>VXBA01001903.1:60700-157749 GCA_013399895.1 Serilophus lunatus | reverse complement strand
ACCAGGTGAGGCACCGGCGGGAGCTGAGCGGCACCCGGTGACAGGCGGGTCCCGGCGGGCGCGGGGCAGCGCCCGGGCTGGCAGCGGGTTCGGGGCTAAACCCAGGACTTGGCGGCTGCCGGGCCGGGGTGTGCCTGGGGCGTGTCACGGAGGGGTCGGGGCAGCTGCCGCTGAGCGNCAGGGACAGGGGGAGCCGCGTTGCCGTGGGCTCTGAGCGGGGCCGGGAGCGGGGGCGCAGCTCTGCGGGGAGCAGATGTCTCCGTCCTTTGGGTGACACCGGGAAATGATTTGCTGTAGGTGCTGGATGCCATCGAGCAGCGCCCGCGTTTGCGTGGGAAGGAGAAGGAAGGAGGGCACCCAGGCAAGTGTTAAACCCGCAGAATTTTGTTTTAGACGTATCTCCACTCCTCCCTTCCCCGGGAACGCGAGTAGAATTCATTGCCTAATGCTACAACTGTGCTGATTCTAAATTCGAGCAGCTCTGGCAGCAGCCAGGTTTGCCCTGGTCGCTCCCTGGGCAGAACTGAGCAGCCCCGTGCTGGGTTTGTTGGCCACAAGCAGAGGGTTTTCCTTGGGGCTGTGCTCCAGCGTTGGGATGCTGCTCTTGGAGGCGTGTGGGGTGTTTGGGCTCCACACACAGAGTCGAGTGGCAGCTCCGTGTTTGTTTAAAAACAGCAAAACAGGTGGTGCTGGTCCGGGCTCCCTGCAGGGCTGGAACCTCTCTCCTGGCAAGAGAACTCACCCTGGCTGTGCTCAGCTCCTCTCTCTGTCCAAAAGGATTTGGAATCCCATTGCCCACTTTGCTGGATAGCGATCTGTTATAAGGATGTGGAAGCAGCTCAGGGTTCTGGATGATGGGGACACTCCTCACCTCTCCTGTGGATGCTGTTCCATGGAGCACAGCACGTTTCCGAGTTAACTGGGTATGTCACTGCTGACTGAGGTTGATGATGCTCGTTTGGAGTGAGAATAGATGGGCTCCAGTCTGTCCTCCAAGCTCTTATGTGCTTCCAGTAAGTGTCTGGAATGCTGCAGTGCTCAGAGTGATGCAGCTTATTTTGCCAGTGGTCATTAGTTTGATGTGTCTTGGACAGATTTATTAGAGGACACATGTTAGTATTTCTACATTGACAGTGGATTGTTTGTGGAGAGGGAGAATGCACATGCTTGCTCCTCTTTAAAGCTGAGTTATTTCTAATCAGTAGCTCATTCTGAGCTGTCAGGGAGTAATTTGACAATATAGTGTGTGTTTTACTGCAAATACCCTTCCATGAACTCTCTTTCAACGGTGAACTTCATACAAATATCTGGCAGTTCTTTCATGCACTCACAGCAAGGCTGCAAACTGTTCCTATCTACATTAAAGTCTAATTTGTCAGGTTTATTTACCCTCTAACTCATCATAAAACTTCCTCTTGCATCTGATTTGTGGAGAGTTCGAGCCAAGCTGTTTCCACGTTCCTTTCCCTGTACAAGGGTTTTCAGATTGTAAACTAATTCTTGTGAGTGTATCTCACTTAAAGTGATTCTCTGCAGGTACTTCCCATTTGCTTTGTTACATCATTATCAGCTGAAAAGGATCTTTTGCAAGTCAGAAATTTTAAAGATGAGATACTTGTGTGCATTCTAAATGTGGTCTTGTCTCAGGCTTTTGCTGTTAGATTTGTGTTTCAGGATAGGGGAGTCTTTCAGCAGAACTGAGCTCTGTCCCTTCTGAGTAATCTGCTCTTCTGTCTGAAAGGGAAAACCCAGTTTGTATGGAGCTGTCCTGGAGTTTGCTGGGCTGCTCCAGGCTCTGGAGTGCACAGGGGGAGCAGGGGCAGGGCAGTGGTCACTGAGTTTGGACCAGGAACACAGCCCAGTTGTTTCCTCTATTGGCAGGTTTCTGTTCCAGGTTGTTCTGCAGCCTCGTGAAATGCTGCAACCTCCAGGCTGAGAGGAGGGGCGGGGGAGGAGGTGTTCCTGGAACACTAAATTTGATTTATTTGTTGCTTTTACAGGGAAAGAAAGTGTCTAAGGCTAATGTGTTTAAATAGGAACAGGCGTTTTGTTGTAAAACAAAGTTCAGAGTCTTTTAACGGGACTCCTCTATGTGCATTCACAGCTAACTGAGCTGGAATTCAAGAAGTGGATTTTTATAAAACTGTATTTCAGCACGTGCTCAGCTTTTTTAATAGATGTGCTTTCAGACAACAGGGAGAGGTTCAAAAAGTGAACCCAAAAGAGTATTTTTTATGGTTACTATTTTCACACTGCTTCCTTATTTGAAGGCCATTGATTAAACCAGGAGGATCTGATTGCCTTTGGCTTAGTGCTGTGTAATAAACATGATGCAACTTCTTGGTGTCTGCTTTGTAATCAGTTCTTCCAGGGGCAGCTCAGTGAGTTTCTATGACATTGTCCCTGGAATCACTGTGGCAGCTTTGTTCCCCTTTATCGAGTGAAAAATGTTTTAGAGAGTATTGATCTGATAAATTTAGGCTTGCCCTTCTTTTTACCTAATTTTTACACAGGCAGCACAGGTTGTAACTCTTCATTTTGGTCACAGTGTGCACCACTTCGAGTCCCCATCAGCACTGTGTGCCAGGAACTGTCATCTCTGTGAACCTCAGCTCCTAATTAATGAGGAGGAAAGTTGAAATAGAAATTAAAGTAAATTAATTGGGTGTGGTCATCCATCTCCCGAGCTACTGAAGGGTGTTGGAAATCCAAGTGCCCTCTTATTTATTTATGGTACTGTGGCAGCTTCTGAAGCTTTATAAAGCCCCACTTCCAGCATTAAAGAAAAATACTTTTTGTTTGACATGTTGTCCTTATTCTGTAAACTAAACCATGAGAATTCACTTTTAATTTCCTTTTGGAAATGTGAAAAATATATGTTTGTACAGGTCGGTAGGTTTTGCTCTCTGAAGAAATCTGGAGTGCTGCTAGTATTTATTTATTTATTAAAAATAATTTATTCAAATTAATTAAAAGATACTGAAATAAGTTGCCTAGGTGGCTCCTTATTGGGGGTGACAAAGAACACACTGGATCTGAGCAGGTTGGAAGTGTTCTTGTTTATATGCTCACATTTGTGTTGACTTGCTGGACTTTCCCTGTGTGTAAGAAATTGCTAGTTTAATTTGTGAGGGCAGGGAAATTTCAAATTTAATGTAGGGAGCTTACAAAACAAGTTTGTCTGAGTTGCTAATGAACTAAGCACTTATGCCCTTGAACAGGTAATAGCTTGATGTTGATGTAATTACTATTTTTCCCCCACCCTGACTATTAGGTCAAACTGGACTCTGGTTTATTTAGAATTTAATGAAACCAATCTCTACATGTGGTTGCCTCAGCTACATAGCCCTTCTTGGCTGCTACAGACTTTCAAATAGGGGCATTCCCACAGTTTGGTGTATTAATTTCAGTCTGCCTGTGTGGGTATCAGTGTAGTTGGGCACGGCTGGGCTGGGGGGTTAGTGGGACAAAGCTGGTTCTGGTGACCTGATCTTGAAAGTTTTTGGCTGGTGAATTCCCCCCTCGTGCTGTCACTGTTAGTTATGACTCTGGGTTACCTGAGAGCCCAAGAAATTCCTCAAAAGAGGGGCAGATCATAACCTTGGTGTGCCTTGTGCCTTAGGACAAGCAGCTTTTATGCTCTGGGTTACCTTGTCTTTGGGGGAAGAGAAAAAACTGTTTGTACTTGCCTAAGAAATTGTCACTTTGGAGAGGATGACCCCATACACTGACAGCAGCATTTCCCCAGAGCCTCACACACACACATGGGCTTGGTTTGGATTGGGTTTTGTCACTTTTCTCACAGACTACTCTCCAGAATCACTGTGGTGCAGAACATGGCCATGAGAGGAGTGAATCTTGTGTGCAGTGAACGTATTGCCACATCCCCTAACGATTTTGGGATGGAAAGTCTTGGGATGATCAGCCACTATCCTCATTTTATGAGCAGGACATAATTATTAGAATTGATTAATGTGTGCCAAGTGTTGTGCACAGCCAGTCTGTTTCTGTGTCCTCACTTCCCACATTAAACCACATTTCCCCTTAATTTCAATAAGGGATCTGTGATTCCTTTGCACAGAATCTGCCATAAAATTGAGCAGATTTATTTAGGGTCGCCCTTGAACGTTGTGAGCATTTAAGCCAGATTTACAGGAACACAGTCACTGATGATTCATGTTGAGATGATGTTTTTCTTCCCTGTAATGGGACATATGGGACCACATAGCATATGGCACTGCTGAAATACAGAGCACTGGTTTATTACACAGCAAAAAGAGTTTGGGTTTTCAGTCTAACACGGAGCAGAAAGCTTGTAAACAGCTCTGGCTGCTTTGTGTTGGGTGGTGATTTCAAGGAATTCCTTTAAGTGGAAACAGAATTCCTCCAAAAGTTGTGTGTGTGGCTGTTTATTTTCTTACGGTTCAGTCTCGCTCTGTGGGATGACAACGGGGAAAAAGCAAAATCCTTTCTTAGTTGGGAAGCAGGGGCATTCAAATGTGCATATGGAGAATTTTCTTCCAGTCTTACTACCCAAAACACCACCTTTCCATATTTCTTTTTGTGACTTGTGGAGGGGTTTTTTTGGCTGAGGCAGGAAGAGAAAGCAAGCACACACACCTTGATCCTTCCAGTGCACAAGGGAAAGTGGACTAAAGTGCAGTTACAGAGAACATAAATTCCAGTCACCTATTTCCTCGTGCTCTCCTGCATTTCCTAACTCTTCATCTTTCAGATGATTGTAATCTCTTCAGAGCAGGCATCCTCCCTGGCTTGGCTTTGCAGATCCTGCTGCACTTAACTGAAGCTCCCAGGTGCCACATTCATACAGGTAATAAATAAATAGTTGGTTGTAAAAGTACATTGATAGAGTGTTTTCAAAAACTATTTAAGCACTTCATTTGAACCTTAGAGTGGTGCTTGTGTTTTACTTTTTTCCTACTGAAAAACTTGACTCTATTTATAAAGTAGTGGTGAAAATAGACTTAATGCTGAATTTGGTACTGCTTTTGTTAGGCCAAAGATACATAATATGAGAAAGAATATATATATATATATGTTCTCTCAGCTTTGAAATTTTTGGCATAACATCAAATCAGTTGTATTTACTTCTTACTTGATTTATGATGATCTGCCTCTCAGTTCAGGGCTCCTTGTGTCCTTGGGCTTATTTTGCCTGATTCAGGTAAATTTTGAGTATGCTGTGTCCTTTGGAATTACAGAAAATATTTGGCATCGTTAGGAACTGTTATTTAATAAAAGGAAACAGTGTCTATCATTGAGGGAATTAACTAATGACCTCTTGTTACCACTGCCTTCAGGATCTTGGATCCTCCCTTCTCTTGCCTCATTCTTAGTCATAGATTGGAAGAGGAAAACAGGCTTCTTTCCCCCCCTCCCAACTCTTGAGCAGTTTCTCAACTTGGGATGAACTGATGGTTGACCTAAACCACGTGAGGAAACTGAAGTGGAGAACATACTCCCTGTCCACTCACAGGATGTATTACTGTTGTTAAAGCTGCCAATTAAAGCCTGTCAATTAACTCAAGTTCCCAGTCTCAAGCTGTACGTGGAATATCTTTTTCTAAAAAGTATTAGCCTAAATGAATTTTAATTTGTAACATTTTAATCCTAACACTGGCTGAGGTGTCAGTTTTAACTCTTCCAAAGAGGGGGAAAAACATTTCTTATCTGGAAAGTCTGCGAGTGGCAGAGCAGATAAGATAATTGAGCCTTAAATGTGAGCTGGGATGGAAACAGGCTCTGTTGGCAGTCAGGTCTCATCTGCTGTGCCACAGTCTAGCAGTGCTTTAATGCATAATAATGCAGGGAATTTGGTCATCCTGGGGGGAACACAGGGCATTTTGACTCTGCTGCTTTTGCATAAAGAGACGTGAGCCTTCAGCTCCAGTGTCAGACACTCATGTTTTCATAGCCAGGAGGTTTCTGTCATTTGAGAAGCAGGCAGCCAAAAATAGGAGGATTTTATGGCTCTCCTGCCTGTAACCACAGTTTGCTCTTAAAGTGAGGAACAGAAATAAAAAATGTTCCAACTTGTTGTTCTGCTCAGGCAGTTGCTTCTCTGAATTTCTTGTGTGCTTTTCACCCGTGGTGTCTTTCCCTGGTGGAGGATCCCCACAGCAGATAAGAAGCTTTCCATTTTCAGCTCTTCCCTGGTCTCAAAGCTCCTGTTGTGTGTCCAGCACCCAGTGATGGCCCACATGGTTGGGAGGGAGCAGTGCAGGCATCTAAAATCAGAATAAATGAATAACTACTGGAATTACTTTTTTTACTACACACAGTCTTATTTTTCCTTTGTTTGCTTGCACTCTGCTTTTGCAGTTTTTGACATGGTGTTTTAAGGTTGCCTTACTAGAAAGTGGGTAATTTCAGATGAAGTTAGACTCTCACTGAGTCAGACGTGAGAGGCTTTTGGTTACAAAATTAGTCTTGGGCTTAGTATTTTGCTGCAGGAGGTGTTAGTCCTGCTGCAGGTATTCAAGCTGTAATGCAGGAAAGCACCTGCTTCTTTGTCGCTCCCTGTGAATGTGACATAAATCAAAATATATCCCAGGCATTTGAGAGCTGCAGAAGTTACTGTGTGATACACAGTTGGAGCAGTTCAAGTGATTAACTTGGGCAAGTGCTCCAGATTTTATGTTGTGCTGAGGACCTTTTCTACCTTTCAGATTTCCAGCTGAATGTTACAGAGAGATTTCTGCCAGTCTGACCACGATGATCCCTTAAAGTAGCAGAAAGTTGCTGACTCAGGCTTGGGTTTTTATTTTCTTTTTCCTACCTGAGTATTTTAGAACAGCATTGATTTTATTTTTAGAGCAGACTTTTTTACTTTTTGATATGCTGAGCCCACAGGTGATCAAATGAGATTGTGGTCTGATCTGCTGGACAGTTTGTACTGGATCGAGGCTCTGGAGACATCCAGAGGGACAGGAACCCTGTGACAGTGCCACACAAGCTGGTGCTTGGAGCCCCAGGCTACCAGTGCAGCTCTGCTGGTGTTTAAGGTCAACTCCTTGCAAATATTATAGCAAGGCTTATATTCAAATGCTATTTATAAGACCAGACTAATTTCTTTCCTCCTAATGATGGCCTTTTGACTGATGACAGGGCTGGAATCTGGAAAATCTGGATTCTGTGTGCCACTAGTCAGCTGTGCATCCACAGGAAAGTCGTTTGCCAGCTTTCTGCCTCAGTTTTTTATCTATTTAAATGAACAAAAAAAAAAAAAAGGGCTAATACCTGCCTCACAGGCTGTGAGAGCCCAGTTGTAGCCTCATGCTGGGAGATCTTTGGAAAACACTATAGGAATGTTCAAGGGACTTATTATGGTTAAGGTCCTGGCAAAGAGAGAACTGGTTAAGCCTGGGTTATTGTTAGACCATTCATTAGGGAGACTTAATAGCTGGAGCTCTGATAGTGGCTGTTCCTGCCTTTACCTCAATTACCCCAGGTAGGTCCAGGCTGCTGCAGTTTGGGAGCTCTGGAGGGGTCTGGAGCAGAACTGGAGCAGATGCAGTGATGTTGAACTTGCCTTGAGCACTTCATTCTTCTTTCATGGCTGGTTTTGCATGCAGGTCATGCTGTAGCCTAAGTGAATTTTGGCAGTTTAGCATCATGATGATTACTTATTCTGCCACTAGTGAGCCCTCAGCACCTTCATGCCAAAAGAAATACTGTATAATCAGCTGGATTTTTTTTTCTTGTGTCTCTGCCTAGCTCTTAATTTGCCCTGTTTTCTCATTCCAAATTAAACAAGATGGAAAAAAAAAACCCCTAAAAAATGTATTAGCCAGCAGAAATTTTCATACTGGTATTCAAAGGTGTAAACCAACTATTAAGAACCTCTTTAAGGGTTGATGATCTTCAAGCTCGGGTCTTTTGACAATCTCTGGAACTTTTGTGTGAATACTCATGTCGTGGGTTATAAAATTAATTTGATAGTACATTTAGAAAATATCTGTCAGAATTTTATCCCTTCTGGCCACCATTATGATAAATAACTAAGCAACAAAATGAGAAAACCCCATTTTTGGAAAGACTGGATATCAGAGTTTTTCCCCAAACTAATCTTGTCAGTCATTAGCAATAGAATCTTATTAAACTTTAATAACTTCCTTAAAATTCACACTGGCTTGAAAGTCAAGGTTTGACAGCTGTATTCTAAATCCAGACATTTTATTTACCTTTGCAGCTTCATCTCTTCATTATAACACACAGAAGCTGTTTTCTGTGTCTTGGCAGATTTGAAATGTATTGACTGAAAGAAAAATGGAAACTTAGATTCCTATTGAAACACAGGGTTTGAGGAGGCAGGGATCCAGAGCTGGGGGCAGGAAATGGATTGGTTGTGAATTTTAAATCATGAATCTATAATTTTAAGCTGATTTTCGTGCTGAATTGAAACCAGCTGTTTCTCCTTTCTCCCACTGAGTTGTGTTGGCACATACCTTTGTGCTACCACAGGGTGGTACAGATTAGGAAATTTATCCAGCTGGGAAATAACCATGTGTAGCAAAGCCAGTGGTTTGGAGATAGGAACAGGCAGAGGTGGGATGAGGATGGGGCTGGAAGGGACAAACTTCTCCCTGGGGAAGCAGGGGCAGCACTGAGAAATTACACTGTGAGCATCATTCTAAAAAAAAAATAAATGGAAAGCCCTCCCACGGCACTGTTTGATTTCAGTTAATAAATAAGTAAATTACTGAGTTTCACTTTCTTTTTCCTGGGCATTGATTGAGTCCAGCAGCATTTGAGTTGTGCTGGGGGAGACTCTGTCAGTGTTAACACAATCCTCCTTTCACTGTATTTTACCTTTTGTGATGGTGAAAAGTTATTTCTTAATATTAAATCTTATTTCTTCTTTAAAGTGTGAGAATTATTAGTGAGAATTACAGTATATAACCAAGATCCTAAAGTTAGGAGAAGAAGCTCCATTGCATATTAATTGTACACAAATAGGCTGTTTCATTAATACAAATGAGGAAAGTTTGTTTGCATTTTCCCTTAGGAAGAGCATTATTTTGAGTGAGCAGCACAGCAAAAGTGTTTCTGGGCACTGCTGAGCTTCCAAAGCCATCCAGGGGATCTGTGGTGGATGTGTAAGGAATAAAACCTCTCAGCTGAAGAACATTTGGCTCCTGGTGGCAGGGCCTCCCCATCCAGAGAGTGTTTGCAGCTGCTGTCAGTGAAGTTGTGGGTAAGAGCCTCGAGGGTGTGGAGAGAGGAAGTCAAAAAACGTTCCTATTTGTGATCTCTGAACAAAGGGGATGCTCGAGCAGTGTCATCATTCACAAATTAACTCCTGCAAAACCCAGCTCTGAGTGTCTGGATGAAACCCCCCTCTCTCTATATCCTGTGCATTTGTATTCCTGTAGTTTGGAAGCTGAGTAGGGGAGGGTGGGATTGTGGAGGTGAAGAGTTACCACTTGTCTTGGGGCCTGGCAGGAGGAACTTCCTCCTGCTGACACCACACAACCACAAGTGTTTGCTGCTGCCCTGAGCAGCAGGGGGATGTGGGGCAGGACCTGCCTCCCCCAGCTGAGAAAACGGATGCAAGGCTCCTTGTCCTCATGAATTAAGGGATGGCTGTGCTGGGGTCTGTCTGGGGCAGCTGGGGAGTTGTGGTGGTTGGTTTGGTTTTTAAAGCACAGGGTGTTTAACCACCAAGGAGCAGAAAAGCCTGGTGTTGACTGATGTGCCTGTGCAATAGGGAAGGTTTTGGTTCCTGTTTTGGGATGTGGCACACCCTGCCCAGGCTGCAGGTGCTGGTCCCTCTGGAGGGGGATAATATGAGCCCCTTGACCTGGAGCCATCTCCTGGGCTGAGGGGTTTTATGGGTCTTTTTAGTGTCAGGGCACTGGGAGACCAAAAATTATTATTTTTTAATTTTGAGTCCAGAAACTGGTGTGTGATTTGTGCTGCCTTCTCAGGGGAAAATCTGTGTGCAGTGTACAAGGGGTTTATTGTTCAAGAGTTTGTGTGCTGCCTTTTTATTAAAGCAGGTCAGAGGAGAACACTGCCTTGCAAAGATTTTGGAGCATCTTTTCTGCTTTTGTGTATTACTTGGACCATCTTTGGGTGGAACATGTGCACACTTGAGTTTTACTTGTCCATTATCCTATGTTTCCTTTGTTTTTTTTTCCCTTCTCCCACTATCACTCTCCTCCTTTATGTTTTACGTACAAAAAGTGAAGCTCAAACCTAAAATACTCTCCTTAAAAGGTTGCAAGTTGAGGAGTTTGATCCTTGTATAGGCACAGCAGCAAGATAAGTAAATGTGCTGATGTTCTACAGTGAGACTGAAAAAAAAATATTTAATGACACATTTGGGTGGAGGGAGCAAAGCTCAGAAAAGAAAATTGCTTTTCTCTTTTATGACTAGTCAAAATATTGTGGAATTAAAAGCAAAATTGGAGCTGAGTGAATTGATTTTTTTTTTTTGAGCCACTTAGAGCTTATTTTATGTCATTACTGGGGCGTGACTTTAAATTCTGGGCAGGACTTGTGGCTTGTTGACATCGGGTTGAGCTTCTGGTGTTGCAACGAAGAAGGAAGTGAGCGTGTGTGTGCCTGGGGAGGGGGAGAGAGAAGCACTTCTGCCTGCATAAGGTGGGAATTGCAGCTGGCTGCTTATTTTTAGCTTCAGACCACCTCATTATGAATGTGAATTTTGTTTTTTCCTTGTTAACCAGCATGTTTGGTGAATTAAGCTGTCAATTACTGTTTTAAAGAGGTTTTTTTCATACCAAATTGCACTAAACAGATGAATTCTTCTTCCTGATTTTATTCATTAAACTCAGGGGGTTTTTAAACCTCCAAAGCTGTAGGACTGGGTGTGATTCATTTCAAAAGTATCTCTATCTGCTGTTGGTTTTTGCAGTTGTGCATCCATAGCTATGGATATTGGCACAGTAGGAATTGCAGGAGGAGGTGAGACTTCACAGATCAGCCTCTGTGGCCTCTGTGTTTCCTCAACTTAATTAAAGGGGAAAAAAAATTAAAATAGTGGATCTGATTTTTGTCCCTCCTTTCAAAAACATGCAGAAATAAGGAGAAGGGGGTTTTTTGAGGGTAGGAGGGAGAGGCAAAAGATACCAGCAGTTTCCATCAGTGTTTTCCAGTCACTTGCTGTTAGTGATTCACGTGTGTTCAGTTGTTCATCCTGGCCTGAGGCAAGACATATAGAATGTTTCCATTTTAAGCTCTTCAGCATAATGGATGAATAAACTCGCCCTTCCCATGCTGATTTTCACCACAGTGGGTGAGCTTTCCTTCCTGGGATCTCTCTGTTTTGCTGCACTGGCCTAAAATATTCACCTTCTGGAAGCTCTTGGTGTGCTGTCAGAACACCCGTGGAAGAAAATGTTCTGACCATTTTGCTGATCTTAAACTGCACTAACTGTTAGAAATGACAGGCTTTCTAAAGGCCTTTTCCTGGCTCCCTGCCTCTCCCCTCCCCAAATTAGATGCTATTAAATGCCACCAAAATTCAGCAATCCCCAGGTCAAGTGCATAACCATGAGCATTTGCTGCAGCAGTAGTAGTGTTTATTCCAGGCTTTTGTAACGAAAATTAAGGAAGCTTTTCATAAATGGAAACCTTCTGCCTGCCATAAGTACCACACAAGCAGTGGTAAAATGGATTTTTTACAGCAGGAAATACTCTTCAGCCTCTGGTAACCAGAGAGAACCTGGTCCTGAGTTGTCCCCTGGTTTTTGGCCAGCCTGCCAGCTGCAGGAGCGGTGTTCCTGCCCTCTGTGAGGAACAGCTGTGAAACCATCAGCTCCTGTCAGCCAGGCTGCTAAGGCAGCATTTGGAATGAGGTGCTGTCCGTGTGTGCTGAGCTGACAGCAGCTCCTGAACTCAGCAATGGTCCAAAGAGATGGAAAGCTCTGTGTGTAGGGAAAGGCTCCTGCTGTAATTTTGGAAGCCAAAGAGCAGAGCTCATGGTACCTTTAATAAACACTCTGGTGCTCACATGGCAGTGAAATGCTGCCTCAGTTGTGTACCAGGGCATAGAGGGTTGAAGTAGTTTAAAGCAGTATAAAAATTCTCATGCTGACTCAGGTTGGCTGTACTGGGAGAACAGATGTATCCTAGAAATCAGGGTTTTTTCCTCTATTATCAGAATATGTCTTCTGTTGATCTTGAAGGATCTGCTCTCACCGTTTTCTTTCCCCAAAGATTTACTCACCAACCTCCTGTTGGGCTCAGTCTGCCTTTGCCAATGTTTGTGATGGGCCTCTCACATTTTCCTTTTAAAAAGCTGCATTGAAATCCACCTTGTCTTTTCTGAGATAAGAAACACCTACTCTGGAAGGAGGGGCGAGGCTAAAGGGCATTTCCAGGGCAAAGAGGCTGATCATGGCAGAAGTTCATGTAACTGTCTAAATTCCTTGTAGCTTTTCCAGAATCTTTAGAGAGTAATCTGGGCATATTCCTCTGTTTTCAGCAGCTGCTTTAAAATTTTATCCTCCTTCCTAAATTAGATGCCAAATGATGCATTTACTGAATTGAATCAAGAAACCTCTGGTGGTTCAAATGGAAATCTTGAGCCCATGTGTAAGGCTGCCAAATTTCTCTGCTGAGATGTGTAACTCAGAGCAGGTAGTTAAGGAGCTCTGCTCCCTGAGTTGGGGCTGATTTAAACCCAGATCCCAAACCGTAGCAGAAAAGAAACCAAATTCTGCTGTGCAATATTTTTGAAAAGCTTTTGAGTATTAGAACATTTGCTGGCCTGTAATTGATTTTAATTATGGCATATTTTAGTTGGCTGTCAGAATTGTTGCTCAGATGATTTTGAAGGACATTTCTTTTTATGCTGGTCATCTGATTCCTAAGAGTGCTCAGGCTATGTGTGTACCTGTTTGGGAAGATAGTTGAGCCTTTTGAAGGACATGTTGGTTTCTGTGCAGCCTTTACAGTCTATGAGGTTTGTTGAATGTTTGCCTTGGGTTAGCCTTTGAGATTTACAGTTTGTTTTGACTGTTACTTTATCTCACTTTCTCAGTAAGTCCAGTCTCTTCTGGCCATGACTGATAGGATGTTCTCGGAGCCTGTGCTTGGAATGCTGCACTTCAGGGTGCACACTTGGGTTCTTTTTCTATTAGTCTTTGTCTTGAATATGTGATTGAAAGGTCTGTAAAGTTAATGGGATGATAGAAATGAATTAAATGGTTAAATGATGTGACATGACCTTGCTGCTTGTTCTTCCCTGGGTGTTCTTGGGTATTGGCCCATCTTTGGTAACAAAGCACTCCAATGTTCTGCTCTTTGCCCACTCAAGGGTCTTCTGCTACTCAGCTCATTTATTAATTTTTAAACTTGATAATGACATCTCACTTTCAGGTTTGGAGACTGTTTTATGCTGCAGACACAAAAGAAGGTTTCATTTGTCATATTTGCAGTATGGTAGTTGGTTAATAAATATCCCCATGGCAATTTGGGGATGTCTGCCTGTGTGTTATTCTGAACATGCTGTGAGAATGGTTCTGTCTTCCTGAGTAACATTCACAGAGCAGTAATGGACATGAAATGGCTTTTAAAACTCTGTTTAAAAATGGCAGTGCTCATATTCAGCCACTTACCAGAGCTCTGAGCGATGCAGTGCTGAGCTGGGGGTCTTTCAGCTGAAGATTCATGCAGATGTACTTTAATGGGTTGCTCTTGTTTTTAAGAAGCAGTTTGATGCTATACACATGATCTCTGTGTGTGTAGCTGAATCATACTCTGTGGAAAAGAGCTTTTAAATCTACTTATTCATCCAGTGCCAGCAGAGATAAAATCTTTGGATCCTCCCTTTACCCTGACTAGGTGAGTGCAGAGCTTCAGCAGCAGGTTCCTGATGCCTGTGAGGGCAATTCCCCAAGTCCCGGGGGTGTGTGGTGCCATGTGAGAACAAGGTCAGGCTGAGCTCCTTCTGCATCCCATGAGGGCCCCTCAGGGACACTCTGCTTTGTGAGCACTGTCAGCTGAAAATCCACTTGGGGCAGGCAGGTCACTGCAGGGATCCTGCAGATGTTCCTGGCCAGGTCTGGCCCCGTGTGCCCAGCAGCCCTTCATGTTTGGGTCTTAAACCTGCTTGGCTTGGGAAATCAGCTCGTGCAGTTGCTGGGAGCAGCAGTGATGTGCTTGTCTCCATCAAAAGTTAAGCTGCTTAGAAGCCACAGTTTTAATCTTTATGGAGAAGGAAATAGGAGTGTTGCAAGCACACCTTATATAATGCACATAGCTGCTTACATTATGAACTCCTGGGGTACACTAGGAAAGTGCCACATGACAAATGTGTGAGGGCCATTTTGCTGAGCAGGTTTCCTGGAACAGCTGCCTGTGAGTTGTTCTTCAGACTCCCAGAGATCTCTTTGACAAATCTGGTTTGGTTTGTGTTTAAATAGTCCTTCCTGTAGCATAACTTGCAGTATGTTAGGGCAGATTTTGGCCTTTGTATGCATTGGCCTATCTGTGCACTTTGCTGTTGCTTCAGGGGATTTGGATTTGTGTGTTTTGGAAAGCAGGAAGGACCTGGGACTTGAAAAGATTTACATGTGTTAAAGTTTTGTATCTCCACCTCATCTTTGTAGCACTGATTGCAGTGAGAGACAAGATATGTGTATATATTAATGTAATTGTGTTGATATCTTTTGACTCTGCTCTGTTATTAAAGGAATGCTGTTGTGCAGTTGAAAGCCATATGGTGTCTGAAAAGAGAAAAAATACTGACAAAACTGGTGTTCTCCTTCAGAACTAAAACCAGCTGTGGGTTGCTGCAGTGCTGGTCTGTGCCTTACTTTGGTGTTACCAGCTATAGTGTTCTGATACTTTGGCACAAAACCTTAATTTATTGTATTTGCAAAGAATTCCAGCTGCTTTACATCAGATGATACCTGAAAGTCTTCCAGTCAAGAATCTTTTAAGGAAAATTCCACATCTGGGGGAAAAAAAAACCATCTTGGGTTATGTCAAGGGAATTTTGTGAGTGCTGGGGAAAAATTTGTGTGTTCTTAGAGTCAACTTTCATCACTTGCTTATGCCACTGATTTCAGAGTAAGCAACTTCTATAATGAAGTCAAAGTTTCCAGTTGCTAAGAAGCCACTGGAAACTTCAGTAGCACCACAGACTATTTCAGTGGAGTGGCACTTTCACTTTAAGCTGGGTGAGAATATATATTTAAGGTCATGCTTGGAAAAATTAATTGTCATTATAAATATTGCTGGTAAATGGATGGTGTCGCACTTAGCAGAAAGCTCTTGTCTTAAGAGAGCTAAAGACTGGTCTGGGGTTGTACAGGGAGCCCTCGTGAGTTTGGGAACTCATTCTCAATAAAACCAAACTCTCCTTTATGGATTTATCCCGTTATTGGGACAGCAGTTAGGTTTTTTGTACTCAAATCTAGGGCTTGTTGCTCTCTTTGCAGTCACTTCTTTGGTGAAAAATTAGTGAATCTTGTTCCATGGCAGTGGTCTTGTGTAAGCAGCTGTTCCTTCCAGCTGCTGGTTTGTGGTGGATTTGTTTTAGGCTCAGTCCATTGATGGCTGAGGATGTGACTTTCAGGTATTCAAAAGTGAGGTGGAATTTCTCTTTTGTCCTACTGGATTTTTATCAAGAGTCCAGGTAATTCAAGAAGGCCGTGGTGTACTCTCTGAAGGTGAGACTGCTGCTATTCAGTAATTCTAGAGCCCGAGGCCTTATCTGGAAGGGTTATTAGTTGGCTACTGGCACACAAATGTTGGAGCTCTCATTGCCAGGTTAGAAGTTGAAACCAAAAATGTATCTTAGCTTGAAGTACACAATCCATGCTCTAAGACTGTGTGAATCTTCATAGCAGTCCTACATCCACTCAGATTCCTTGTAGCCCCTTTGATTATGGAGTAAAAATACTGAAATAGGCCCAAACAATATAAAATAACCTCATAACATTTTGGCTTGATCTTGAATTCATGCCTAACAAAAGACTCACCTCCTCAGTACCTGCTGAAGTAAAAACTAGTAGTGTGCTGTCAGTGAGGCTGTGATCCTTCATTAGAGACCATCTGGTAATGTGACCTGACTCTTAAAATCCGAATTGTTCCGACTGACCAGCCTCAAACCTGGGACTGGGGTAAATTTAGCTTTTGCACGTCACAGTCCCTCTGGTAGAGAAGGGAGTGGCAGCATGTTTGGAAAGTAGAGGTGAGGGAACAGGACCAGGATGCTTTTAAGCTCAGGGTTTCCTCCTGAGGCCAGTCTGGAGGCAGCTGCTGTGCATTTGGGGAGGGACAGATGTGGTAAGTGATTATACAGTTAATGATGCAGCACTTGGAAATGGAGGCAAGTGCTGTGGGGTGTTGAAGTTTTGTTGCATGTTTGCTTCCCTCCTTCAAAATCTCCTCGAATTCTTGCAATTTATTTAAATTAGTTTCTATTTCAGTTTTTCTGACCTTTAACGTGTCTTGATGAAAATTTACATTGCATTCAAATGAAATGGGGGAATGGTTTCCCAAAATAATCTTTGTTTGTAATCTCTTATTTAAAATCTGCAGTCAGTATGTTAAATATAATGTACATTTATTGATAGAAGTTATTTCTTCTCATTTGTGTGGGTGTATATATAGTCACACCACTGTTTCAATCATTGGCTGCCTAACTGGTTCCTAGAAAATATAGGGGAATTTCCTCCCGTGACTCATCTTGGAAGTAGCAGATGCTACATGCTATCAAGCAGTTTATGGTAGTTCTGGAGTCTCAATAAATATAATTGAGTGTTGGGGACTCAAAAATACATTAGATTACTTTAATGATTACACACTGCTGCTA
This sequence comes from Serilophus lunatus, assembly GCA_013399895.1. NCBI lineage: Eukaryota > Metazoa > Chordata > Aves > Passeriformes > Eurylaimidae > Serilophus > Serilophus lunatus. Next base: position 140,936 of record VXBA01001903.1, on the reverse strand, counting down.
TTTATCCCTTTTTAATGAGAACCCTTAAGCCAAATCTGTATAAAGGTGCTGGTTTTACCTTCCCTTTCTGTCCTTTAGCACTACTGTGGAAATTTTTCAACTGGAATCACATTTTGTTTTTACCCTGCTGTCACCAGGGAATGACTCTAGTCTTGATGGGGAAGGTTTCTTAGATCTATAAAGTATATTTTTTCTTCTCCTTTTTTTTTTTTCACTCTTTAAAGTGACTCCTGAGCCAGATGCCACTCACGAGCAGTTCCTGTCCCTTATCAGCCGCAGCTCGTGGCCCTGGCAGTGGGTCTGTGCTGCTGGGGGAGTTTCTGGGAAACTGCTGCTCCCAGATGCAGAAGTGAGTCTGTGAGTGCCGTGAGTCTGCTGACCATGGCACAGGGGGCTCTGAAGGGGGTGTGAGGGTGAAGGTTCACATCTGGTGGGGTCACATTGGATGTGCAGCCCCAGGAGGATGGGGTTAAAGGTGTCATGGGACTGTGCCCTGCTGGGATGTCCAGCTGTAACTGGGAACTGGAGACAAGGAGCTGCCTGGGCTGGAGGTGATGGGGATGCCTGGGCTGGAACACTGCTCTGTTCTGCCATGAAGAGGCAGGAGGGTGGAGAGGAGAGGAGAGGATAGGGGTGGCTTGAGAGGGTATCAAAGGCAGGGGCTCTCCTGCGAGCTGAATGGGCCAGATACACACTCAGAGTTTAGGAATCAGTTCTCATTTTGGCATTATCCACCTAAACCCAACCTACTGCTTCAGCACCTGGTGTGGCTGTGTCTGAGGTCTGGATTCCCACACAGGGATGGATCCTGCCTGGAAGCACACAGGGATCTCCCAGGAAGTCTCAGAGTGTCCGTGAAGTGCTGTCATGTCCAGATCCACTTCCAATCCAAGAGAGAGCCATAAGGTTTGCCCTGTGCCAAGTGAGCACTGGCTTGCTGAGGGTAAAATTTAAAGCTTTGAGAAGCAGCAGAATGCCAGACTGTTGTTGTGCAGGACTTCTTTGAGTGGAATCTGTAAGATCTGGAGGCACGTGGCCATCTTGTGCTTGGGGAATATTCCTTGCATTTGCTCCTTTGGCTGCCCAGGATGAATGGTATTTGTCTTCCTGATGTCTTATTTTTATTTATTTATATATATATATATAATATTTTAAATATATGGAACCAAAATGTTTAATATATAATATTTATAAAATATATTTATTATATATTTTATTTATATTTTGATATGGGGCTTGTCTAGCTGGGAGGGTCACCCATCCTGGTGTTGTTGGCTAATCTGGAAGTGAACAGGAAAATACTGTCTGGGCTTCTCAGCCATGGATTTTGGGGGGTGATCCTTTTGTTCAGAAACACTAAATGAACAATATGTGCCTTATTTTCTGGGACACACGGTGAAATATCTAAAGGAGGATGGAATTACCTTGTTACTTGTGGTTTTCATAGGGGAAAGGACAAATCCTTAAGTGCTTTTCCTGCCACGATGGTGCTGACTGGTGCCTCCTTAGATTGCAGAAATGGACTTTTCCTGTAGTTGCAGTGGAGGGAACAGCAACAGCTCTCAGTGGAAAAGTGCATTTGGACGAGGAACCAATTCTGCAAAGCCAGACACAGTTGGTGGTTCCCAGTCTGTGACTGGGAAGGGGGTAAGTGGGGCAGGGAGGGGACCTGTCCCAGGAAAAGGGGAAGCCTGGAGCTGAACCTCACTGTGCTGCACTTCCCTAGAGAGCAAGATGAGGAGAGGCAGTTCCTCTGTTGGGCTTCATGCATGTTTAATGGACAGTTTAAGTACAGTATAGGCTTGCTCTGTAACCTTGCTGTACTCTTATATTCTCTGGGAAAGTTTGTTTCTCAACAAGGAAATTTTTTCAATAATGCCTGCACACAGCATAGTTTCAAATGGTTTGAAGCTTCTGTGAGAGGAATTCAGGGGTTATTTGTTTCTCTTTGTTCTTCCCCCAAGTTCTGTAATACTCAAATTTGGCTGAGTTAGAAGTGTTCAGTTCTGTTGTGTGTTGTCTGTATACAGATACTTGGTGTTTTTCTCCTGTAGTTACACTTGTGAAAGTCTTGATTTTTTTTCAGTATTGTGAATATTATGAAGAAATAATCACTCAACTGTGTGGGTTTTGGATACAAAAGGCCTGATCAGAAGAGTCCAGTACAGCTTTCCCTCCTTGGAGGCAAGTGCTTTAAAATTGCAGGTTATATGTGTAAGGCTCATGGTGGCTCTGGTAATCCTTATTAGACCTTTGTTCTTGTTGTATTAAATTTAGTTATACATTTACAGCAGGTATAGGTCAGTTAGGAGGACCCAGAAAGGAGGTTTTTCCCCATTTCTCCAGCTTGGAGTATCCTTTTCTAGTAGGAGAAGCAACTAGAAGCTGCTGTGACCCTCATAATAGGTACCTTTCTAAAATCCAATGAGCTCCTTCAGGGTTTTGAGCTGATATGACCATATAGTAAAATATGAACTATCACAAATTTATTAGTTAATACTTGAATTTTTCATTCCTTTAATTATTGGTAGTATACCCCAATCTGCAGAAAAACACATTTCATTCACAGAATGTTTAAAATGAACCAGAACAAAATAATGAGTCTTCCAAGCTGCCCTACAATTGAGAAGTTGTCTCCAACTAAAAATATCCCTCACTTAGAAATGGGATTGGATTCTTTCATGATTTTACTACTGGTATGCCCTTAGGTTCATTGTGCCTCAGATGCTGAATCTGTAGAACAGGGCTGTTAATATGTATATGAGGCACCAAGTAGTGCTGGAGACTTTCAAAAACTGATAATTCCTTGATTTATTCATAAAGCTGGGAGCATTACTCTTGAAAATTTGATCAGATGCCAGTTCCTTCAGTAGCCACTCGATCCAGAAACCTTTTTATAGTTGTGCTAACATCTCTGAGGACTGTTAGACTTAATTAATGTTTAAGACTCTTGTACAGAACATGCCATGAAAAGGGAAGCTCTTTGATGGGAGCTGGGAGGAGTTTGGCTTCAGGGAATGGGAAGGCAAAGGATGGACCAGCATTTGGGCTGAGAAAGTTTGTGTCTCTTCTCTCACTTAAAAATATCCTGCCTGTGATGTTAGAGAATTACTGTTATTTGGGGTGTTATAGTGACAGATGTATGTGCAGAATCCTTCATGTGGACTTTCTTTTAGTTATCTAAAGGCAATTCTAGCATATAAAAACCCCACAGAATGGCCTTGTTCAAAGTATGTACTCCTCCCAAAAAACAGCTTCTCTGTGGTGTGAGTATGGCTAAGCCTGATAAAATGATCCTCAAAATGTTTACTGCAAAACAAAATAATATTTATATTCTCTCAGGGGTCACGTGTGGGGATCCTTTCTCTGAGAAACTGAACATCTTTTTCTTGTCTGTAAACTTGTTATGGATCTCCAAAAATGAGTGTTTTCTCATGAACACTGACATCTCCCTGCACAAATGCCTTCAGTGCAATGCAGAACATGGTCAGCCAGGAGAAAACCTTTGTCCTGTGGGATGTCCGGTGCTCCTGGGGCTGCAGGGAGGAGTTGTGATATCCTTTATCAGAAATTTGTTTTCGTATATTGAAAACTTGCTTAAAAATGGTATCAAAAACCTCAAACCCCATTTCCCTGCTCTTCTTCCTCAAGACACAGTTCCCCAAAGTCTCCAGTTACTAACAGCAAAATATGTGGTGGAAAGGGAACTGTAATCACAAGGTAGGAGTGGTTCCATAGATGTTTAAATTTTCCTGGGGAAAAAACACTGGATTATTTCAGAATTTATCTTAGTGCTGTAAAAGATGAATTTCTGTGGGTTTAGAGCCCTGTGTCTCACATAAATACATTTCTTGGAGCTGAGTATCCACCCCCAACAGATGAAATTCACTCTGTGAACCCAGATGAGAATGAAATGTGGGAAAAGAGTTGTTTTTCCCCAGCTCTTGGGATGAGAAAGGACTTCAGTCTGTCTTAATAGAAAGCAGAACTGGAATAGACTGACGTAAATGACTGATTTTTTCTGGTTTAAATCCAGCAACATTGCCTTTGGGGGAAAACACTGTTGGCAAAGACTGTCCTGGTGATGAAAGCTCTACTGTAGCAGTTAAGCTTAGTTGTCTTTAGACAAAAACCTCATGTTTTATTTAATCTTCATTCAGGCTTTTTTTTTCTTTTCTTTTTTTTTTTTTTTTTTTTTTTTTTTNGGAAAATGTTGTGGAGGACGTTTTAGTAGAAAATAGAGATTTTCTGTCAAAAATCAAGCTTTGTAGTGTAGACTTAAACTCAAGGATGCCCAGCCTTGTCTGGGGGTCTTGAGCTCTGTTTTTTAGTCTTGCAGAGGATGTAAATAAACACTTGTGTAGGCAGGGCCTTGCTCACACAATCAAGTCTTGTTGGCTTGGAGCTGTTTTATCTCAGTATCTGTCCAAATAAACAAAGCTTTAAGTGGCCAAGTGATGCCTAAACATCTCTCTCTGGAAATCATTAGGCTGTGGCTGCTCAAGTGGCTGTGAGAAAGTTGTTTAGATAAATTAGGAAATCCTGGAACACTGAGATGCTTGATGGCATTATTTGTATTGTTTGAGATTTGGCCACAGTCAAATGTAACTATTTGCCAGTGGGGACCAGTCCTGAACCAGCCTGGATGGTTCCTGGACCCATGGAATGCTGCCTTGTGTGTTATGCTTCTGCTCCATGTTTCTATTACTGTGTTATCTATAGTAACCATACTTCTTATTCCCAGAACATCCTTGGGATAAGTGACAGCTCCAGGGAGCTTTGGGAAGTGTCATTGGAATTTGTGAGATGGAAACAAATCTTCAGAGAGAAAATGGGGAATTTGGTAATTGAGAAGGTTTTGTTTCTGTAATCAGAATAGAAAGGAATAATATATTTATGTCCATCTATCCAAATTAGTTGTTCTAGTTTTAAGTTGAAACTTGTTACTCTTGGTTGCATTGCCTCTCTACCTCTTCTCAGAGGGGAAGCCTTGCCATGTGCTCTTCTGCTTTCTTTAATGCACCATTACCCTTCTGTCCATCCCTTGTGTAAGCTTTGTCCTCAGTTTACCTGCAGGTTGGTCTCTTCCTCTAAATCTCATTGTTTTACTTATTTCTCTCCTTCATTTCTGCAGCCTTTCTCATGGGTCTGACATATTATATTTGGATAATACAGTATTTTTTATCTTTAATTTCTGTCGTACTTTTGGCATGGCTTTCTGTCATTGCATTTATCCCAACATTCCATTTGCCTTTTTCTGTCTGCCTCTGCACACTGAGCAGATGTTTTCAGAGAGCTGTCTACAGCAACCCCCAGGTCTTTTTCCTGTGTGGTTACAATTAATTTAAAATTCAGCAATGTGTGCTGAAAATATTACTACTGCTGTCTGTTACTCTATTTTTGTACCAAATGCATTTCATCAGTCACTGTTCTGCTGCTGAGATCTCTCAGGCCTGAGCTACTAGAGGTGGATCTGGCTCTGTGTGTTCCTAACAGGAAGATTTATCACCTCTGCTGTGACTTCATGTCATCTACAAGAGAATTGTCCAAAACCTGCTTGGTGGTGCTGAGTTCAGTATGTACAAATCTGTGTCATGACTCCAGCAGCCATCTCACAAATGGCTTTTTTGGTGGCAATTCAAAATAGTAAATTATTATTAGGGCAAAAATAAAACTAAGTCATCTCTCAGAGCAATCTCTAAATGGTTCTTTCTGTGCAGTGTTTGTCAGTAAGCCTGGATTTTGTTGCTGCTTAGCCACTGAACACACATGGCAAGATCAGCTGCCAGCCCCTTGGCTGCTCCCATGCACAGACAAAGATATTTCTAAGTGGTAGCTCTGTTTCCTTTTAGTTTTGCTATTCCTTTTTGTTGTATTTTCTTGTTTTAGCGATGCCTCTGACCTGAATTTGCCTTGCCTGCTTTTGCTGCCCTCAGCTGCCAGTGTGCCCACCCCTGCCACCCACAGAAGCCCCTCTTTGTCCCTGCAGCCCTTTCCCAAGGGCTGTCACTTGGTGTTGTTGTCCAGCTGTGCAATGATTTGATGTGATTTAGGTACTTGGCAGAGAAGTTAACAAGTCTGACCCTCCCCTCATCAGAGTTTCCTTTCCTGATCTCTGCAAGTCTTCAGATGTTTCCACCAGGGAGAATTTCATTGAAGCTTTGACAATGATTTCTCCAACTTACACCCTTGGTGTCTTTTGCAGCATCCCTTTCTCCTTGTTGGGAATCCCAGCAGACAGAAATGCACTCCCTGTTTGTGCTAAAAGCCTTTCCAGTTGGTTGGCAGAGCACTGCTGCTCTGATTATGTTCATATCAAAGCATATTGCACTGCTAAAGTATCTCATAAAATACCCTGTTGCCATGGTGATCTACCTTCCACTTTTCCTAAAAGGGCCCAGGAGGTCCTGGGAGACAGACTCTACTTTCTTTGCCTGTGAGAAGATGACTCACATCCCTTATTTTCCCCTTATTTCTGTCTTGTTTTCTTGAGGACACCAAGTAGTTCGAGTTTACTGAGAATTATTTTTCTCTCCAGGCTAAACATTCTGGGATATTAAATCTCATCTGAGGCTGTGCCTGTACATGAGGAAGCAGGGCTGGAACCTGCGTTTGGAATTTCAAGGGGGAAAATGAAATTTAAGCAGAGATTATTGAAAACTCATGTCAATTAAAACTTCATGACTACAGTGCTAATTAATAAAGTGGTAGAATGCTATGGGGACAGATACCTGCGTATCCTTATCCAGGTGACTATTTTTCCTCTTTCCTGTCTCATCATCTCCCTTTGGTGGAACTAAAACTGTCTGAAAAGGCTCTGAGCTGACTCACAAAGTAAAAGTTTATTCTTAAGCAAATTTTTGTTTCCCTTCCAGTTCTCATTTAAAATCTTATTTTTTTTAGTTAAGACTGTTAAAAATCTGCATCAAAGCAACCTTCAGGGCCTTTTTTTGACCTTAGAGATCCCAATAATACAAAACAAAAGATTGAAATCAGACTTGGACCTCTCTTCAGTTATTTAAGGAGTCTGAGTGCTTCATATTCTCATATAATGGGAATGATGACACAGTGTGGTAGCTGTAAATTCAGTCTTAACTGAATTTGTTTTTGTCTGCTAAACCAAAATAGTTGTGTCAGTTCAGAATTCAGGAGGGTTTGGGTTTTTTTGTTTGTATTTTTCCTTTTACTGTGAAACTCATAATGGATATACTTAAGAAAGAAAAGCCTCAGTATGTTGTTATTTCTTCTCAATTTTCTTCTTTCCCCTCCTGTAAGGTGTGATCCCCATTATACCCTCCTGCCTGGAAAAGCCATTCCTCATTCCCTGAGAGCTGGCATCATTGACTGTGGGTGATCTTTCCATCTCAACAGCCTGCTCTGCAAGTTGGAAATCCAGGATTTCCATATTCTGTGTCATCCTTGAGGCAATTATTGTATCCTGGTGCCTTGTTTTAGCAACACAATTAATTTCTTGCCTTGGTTGTCAAGTGAATGAATGAGGGAAGGTGGTAACAGTGTATTATTTTATTGAGTATATTATTTGTAACTCCACTTTCTGTTGTGGTTCAGGTCCCACACCTGCCAGAAGAGCCAGGAGGATTTGGACATGGGGCAGAAAGAAGAGTAAACACCTATAGAAATACTTCAATTTTCAGTTTGTATGACCAAGCATTATTACTTCTGTCAGTGATTGGTTTGTAACCTGTGAGTTAGGAGAGGACTGGGGCAGTGGGGAGGCTCTTCCTTTAGTTCCCAGTCCTTTCCCAAGAGTTCAGAACACCACTGACCTATGAAAATCGTGTTAGAGAGTGGCTGGGAACCTGCTTGAAGGGTCAAGAGTCCCTGAAAAAGCATTTGTGTGATGCTGAGGGCACTCAAATCACACAGTAAATCCCTCCTGCTTGTGGTATTGAGGTACTGCAGCAATTAATACCTTGGAAAGGCTGCATGTATTTATAATTTCATACACCTACTTACTTTTATTCAGGTCTTTGAGTTCCTGGGGTGATTTATTTTATGAATGTTCAGTCAGCCAGAAAACCAGCTTCCCATGTCAATGTGCATGACAGGTAAACCAGCCAAAAAATGGTCATCAAAGCAGCAGATGGTTGGTTGTTCAGTGGGATTGCTGCCCCAGCTCCTGCTGATCTGGAAACCTTGATTTTATTTGTGGTTATTCTTTGGGTGACCCTGGACTGGGTTTGTTTTTCATTTTAGCAGCTTCTGTGTTTTGTAACTCTGATAACTGCTGCAAATAAATGCTGCAATTGCCATAAGGGTGTTAAAATGATCCTGAAGAGGAGGGATCTGTGAGTGGGTTCTCTTAAAGGATGGCTGATAGAACGAACTGAGTTCTTTCTGGGGGTTGAATATAAGCAGCACATGGTCTTTCTGGACTTTCAGCCATCCAGTGCTCTTTTCATAAAGGATAAGCACTCTCTTCTTGTTCACAATTATTAGATCATAATAATGACATTTTGGACAGTAACTCTCCATATTTCACTCCTATCCACATCTTTTATTAGTAGCCATAAAAAATACATGTTATAGAAGAATCAACTTAGCCAGTGACTAAGTCATGAAATATTAATGACTGAGACTTCCTTGGCTGACTAAGTTTGTTATCTTTTAATAATAGTATTGCCACATGAAATTGAGTTTTTGTGGGTCCTTCCAAATAAGCTTTTTCAGGTTTAACTCTACTCCTGACATTGACACCTGAATGAAACAGGTGCAGCCATTTTTAAGGATATGATCTTGAAACAAATTCCTTTTATTTATGTGAATGGTTGCAGTTGTGCCTATAAATAGGTCAGGAGAGCTGGATGGAGTCTGAGTCACTGAGGGTGGGGTCGAGGTAAAATGATAAAGTGAAATAGTCAAAAAGGCTGTTTCCTCAAGTGTTATCTCTGCCTGGCACAGAGGAGGTGAGAAGGAGGGGCTGCAAAAGGAGAAGTTGTATTAGGGAGAGTCATGGGGCAAGGGGAGGGGGAAGGAATGTTGGGAATGTTGTGCAAGGGTTGGAGTGCTGTGGCTTTCTCTGCTCCTTTAACCAGCATCAGTACGAGGTCAGGATGCAGAAGCCTTTCCGCCTTATCAGTGGAGAGGACAAACAACAGCCAGTGCTCTGTGTGACTCCCCTTCTGCATTAATTAAGATGTTTGGGGTTGTTTGATTAATAGTAACGAAGTTCCATAGTAATGAAGATTTTCTTACAGTCATGGGGAACTTACTTCACCATTTCCTTACCCTGTCTCTCCAAACAGAAGTGAATATTTAAAACCCCCCCGAGTTTGGTTTGTTGTGAGAGGTGCTCTGACCCTCCATGACCAAGGAATGTAATTTTTTTTTTCCTCCTCCTCCATGCACACAGTCTGCATCTGTTTCCTTACTATTTGCTAAGGATCTGCTGCATGACCCCTTCTGACCAGTTTTACTGTGATACAACTTCCACAAAACTAGTATCTGAGTCACATTATCTTGCAGAAATAGAACAAACAGGATTTTTTAAATGGAAAACTCTTTTTCCAAGTCAGCTCATGTTGGGACAAAATCCGTGTAGATGTACCAGGATATATACATCTGAGGGTCTTTGCTTTGTACTGACATAATGACATCACATTTTGCCCCAAATGGTATCACAGGCTTTTCATATGTAAATTAATACCTGTCCTTCTCCTAAAACACACCATTTCCTTGTGTAGCACAGAGTAACTGTCCAGTAGCACAGTTATGTGTGAACCTCAGTTAGTCAAATCTGACAGTTCCCTGCAGTGGCTGACTTGAAGAGGTGATTCAGAAGTCAGACCATCTAAGTCGTGATAAGAAAACTAATTTAAAATCTCAGAGAATTTTATTCAAACCTATTGCAGCAGTCACTTCCTACACTTCAGAGAAGCTGAGCTTGGACTGGAGGTGTGGTTGCAGCCTTGTTATGACTTTTCTGTTTCAATGACCTGGTGGCCCCTGGAGCTTCTTCAGTGTCACTGGTGGGGATCCCACAGCTCTGAGTTGCAATGCAGGAGAGCAGGAGCAGGTCAGCATCACCTTGGACAGTCAGGAAAGCTCTGGGAATATATTTAGCCAGTTGCTGGGTTTTTTTGTTGTTTTTTTTTTTTTTTTGTTATTGTCCTTGATTATGTGATGATCAAATATAAATTCTTTAAAAGGACCTAAAAATAGCTTTAAACCACAAAAGGGATACAGCTCTTTGGAAGCCATTACATTAATAGGTAGGAAATTCTGAGTGTGCTGGTGTCTCTTGAGGCTTTCATTTCATAAACAAGTCCAATGACTTATTTGTGCCTCTGAGTAGCACACAGCATAATATTCATCAATTTCTAATGGTCTGCAGCTCACTGTCTGATGAAGAGCCTGACAAAAATGCTATGTAAAAAAAAAATCTGATGAAAACAAGGAGGCAATTTTCTCAATTTCATGACCCATATGTGATGCTTTTTAAAGATGTTTTGATGAGAAGATCTGATGAAATGTGTATTTCCATGTGTGTTGCTGTTTGGACTTATGTACATCAGGGTTTAAAATGATTCATGGATCTTTCCTCCTTTCCAGATGTACAACTGATTTATTTCAAGTGTGCCATGATGAAATATTATGAAATGTTATTGCTGGGAGCAGGAAGCCTTTTTCTTTCCTGTATTTTTAATTAGACAAGGTTTATTTCATGACTGAAGGGTTTTAATCTTGTTAGATAAACCTGAGAAACCCTAACGACACATTCTAGATTTTATGATGAAATACAGGTTCTAGTCCAAGACATGTTCATTATCCTTAAAGCAAAGGCATACATATTTTCATTAAATTGTTTTGAATTCAACAGGAAAACTGTTGGGAAGCAGCACCCAGTGTCTTTTGCTGTGAAGTTTTGCTTTTTCGTTCTGTATCTGTTGTGGAGAATGATGCTGTTAGAATTCTAAAACAAAGCCCAGGCTGCCCCCCTTGATTTTGGGTAACTAGGGTTACACAGTTAGCAAAGCACTGGAATTCCAGTGAACACAACTGGGTCTATTCCTTTGGGGAGCGCTGGCCTGTGGCTTGACTTCATACTTGTTGAAACATTCCTGATGACTAAAACTGATTCTTTCTTGATTTTAAGCCCACTGTTGGTTTTTTTTAATAAGTTTAATTTCTTACATTTTAATTTCCTTTAAGAAGTTTGTTCTCTTCTGACAGCTAAGGAGTGGTCATAGGGGAGTTGTAAACAGAAAATTTCCTTTAAAACTACTGTTCCTCCTCAGGAAAAAAAAGCTGCTTTGGTCAAGGTCTGTATCTCCAGTAAGACCTGCAAGCTCTGAGTTGGATTTCATACCCCAGGGGCACCGTGCAGTGATGGCCTTAGTCAGAACAGTTGTGATTCAGGGGTTTTATTGAGTAATCCTTCAAACTCCACATGACCTGATGCACACATGAGTGTTGGACAAGGCTCAGTCAAAGTGTGGAGTGTCAAGGTGGAATTCCAGGCGGATTGCTGAGCGGGATACTCTGCAAAGGCAAAATCTTGCAGTTCTTTTCAGCAGTTGGAGGTGGTGAAGAGCTGTGATTGCACTCAGATGTTGATAAAATTGTGTGTGCCGTTGCCTTGAACGTTCTGGGTAGTTATTGCCTGGAAAAGCAATGCAATAGAGGTGGTGTTTGACTCTGCTGATATCAGTGAGAATGTTCTGTGCTCCCAGTTCCATTATCCAGTTTTCATAGCAGACTGTGTCCCCATTCCTGAACCTGGTCCTCCTGTTGTGTGCCCTCAGGGAACACTGTCCTGATACCTGCAGAGCCTTTTCAAATGCTCAGGGATATTTGTCTTTGCTCCTGAAGGTCACTGTGTACCTTCTGTTCTGTACTGAGATGATCGTTTTGCCTCTGAGAAATTTGTGTGAAGGATGTGAGAGGACTTGCTGCTTCTAGACCAGAGTGAAATCCTTTCTTCTTTCTGAGTATCTTGGAGTTGGTGATTAATTTAAGCAAACAAAGGCTATAATACAGTACTTTCCGTATCAGCAGACTTGTAAGAAGCTTGAGTTTCTACCAGAGAGGTGTATCTGTTTTAACCATTCAAATAAGAGAAGTGCTAATATACCTTGAAAATCATGTATGTTGTTTTCAGTTACATAACATTAGCTGGGAAAGTAATTTTTAACAATCAAAGGATTACACTGAAAAGCATAAAATACAGAGGTTCAAGAGTGCTACCCAAAAAGCCCAAGTACCTGCTCCTGTGAAATAACAGGCTGTTCATCAGAGGCTGTGGTTTGTGTGTGAGAATCATCTGGAAAAGCCTGGGATGAAGTGCTTGTGTTTGGCCTTGCCAGCCAGCCATGTGAACCAATTAAAGGGAAAGGAAGAAGCTCCAACTCCTTAAAAACAACCAAAAAGAACCCCCAAATCAAGCCCACAAAACAATGTCAGTTTGTGTGTGAGGGCTGCAGTGGGACTTAAGCACATGCCTTCTTCGGGCTCTAAAGGTTTGTTATTCAGGACACTTTTACCAGCTGAATTGAGCTCAGAATTTCCTTCTTTACATTGCCTTCCAGATATTGAGAGACTGAAGTGATGGAAGGGGAAGATGGAAGTGTCTGTCACTCCTGGGGGAAAAAAAAATCCTGGCATGAATTTGTTCCCCTCCAAATACTCATCTAAAAATGGGTGCATGAGCCATGTCATGTTGCTCCTCCTCTGAGTGGAATCTGCTGCTGGTCCACCCTGTTTCCTGTAGTTTGTTTTTCTGCACGAAGTGGAAAACTTTGTCCTTGTTTTGGGAAGTACCCTGATGTAGTTAGGAACTAAAATTAATTTTGTGTATTTCTGTGCACATTTGAAACAGGCCTGTGGAGCTGTGGGACACATTTCAGGCTGTGTTTTACAGGCCACACACTTGCACTCGATGGGAGTGAAATGGAGATGCTCAGGGGGTGTGGGAGCTGTGCTGGGTGTTTTGGATGTGCTGGGAGATGAGGGATGCTGGGCAGGCTGCTGGTTGTTCAGTGAACATGACAAGGAAATACCTTAACTGTTCTGCTGCCTTGCTCTCTGGAGACACCTCGTTAGGAGTTACAAAATTTGAGTTATTAAATTCATCTCATTCACAGACATAGTTTTAGATCCATGGATTATTTGGAAATGTGGGTAGCTAAGCCCTTCTTAAAGGCACTTGAATTGTATTTTGTTCTTTACTCTTTATATTCAAGTCAAGGTCTTTCCTGTTGTTATTAATGCAGAACCTGAAGGTCAGAATTGGTAGTGAGGGAATCTTTGTGCAGACACAGCAAAAGCAGTAATTTGTGCTTTTTAAATGTGAGTGCTGCTTAGGGTTGAGGAAACTTTGCTTTTCTTTAAACTGCTGGAAAAATACATGTGTTTGCTCTAGTGCTGTCACTTGTCACAGGGTTATCCAGGGCCCAGCCTCTGAGAAGTCCATGGGATGCACCACTCGTGTATCATCCCTTGTTCATAGGCAGCATCATCCTGCTCTCTGCTTCCTGACCTGGCTCTTCCCATCATCTTCTGAAACTCCATGATGATGCTCCAGCCCCCCAAAGCACCAGGTTATGGTGCTGCTCAGCTTAAGTGAGGAGTAGAGAATCCTTGCAACACTGGGGTGAGATGGCAAAGGGCCAGAACTCCAGCAATAACTGCCCACTCCCTGGAGCCATCCATGCTCTGGCTGGGTTGCATTCCAGAGGTTGTGTTTGGAAGGAGAGGAGAGCAGTAGTACAGCAAAGTGCTCTGAGCAGAATTGTTTCACTGGGTTAAGAACATCTTGTGGTTCTCAGTGCAGTTCTCCAGCATTTCCCTCTTGCTGTGGGCACTGCTGGGCTGGGCAAACTGCAGCTTGCCAGCCACATTTCCCATAAGGAATTTTAAAGTAACTAGTGATTTTGTTTTCTCCTGCTTGTGACATTACCAGGAAACAGAGGCATTGCCTTACAGATGTGTCCTACTGTGCTCTGTAATCATTAGAGAATTTTTTTCCCAGAGAATTTTTTAAAATATCTTTCTCATTATAATTTCTGATGCTGTATTTTCTCTCAAGAATCCATCCTATATTTCTATCCCCTTGCAGGATTTCAGAAATGGGGTACAAGTGGATTTTTTCCTTCAAGACAGTGATTTTTTCACTAGTAAATGTTGATTGAGAGCTTTAATTTCTAGCTAGGCAGTTTGAGGCCTTGTCTGAACAAAATGCTGATCTCCCAAACCCTGAAAGCCTTGAGACACTTATCACTTCCCTAAGTCACCACCAGTGTAATTAATGCTCTTTCCATTTGAGGTCTTCAGGACCTGCAGAGTCTCAAATGCTGCTTTAGAAGGATGAAGAGCAGCAATCAGGCTTCTAATAGAAATTATTTCTTACTGTGTCAATTCATTGCTTTGGTAATGGAGAGAAGTTGCTGAAATTGATCATACACTGAACATGAGATTTTTTTCTGCTAATAGCACTTGATTCCCATTGTGCTCTGTCTTGGTTTAAATTCTTTTTATTTAAGGCTTCACATATCTAGAAGATATGCTGAGAAGCTTTACTTGCCTCACTACATATGTGTGTCCTGCTTGGAAAATGACATTATTGCTTAGGGCGTCACTTTAGGGTTTGACATTTACTTTCCCATTTTAAATACCTTGAGTATTGGAGCTGCACAGGCTTTATTAATGGCAGTGAGGTTAATTTGACTAGAGATGGATAAATTGTTTTCTCCATCGGTTTGGGTTTTATTGTGCTGAGGCCAAATGGATTTTTCTGTTGGCTGAAGAATGCCAGACCTGAAATTCTGCATTCTTTGCCTTGTCTGCAGGCCTGTAGTAAATACAGCACCTTTGGGTGAGGCCAATCAGCTGAGAATGAATAATCATTTCATTCATCTGACTTCTGTTTAAACCTGAGAGATGATTTTTTTAAAAAACTAAATGTTGCAGAACCTTTTTCTGGTGCTTTTCAAATAGCTTTTTAATAGCTCAATAATATTGCCCTGTGGTGAGAAAAGTAGACAAAAAATAACATTTTTTTTGGTAATGTTAGCTATTAGTAGGCAGACTTCTCATTTATTTTTTTCCTAATAAATGAGAAGATGAGTCAGTGTGTTTGTCATTAAATCAGGTGCCTATTAATTCAGATTCTGGGAGTATAACTCGTGCAGTGTGCTTAACTTGGAAGCATTTCTACTGGTTGTGGCTACATGATAATATTTTCTGTGAGTTCAAGCTGATTTCCAGCTCTCCCTGTGTCCCACTCACCTGAAAGGACAGAGGATGTTCCTACCCTCGAGCAATTAAGACCCGATTTCAGCTGATGGGTCTCACTGTTTGCCCTCCCTTCCCATCTTTTCATTGCTCATATTCTCCCCGGTGGAATTCAACAATGTTTGACTTGCTAATGCCCAGGACTTTCTCTGGAATCTTGTGTGTCATGTAAAACATATAGAGAGTAGTGGGACTCAGCTTTGTCAGCTTATCGTAGAAGGTTGGAAGGGGCCTTAAAGACCATCTTGTTCCACCCCTGCCATGGGCTGGAATAGCATTCACTGGATCAGTTTGCTCAGGGCTCCATCCAACCTGGCCTTGGACACTTTCAGGGATGGGGCAGCCACAGCTTCTCTGAGCTCTGTCCTTCTCATAGGTCATCTAAAAAGTGTGGGCTGAGAGGGAACTTCCACGGTCTGCCTGTGTCCCAGCAAGCTTAAGTGTCCTTAGGACAGCCAAAAAACTTAGCATTTAACCTTTTTTTCCTGATTTTTTATTTTGCAATTATATGGAACACAGGATATCCCCTGGCATATCCTCACCCAAAGAGGCCCCATTAACATTCCCAGCCAGTGCTCCTGTAACTGTGCTCCCCAGTGGTGCCTTTTAATCACTGGTCTTTACTGCATGTGGTATTTTTGTGTTCTAGAATAAGGTGTAAAACTTAAAATGCTTTTTCTAAGTACTGCTATTTGTTCTCCTTTGCAGAATCAGAGAGTCTGGGGGGCCAGGAGCACAGGAAGATGCTGCTGAGAGGAATGTGAGCCACAGAGCATGTTTGGTGCCACAGTTACCCAGGTGGGCTCCTCTGACTGCACCTCGAATGAAGCACAGTCCCTGTTGTTCCATATCACTGACCCTGAGCCAGCCCCAGGCTTTCATTGTTCCATGGGGGTGGCACTTGCAGTCTGAGACCTTCTAAAGCCTTTAATGTGTGTTTTAATTTTACCCGATTGTTCCATTTCAGCTGGTCTCTCTTTTAAGTGTTACACTGGTTATGCCACGAGGTAGGTTGAGCATTTCAGAAGTCTTTCATGCCCAGAGAAGATGGGGTCTCAATAAGTGAAGTGCTGAACTAGCACTTGCTCCAGGTGACTCATCTACACATCATCTGCTGGGTTTCACAAGTCAGAAGCAGAGGGGTAAAGGCCTCAATCATTGCTTTGCACCTCAGTATCTAATGAACCAATGCTGATTTTTCAGGATGTTTTGATAGGAAATGGGAAACTTTCTGAGGTTTGGATGTTTCTTTTTTTTTAACCCCACATAGATCAACTTTTGGGTGTGAATACTGAAAATCTTCACTTAGATGCAGCTCAGTTCTGTGCTGTCTAATTATATGTCTATGCTAAGGAAGGGTGTTAAGGAGACAAAGATCTACCTTACATGGAGTGTACGATCCTTCAAAAGCAGTTCCATGTCCTGGGAGTGATCACAGTCCCAAAGCACTGTCTGTCTTACAGCTCTGAGTAAATAAACAGAGAAATATCAATTCTCTGGCTGCAAAGCTTTGCTGTGGAATAGCAGCTAACTTCTCTACTAGCACCAGCTGGCAAGTGGGAGTAGAGAAACAAAGCAAACGGCCCAGAAAAGCAGGAGGAACAACAGTTACAGTCTAAAAACTGACACATTGGGAGCCCAGCATGAAGAATAACAAACTCCTGTCACAGGATGTTTTGCATAGCAACAAGACTCTTGTCTTCAAGTGGAATTTAGTGTAACTGTAGCACTAGCTTCCTGTGTGAGATAAAGGCCTGCTGTACTCTGAATGCATTTTAATCTCTAGATCTAAATGGGACTAATAACTAAAAAGAATTAGCTGAAGGAAAAGATAGTGGAGTCTATTGCTCCTGAGAGTGCTTCCTCTTGTTTTGCTGTCAGAGAAGCAAGAACAGCAGCACGAGGAAGGGGAAGCAGATTAAAGCTGAACTTTCTCCCCAGATGCTGAATGCTGTCTGCAAACTGCTTTGTCCATGAAGGAAGAAACTGATTGGGAATTGAGAGCACAAACTAGTTCATAAGACACTTCAACATGCGCAAAGGGGTGCCAAAGGACCCAGAAATAGCTGACCTGTTCTACAAAGATGATCCTGAAGAAATATTCGTGGGCTTGCATGAAATCGGGCATGGAAGTTTTGGAGCAGTTTACTTTGTAAGTATAATTCTTTCTTTTTGGAAAACAGAGTCATTTTAAGCAACATTTTTGAGGGTTTCACCATTTGTAGCAGCAAGTATTCTTTCAGCTTGTAGTGCTTTTCATGTATTAGATAACACATCTCAAAATAAGTATTTGCAGAGCACTCCCGAGCTCCTTACAGTAGCTCTTTATTGTAATAGCTGACTATAGTCTTAATAGTGCACCAAAACATCCAGGTCAGTTGTGTGGTTTTTTTGTGCTGTTTGATGCTGAAAGTTGAATCTAAACAGTTTGGCAAATTAATTTCCAACTGGAATTTCAAGATAGCCGGAGTTCATATGGCTGTGAATCACTGCAAATTAATAGATCTAATAATGGCTTCATCAGGGAATTCTTACATAGCAAAAGCCAAGAGAAAGGCCTAAGAGGAATAGGAATTCAGGCAGGAAGGGTGTATGGCATTAATTGATACAATCAAGAGAATTTAATCTGGAAATTGAAGATTGGTGCTTTTCTAGTTGGTGTCAAACAAAGCCAAGTCCAAAATAGTGGGTTTGGAAATAACTATAATCTAGCTGCTATCAATGAAATTAAAATAGAATCAGTATGAAAAAATCAGTTAAAAGACAAAGCTGCTTGGTAGCATGGCCATCTATTCCAGAAGATCAAGTTCACTGGAACTGGGGTTTCTAAATGTCAGACAGTAAAGTATTTAGATAATATCATTACACCTGTAACTCCATGAGGTGGGAATAGCTGGCATGAATTACTTTAAGCACTCCAATTCACTGTTTGGAGTTTTGTAAAGTGATGTAAGTGTTGCTAGAACAGGACAGGAGCTTGAAATGTTGTGTCAGATGAGCAGTGCATGTGTCTTTTGAGGGGTAATGATATAATTCCTCATGGTATAATCTACAAATATGGGCAAAACTGCTTCAGCAAGCAGCTGTTTGTCAAGTGTGTTTGTACAGCCCAGCAAGTTCTCTCAGCCAGGAGGATCCCAAATGCTTGGTACAGCCAGAACTTCCCCCACAGCTCTGGAAACATGCCATTGTGCCCTTCAGTGACAAATTACAGCTGGAAGGAGAGATACCATGGTCAGGTGAAGCTACTTGGAATTAATGTGACATACAGAAACACAGCATTAAGACATCTGTTTGAGTAAAATACTCTTGATCTTCTCTGTGCTGAATCAGGAGAGTGAGTGATTGGGAAGGGTTTTGCCTTATCCACAGATACTTGTTTTCATTTTTCTCTCTCTCATTTGAGGAGTGTGTGCTGTGAGGACTCTGTGTCACCTCCCTCCAGTAATTCCTGTGCTTTATTGGCTCACCCACTATCATTTCTCTTTGAAGTCACTGCAGGCATCATGAAATGTCTTTCAGTAATACATAACTTGAAAGCAGTTGAAGGAGGATTTACCACATTTAGCTTCTATTATAGTTTAAGCTTTTAACTGTCACTGATTTTTTTTTTTTTGTCCCCAAAATGGTTGAAGGTACAGAGATTTCAACAACTCTTTTAAGACCAAAGGCTTGAAGTTTTCTGTCCTTAACATGCAGAAAATGAGGGCAGTGCTAGTCCAGGGAAGGAGAGATCTTTCCAAAATGGAGTTTTCAGTCTCCATCTCTTGCATCATGCAGGCTGCAGAAAAGTAGAATTTTGGGTCAGTCCCACAGAATTTTGTAGTCAGTGCTACATAATATACATGGCAAAATTGAGATCTGGTGCAGTGAAAGGAAAATTGCATTTTTAATTGAGATAAATTCCAGAATGAATCATCTTCTTGAAGCTGGAAATTGAAGTAACTGCTTAAGAATATCAAAGTTGTATGGAGGTTTTGGATGAAATCATAAAGATTTTGGTACACCTGTATATTTGTTTCTTTGGGAAGCATTTTTCCGAGTGTATATAAACTGTTTTTCCTGCAGTTCCAATAAAACTGTATTTTTCATGTTTTCGATAGGTGCAATACTTGGCCTTGGCTTGCATATTAATAGGGAGGTAGCAAGTGCAGTGAGTCCAAGGGTATGGATAGATAAAGTCAGGAAAAAGTATCCTAATAGTTGTCTGGTAAGTCTTGTCACAAGGAAGACATCTCTGAGGTGTGGGAGTTTGCAAGGATGTGATATAGGAGAAAAAAGCCTGTGTTTGCCACAGGCACAGCTCCCTCCATGGGGAGGAACAAAAATGAAGCTTTTTTCAATCTATTCTTTCCCTACTCCAGGCTACAAATTCCCACACTAATGAGGTGGTGGCAGTCAAGAAGATGTCCTACAGTGGAAAGCAAACAAATGAGGTAAGATGGATAAAACCAATTTTTCATGCAGAAGCTGTGGCAGCTGCAATGTAAATCTGAGCAGGGAAATGAGCTTCAGGTTTGATTTGACCTCAGCAGAGCAACTTTTAATGCAGGAGCTGCTGGTCCCTTCCATGGGAAACATGAATGTTTCTGGAGGGAAAATGAGTTTATGCAAATTTTGACAAATAGTTCAGTTTGAGGAAGTGAATGGGGATTCAGAATGCCTGTAATTTCAGAAATAAGTGCTTTAAAAGCACACTGGCCACTGGAGCCATAACCACAACTCTGCAATGTATAGCTGACATGAAATACTCTTCAGGATCTATAATCTGAAATGGCATAGACCTTGTATTGAGAATTTCTATCTCATTTCAGTTGTTACTTGTTAAATTTTGCTCTTATTTTTGTGTAGTGGTGCTGTGGGCTTGGATCCACTGTTCCTTTGGATTGGTGTGTGGACATGTACTTCAGGGTGTGTTTTGTTTGTTAAGAGCAAACAGGGATGTTTCAAACTCATTTTTCCTTGCTTCCCTATTGGTCTCCTAAATGTCAGTGGCTTTGTGCTGCATTACAGAATGTTGTAATCCTCAAGCTGTGTCTTGGGGTTATCTCAGTGCAATGGGATCCAAACAACTGATACTCACTTGTGCTTCTGCAACTCTGACTTTTACCATCCTCACATTGTAAGGTAGTTCTGTGGTCGCTTCTCAGTCTGTCCTAGAGTGTGTGAGGTAGGAGAGGATGTGAAAGATTAAGCAGAGAAAATTTATTTATACTTTTTGCTTTGTCTTTCCATTAGAAATGGCAGGATATCATCAAGGAAGTCAAGTTTCTGCAACAGCTGAAGCACCCCAACACCATAGAGTATAAGGGCTGTTACCTGAAAGAGCACACAGCATGGGTGAGTGAGTGATGGGCATTTAGGGTCTGCATGGGCAGAAAATGTACAGCTCGGCAGTCAAATACTCAGTGCAGGCAGTGTCTTTGCATGCAGCCTGTAGTGACTGTCACCTCAAAAACCTTCCAGGTAACTCAAGGGAAATAAATACTTAGAATATTGGAACAAATCCCTGCTTCTGTGAGGCAGGCCTCTATGTTCCTACAAGTTAAACATCCTTTACAGTTTATCCCCACAAACTTCTCAGTGCCTAAACCACCTTCACAACAGTGAAAGATGTTTGGACATTGCTGGAACGTTTGCAGCATTTTATTTTGTTCATCATTTACTGCATTTCTTACGCCTTAGATTTTAATTATATCTGCTGTTATTCAGCTGTTGAAGTAGTAACTGTGTGGGGAAGTGTCTACCCTGTCACTTAAAGCCATGTTTTTTTCTTGCAGTTGGTTATGGAGTACTGTTTAGGATCAGCTTCTGATTTGCTAGAAGGTGAGTTTTATACAGTCCTTGATTTTCTTTTTTTTTTTTTTTTTTTATCTGATGCCCCCTCTGAGCGTGGTGGGAGGATGCTTTATCACAGACCGGGGTTTTGCAGAAGATAGGGATGGTCTGTCTGCCCTACTCCATTTTGTAGCTAGAATTTGGGATACCAAGAGTAAGCTGAGGCTCTCTCAGGAGGCCAGTGCTGCAGATAGTTGACATGCACCTTTTTATTTCTAAAATGAAGGTACAAACATGTATAGGTATGTTCCTGGAATCTGTGCCTTCTTGATGACTGAAGCAGACTGCCTGTGTTCTGAATATCTGTAATAAAATCCTGCAGAGATCACCTTTGTCTTTGCCTTGCAGTTTTTAGGAATAAAAACGGGTGGTTGTATAGAACACGAGGCTGATGTGACACAAAAACTGGAACAGTACCTGTAGAGAAATAGAGAATCTGTGTCAAAATAGGGAATCTAAGACAAAGTTTGCAAAAACAAGTATCCTTGTGGACTAAGATTTTTATATATATAAAAAGATCACAGATTCACAGGATATTTTGGGTTGAAAGGAGCCCTAAAGACCACCTAGTCCTCTCCCCTGCCATGAGCAGGGACACCTCCCACTATCCCAGGTTGTTCCAAGCCCTGTCCATCCTGTCCTTGGACAATTCCAGGGATGGGACAGCCACAGCTTCTGTGGGCAACCTGTGCCAGGGCCTGCCCACCCTCATAGGGGAGAATTGCTTCCCAATATCCCCTCCAACCCTGCCCTCTGGCATTTAATGCCATTAAGATACAATCAGCCAAAGCACGCGCTGGTCATATTTAAGGATATGCAGAAGCTGCTTTGGGGCATCTCCTTGTAGCAAATTTGGTGGGATTCCTTTCACATTCTCAAGAAAAGTTCACTCTTTCTTTTGGTTTCCTTCTTGATTTTTTTGGTTGGTTTTTTTTTTCTGTAGTTCACAAGAAGCCACTTCAGGAAGTGGAAATTGCTGCCATCACCCACGGTGCCTTGCAGGGGCTGGCCTACCTGCACTCTCACTGTAAGATCCATAGGTAAGGCTGGAGCTGAGCCCCTGCTCTCTGCAGTCTGAAAGCTGCTTTGCTGTGTGTAAACAAGTTTGGTCAAAGTTGTTCTATGAAGGTTTTCTCTAATGCACTTATCAGTACTCCTAATGCCAAGATAGATGTATAAATAAAAGCTGTTACCTGTTAAGGAGTGCAATTTTTTTGGTTGAAATAATTCCATGTGGCTCTATCCTCTGCTGAATTCTCTTCCATGTTGGCACTAAACACTAACAAGAAAATGCCACCCTAAATTTGCCAATAAGGTGTAGTGCTACACTATTTTTAAGACTAGACATGATGAGAATATCTTACATATGAGTAGGTAAAACTTTATGCTTTCAGAAATCAGGTGATGGAAGTGTAAGTCAAGGATAAAATCTGAGGAGAAATCAAAGCACACAGGCAGAGGAAGATTTTATACAGGCAGCTCCTAGATCTGTCTGTCATAATGTGGTATTTTTCAGGAGTTTGGGTTTTTTCGACTCATTGTCAGCAGCAATGTTGCATGTTCTCATTTTATTTTATTTCTTTGGTCTAATTTTGGGTACCACTGATATGTCAGGGACTTGTGAAGTGGGTGAAAACTAGATTAATAAGTGAGAATTCATTAGAATAAAGCTACTTGAGACTAATTTATGGGGCTAAAAGCCTCTTTGTAGTCTACTGTCAGTTTTGAGACAGAAAATTGGTATATGTGAGGCTGAGCCAGTGTGGGATTTTTAGAGACAAGAATTATTTGTTGTTGGAATAACTATTTCAGGCATATCTAAGCATGGCTAAATCATATTAAAATAAAACATGAAATTAAATGCATTCCAATTTATGAAATATCAAAAATTATCTTATTTTTAAGTCATCTGCCCTTATTTGAGCATAAAATACCTGCTTTGAGGTATTTTGCATGTTTCAAAGTGCAGTGAATTACTATTTATAGTAAATTACTCCCTGTATGGACACTGTTGAGAACTAGTTTTCCTTGACAGTCATTAGGATTTCCAAGCATGGTGTAATTACTGTGTGGTGAATTCAGCAATATCCCACCCTGAATACCAGCTACTCCATGTGACCTTTCCATGAGCATCCTTGTTCTGTATCAACACCCAACTGATGATTTGTCTTTCCAACTGGGAAGTTCCTTTGCTGTTGCTGCATGCTGGGAACACCCCTAAGGAGCTCGCTGCTGCGAGTGCCATGTGGGTCCTTCCTGTTGGCCTTGAGGAGACCAAGGGGGGATCCCATCAAAGTACCTCCGAGCGGTGTCAGAGGGTGGTGCCAGACTCTTTCCAGTGGTGCTCAGCAACAGCATGAGGAGCCATGGCCATAAACTAAACCACAAGTTCCACTCGACGTGAGGAACAACTTTACAGCTTTACATTGAGGGTGTCCGAGCACTGGAGCAGTTGCCCAGGGAGGGTGTGAGTTCTCCCTGTCTGGAGACATTCCAACCCCCCCTGCTGCAGGTGACCCTGCCTGGGCAGAGGGTTGGACTGCGTGGTCTCCAGAGGCCCCTTCCAATCCGAACTATTCCGTGGCTCTGTGTCTGGATTCCATCCCAGCGGGTATTCCACCGTCTAACTTTTGGGATGGGAAGGCGAGTCTGCTCTCCCCGGAAAGAACCGTCAAGGGATTTCTAGTTTTGTGTTTGGAAAGGAGAGGCGAGAGAGCCTTTCCTGGCTGGGCGGAGAGCAGTGCTGTGCACGGCACTGGGAACGGTGAAGCCGATGCTCGAGGGGGGGAAGGTGCGAATTTTGGGAACGGGCCCCGCGGGTCGGTCCGGCCCTGCGCGGGGACCTGGCGCGGGGGGACACCTGGTGGCGAGGGAGCGGCACTGCAGGCCCCGCCTGCCTCCCGCCGGGTCCCGCGGCCCCCTGGGCGTGGCCGGGGGTTAGGGTTGGTGCTATTGTTTCATTGCAGGCACAGGGCTAACACACGGGTTACTGATGCCTGGAGGGGCTGCTAGGTCATCATATAGAATCGTAGAATAGTTTGGGTGGGAGAGGGGTTCATAAAGCTCATCTTGTTCCAACCCACCCTTTCCACTATCCCAGGTTGCTCCAAGCCCCATCCAACCTCGCCTTGGACACTTCCAGGGATGGGGCAGCCACAGCTTCTCTGGGCACCCTGTGCCAGTGCTACACCATCCTCACGGAGAACAATTTTTTCTTAATAACTAATCTAAACCTACTGCCAATTTGAATCCATTCCCCTTTTCCTGTCACTCCAGGCCCTTGTAAATAGTCTCATCTCCATCTTTCTTGCAGGCTCCCTTCAGGTACTGGGAGGCCACAGTTAGGTTACCCTGAAGCCTTCTCTTCTCCAGGCTGAACAAATCCAGTTCTCTCAGCCTGTCCTTATAGGAGAGGTGCTCCATCCCCTTGGTTGTTGTACAGGGAAGGGTAGTGGAGGTGACAACAAAGAGGACAGCATGTGTTCTCTCTTGTACTTTCAAAATGTTCCTTCTTGCACACATACTTTTCTCTTTTTTTCTTTTGAAGGGATATTAAAGCTGGAAATATTCTTCTAACAGAACCAGGTCAAGTGAAACTCGCTGATTTTGGGTCTGCATCTATAGTCTCCCCTGCCAACTCTTTTGTGGGAACGCCTTACTGGTGAGTAAAGCCTGTAGTACTTCAGTCCTTTATAAAACTTATCTTCCATTTCCAGTGCTTCACAATAGGAAGGCAATATCTGCCATAAAAACTTTATTAATCAGGTGGCTTTCTTAACAACCCTGTGTCCAGGTCTTCAGGAAAGTGTGTTCTTCCTCAGTGCCCATGGGCAGAGGTTTAGGCTGTGCAATGCTTGGGAATGCCACTAGTTAATGGCTCCACTGTTGCAATGCCATTGCCTTAAAAATGATTAACACTTGCCATAGGTAATGGAACTAAAACAGCCTAATGGAGAAAGAGAATCCTGTTCATCTGGCCATGCAGACTGGAAGTCACACAGCCATTTAAGTCCTATTTTGAAGGAACTTGCTGAAGGGTCACTTGAGTTCCTTGGCATTCCTAACACAGTGGACCAGCACAGCTCCATGCTCCACTAATTTTGTGGCATAGGCCCCAGGAACTGCTGGGAGGTCACCATGGCCCAGCCCCTGAATGAGGCCATTTGGCAGGAAGCCTGTTTGTCTTGGAAGAACACAATCTAAGAGGCTGCATTTTTGCAGGCTGGGCCTGCTGCTTCTTTGTCCCTCCACTCATCCCTTTATCCTGGACCACCATATTTCCCCACTGTTCCAGGTTTCCCTGTTCCATTCATGGCTGCACCCACAGGCTCCATAAATCTGGAAAATTCTGGTGTGCCAATGGCAAGCTCTGGTGAGAGTGCAGAGGATCCTTTCCTCCCTTAAGGGCTCTCCCAGCCCTTGCTATCTGCCTGCAGGTACAATGCCTGTGGGACTGGGGGGAGCTGTCATGTGCCAGCATATTGTACTAGGAAGATAATCAGGTTGGCTTTCCTCCCCCACTCTCCTTTTTTCCCCTTTCCTTTGACAAGTTGCTGGTGCAGGCAATCCTCCTTCCATTCCAGCATGGCTGGCTCTCTGTCCTGTCCGTAGTGCTGCTGAGGGGGATGAAATTCCCTCCTTTTACGTGCTGGGAGTCCCCATCTTTGTCCCCTAACCTGCCCTTTCCTCTGTGCTTGGCAGGATGGCACCAGAGGTGATCCTTGCTATGGATGAGGGACAGTATGATGGGAAGGTGGATATCTGGTCCCTTGGAATCACGTGTATCGAGCTAGGTGAGTAAGTATGTTATTCCCTTCACAACCAGAGGATTCTACCCTTGTATGAGAGGAAACCATGGTTTGAATTCTCTATTTTCCAATCTGGATTCTGAGCAGATTGTCCCACCTATTGTTTCAAGGGAACTGGTGTCCAAAGAGTTGTATGTCAGAAGGGACCTACATTTAACTTTCAACTCTTTATAGTTCTCTGCTCTCTGCAACCAAAATCTTCAATCTCAGCTGAAAGTTTGTGCCATGAATCATCTTGGACAGGTTCTGTACTTGAAAAGAAAAGGGTTTGTACTGCAAAGGGCAAATGATACACATGCAAACAGCCTGGAGCAGATGTGGGTGTGATGGCAGGTATACAGAGCAGATTCTGAGTGTGCATTTTGAGTTTGAGTATTGGCATTGCATGTGCTGAGTAGAGTATTCTCAAAAATAGTCTTAATATGGATTATACTTAACAGCAGCACATCAATAACTTACTGTGAGCATGAGTTCATTGAAAATGGTGTTTAATCAGCAGAAATATAGGTGAGATAATACAGAACGGGAAGAAGTGCTGTCTCCAGTATGGAGATGGTGATGGTGTAGATGGACTGGTAGCTAACAGTGTTGTATTTTCAAGTGCCAGCATGCTGACAGTTTGTATTTTGATATAAAGAATGACAATATTGGAAGGTTTTGACTTGTGTTTTTCTGCATGGCCAGTGATTTTTTTGTTTGTATGGAGTTTAGGCACGTCCCGACCTCTCAAGGAGTAAATCACAGCAGGAGGAGAGATACTGTGCAGCCCTATGTAGACGGTCTTGGTACCAGAATTTCTGTGGAGCTTTTCAGTCAGGAACCTCAAAACCATTTTACAGAGTTGATGGGTTTATTATTTTTAATATTACCCTTTTGAGAAGTAGAAAACTTTCTTTTAAGACTTTGAACTTTTGCCTTTGCATGATTCCCTGTGTGAACACAGGGTCAGATAGCAGTGAGAGGAAATCTCTTGTTGAGAGCATTTAAATGCTTATGTCTTAATTCCTTGTGTAAATGAAAATGAGTAGTGCTTAGAGAAAAGCAAATTTGGTGCATGCAAGGACAAGTGACTGCTCTCACCTGACACAAACTGAAAAATCCTGGCACCACTGACTGGCATGGCTGACCTTGGTGAAAAGCAGCCTTTCCCAATTTGTGTGTGAGATCTGCCCTCTTGAGAGCTCAGGGGCTGGTAGGGAAGTGCTGTCTTTGTGCAAGGGCTAGGAAGGATTTTAGTTACAGGGAGTTAATGCATCTGGAAAGTGAATTTGGTCAACTGTCCCACTTGCAGATGGCTGCCAATGACAAATGAGGCAGGCAGCCACTCTCTTCCCATAACCCATGTGTTCCAGCAGTGCATTAAAGATCTGTAGGATTGACACGGCACGTCCTGGCCCTGACTTGATGTACCCAAGCTCAGTTTGTCTCAGCTTTAGCTGATTTTACCACAGCAGGTCAGGTGTGAGATGTTGCAGTTGAGGTAAAATTTGCTGCAAACTTTTCTTTACAATTTGCATGTCTTTGGTTTTCATCATCCTTCTCTGAGTGAACAGCAGCTTTCCTGGAGTGTGTGTCCTGGTCTAAGTTAGAATATTAAAATAATTAACCTAAGAGTGATGACAACAGCAATGAGCCATTGATTTAGCAGTGATACCCTGCTCATACTTCCATATCTTTCTCCTTTCTTTCCAGCCTGCCTTACCACACCTTTCTCTTCTCTTTCTAGCTGAAAGGAAACCTCCACTTTTCAACATGAATGCAATGAGTGCCTTATATCACATAGCCCAGAACGATTCCCCTAGGTTACAATCAAATGAATGGTAAGAAAACTATTAACAGATTGTTTTTGTTGTTTGTTCCCTGGCAATTCTCTGAGATGCTCTGCATGGTTAAAGTCTGACAAAGAAAGTGTGATTTGCCTGTGTTCCCAAATCATGCTCCTGTGTAGGCTGGCTCAGTGTTGACCTTCTGTCACTTTGGCTGTGCTACAATCCAAGTGTGTGGAGGTATTAATTGTGGGGCTGTAGGTGCTGTAGGAATTAAAATATTCTTAGATGCATTAAACCAGCCATAGCTCAGCATTAGGAAAGTTTCCAGATGCAAAAGATCCCCACCAGAAAAATTGTTGGCACTGTTGTGCAGCTGAAATGTGGAGAACGAGAGAAGGGTGCACAGAATAGAGAGGTAATTTGATATTTTTTTCTGTGAGTGACTCCAAAAGCTGTCAGGGACTGCTTGGTTTGTGGTTGGGGATGGTTGTGTGTCCACATTTGTTTCAAAAGTCTTTAACTGTGAAAGAACTAGTGGCATCAACTGTCCCAATTTGGAAAACTCAGTTAATTTCTCTGCCTTAGAACTTAAGAACAAATTAGTCAAGATTTTTCTTTTGCTTTGCACTAGTAAGTTTGCATATATTCCCCATCCTAGGTTTTATTTTTTTCATTTAGAACTTTTTTTTATTTTTTTATTTACAGGTCAGACTCCTTTAGGGGATTTGTTGAATACTGCTTACAGAAAATACCTCAGGAAAGGCCATCATCAACAGATTTGTTACGGGTAATTTAACAAATCTTCTCCAGAAATTTTGGGGAAAAAAAATCTGTTTGTCTTCCAAAATAATTGCAAAGATGGTGAATTGCAAATATTTACCCTTACCAAAAAAAAAAAGCTGTTTTTGTTCTTGTCTAAATCAGTACTGAGTTTTGGGGTCTTCTAAACAGCATTTCAGACTGTTTATTATCATCTCCTGACTTTGCCTCTTATATCAGTCAATTCTCTTTATAACTTGATGCTCAAATTTGAATTATTGGAGGAAAGTAAGATGGACTGTGGGATAAACCAGTTCTACTGAGTTATTTGTGGTGGAGAATTTGCAATCCTTATGGGATAATAGTGTGAGTAACAAGGTACTTCTTAGTACTTTGAGAATTAGGCTCCACATGATCAGAGGATTGAGCTCTCGATAAAGATTTACAGATAGTGGCTGATTATTTAAAGGAATGTGGGTATTGGAGATGGGAAGACACTGGATGACTTACATTTGTCTCCTGGCCAGAGCAGGATTGGTCTCTGGGGGATGCTCTGAGCTGCCCTGTCTTGTGGAGTTTTTTGACAGACACAGATGAAGTTCAGGGGGTTATCTTGACTTTTTTTCTCTCTAATAATGCTAATGTGAATGTGATTAACCCCTTTATCTGTTCACACTTTTGGAATATATATCTTTTAATGATCCTTCTGCCTGATCTCACTTAAGCTCTTGATTTTTCGCTGTTGTAAATCATACATTTGGGTCTTTCTGAGCTACTTATTGATTGGTGGGTTTTTTTGTTTCCTTTCTTCCTACATTCATGCATCTTACTTTGCATTAGGAAGATAAGCCAGGACTATCTTCCTCCCCTAATCAAGCCACCAAACCCTAAAGTTGTTTATATCCCTTTAATAGGTTCTATACTGAACCAGTCAATTAAACTTGTTTTGAAAATAACTGAATCATTTTGGAAAGGGCCTGTACAGGTCTATAATTGCCAAGAGCCCGTAGGAGGGGGGACTTATGCTGGGAATGATGTGTGTAGAATTTGCTAAGGTTTTGTCACTGCATTATAGGTCAGTTTTTAAGTCATTTGGTTTCATTTTACCTGAGAAATCTAGGAATTGTTTGTAACTCCAAGGCCTTTGTGTTTAAGAAGTTGTACCTTCTATTAGAAGGTAGAGGGGTGGGAACTCCTGTCCAGCTGCTTTTCCATCAGGCTTTTTCTTTTAAGTGTTGCCTTTCACTACAATTGATTAGCAGCTCAGCTATCCCTCTGGTTGCTGGTGCCAGTTGCATGGCCTGCTGCTGCTCCACACCAGGTAAACAGGACTCAGCTTTTCCCTAAATATCTGAGCAGAGGCACTGGGTTTGTTGCTTCATTCCCACAGTCAGCTCCATTGCTGCTCTGTGTCCACCTGACAGCCTTTCCATGCTGGCTTCTGTCCCTAGGCTTCCATCAACCTGTGTTTTGTGGCTCTTCTTGGTGCTCTTTCAGCTCAGTAAAAGCCGTGTTTCTGGGTGTTCCTGAGCCAGCTTTGTGCTCCCTCCTGTCCTTGCTTTAATGCTGCACCACAGAGAATATTTAACTCTAATGCCTTCATTCCAGGTGAAGGTTGATGAAGGAGCTGTTTGTGCTCTGTTTGGCACCTGGTATAATTTTTTTTTCCTGTGATGTGCTTGTGCTGTGGCAAATAACCAGTGTTTTGTTCTCTGGCTCTACTTGTAGCACCCTGACCAACTAATAGGTTTACGTTGTGGGTTTTGGAATGATTCATTCCTGTGGATTGGCAGCCTTGCTGCTCTCTAGGAACAGGCTGAGTTCATTGAAGGATGTGATTCTGTGAGTACCTTAGGTCGGAGTCTGTGCTAACAATTAGAGCTGAGGTCTGAGTCTGAAGTCATGTAAATTCAGTGTTCTGTTTGGCTTCAGCCTTTCACAGTGCTCCTTCCTCTTCTCTCTGAATCTCTTAGATTATAAGACTCAGAATATTTTTGTCTTTTGAGGGCTTTTCACTTGTGTGCAGTAAACAAGGATAAAGCAAACTTTTGTGGCCGCATTTTCTTGAAGAGAACCAAGTTTTAAACTGTTTGAAAATTAATTTGGTTTGAATGCAGTATCCTATATGAAAAAAGTCTAATGACCGTAGTGACATTAAAATGCAGTTGAAATTAAAAAAAAAGACAACCAAAAACTGTCTTATGAATATTTTTCACTTTTAAAATGAAAAGCAGTTAAGAAATTTGTTTGAAACACTTTTTTCCCCATTATTTTTCTCAACTTGCATGACATTTCCAGGTGATTGGAATTCTGGTAGTCACTTTTCCAGTCAACATGCTCCCTGCCTTTATTCTAAACTTTTCTTCCTTTTCAGTCTGGGTTTGTTGTTTTTTGGGTTTCTTCCTTGCCATTTGAAGGAAATATATAAGTTAAGTCCTTCCAGACATCTTTTCTTAGAGGTGCACAATACCCAGAGGAGAGATGATTACATCTTTTATGTGCAATTTAGACAAATCAGTCATAGAAGATGCTGAACTGGAAGGGACTCATCAGGGTCATTGAGTCCAACTCCATTTTTATTTAGACATCTTAATTTAGACAAAATCCATTTTAATTTAGACATATAATACAAGTAAGCAGTCACAATTGTATTCTCATTGTGCAAGAGCTGTTTGGTTTTCTTCCCTGTGTGTCTGCCCTTTCCATGTGGTTGTATTTTAATATGTGAGTGGACAATCAGAATGGATTTAAGGATCGTTGTTCCAAATATATTACTGTTTTCTAAAAACGATCTACAATGAGATAAAGATGGATTCCTTTTTTTTCCTGATCATAAATAAGCTGCAGATTGTTACTGTTCACACAGAAATAAGTGGTTGTTATCTGCGTTGAGGAGCAGAAACGATTCATTTGTTTCTCTTGTTAAATGAAGTTTAGAACTTTTAGCTCTGATTCAAAAACAAACACCATCACTACTAGCAAAAAAATGGATACTGAAATGACAGACTGTCCCCATTAGCAAAACTCAAATGCACAACAGTTTGAATTCAATTAAAAACAAGAAATAAGCCCATGGCATGATGCTTTCCTTGTTTATTTACAAATAGATAGTTTATTTACAAATAATAGCTCATCCTTTCAACTCTTTTGCTGAAGACTCCTGGTTTAAGGAGGACTGGGGTTTCATGTGCTGGTTACTCCAGCTCCAGGAGGATGTTTTTAGCTCTTGAGCTTGAGACCCTGAGCCCAAAGCAAAGCTGTGAGGCCAAGCAGGTAAAATTCACCCTCCTGGGGATTCCCTTGCAGGTGGGTCCAGCTGTTGAGAGGCTCTTAACAAAAGCCCCTTGTGGCCTTTGCAATGCATAGTAGAGAACAACTTTTTCCCTTCAGTTTTGTTTTTCATTGTAATTTTTTCTGCAAACGTGCAGAGGGTGTTTGTGCCCTAAGGCCCTTGGTACCTACTAAGCAACAGACCCAGCTGCAGTGATCCCATATAGAATATTGGCAAGCACACTCAGGCTGTCTGCTTTAGCCAAGGTAAAATGGGAAAGCTGGAGGCTTTCCTAGTGTATTCACAGTTGTACAGTTCAGGAGAATGTGTCTGTTAAATTAGGAAAGAGCCTTTAATTGTGTACTTAAATACCCTTAAAGAATTTATTAGATCTGCACTTAAAACCTCATTTTACTTTAACTCTGGCTACAAATGCTTTAGGTATAAGTACACCTTGCAGCCTTCCTACTGGTTTTATGTGTGAATAGATGGATGCAGGATAAATCTTTGCAGGTAGTGTTGCAGGGTTTGACTCTTAATTGCCCTTTATGTGTTTTGTTCACTCTGAAGCTCTGTGCCTGTAAAGTTTGAAGTGGCACTGTCTTGTACCTCCTGCAAGTGAACCAGCTCAGGAAGGGGCAAACCAGCTGTGTAGCCTGGAGAGCTCAGAAAGCCTGACCCAGGCCAAGCTCAGTGTGTTTGGATTCTTTCAGAGCGGGTGTTACCAATTACTGGATACGAACGAGCCAGCCACTGAGTGTGAACTGTCCCTTCAGGGGTCTCAAAAGTCCCTGTGCCCCTGTTTTTACATCAGACACACTAGTGTCTGAAATCATGTGGTTTCTTCCCTTTCCTTTAGCATGACTTTGTCCGCCGAGAGCGGCCCCCCCGGGTGCTCATAGACCTCATCCAAAGGACAAAGGACGCCGTGCGGGAGTTGGACAACCTGCAGTACCGCAAAATGAAGAAGATCCTGTTCCAGGAGACTCGGAATGGCCCTCTGAACGAGTCTCAGGAGGAGGAGGAGGTACTTTGTTACCCCGTTTGCACTGTTACAAGCAGTTTTAGGGCAAGTGAGATGTTCCTCTCTTTAAGGTGGCAGAGCGAGCACAGCCTAGGTGGGGAGTATTGTTGGAATGCCGTCTGGATCAGCAGAGACAGGAGAGGATAACCAGTGATAGCAGCCCTTAGTGCCAAAGCTGACAATAAAAGCACACTTAACTGGGGTTGTTTTTTTTTCTCTAAGCTTTAGAGAGGAAACTCATTTGGAGGGGGGTTCTTTGCAAGAAGTGACTCACAGCCTGTATGGAGGAAGGTCTTTGACAGGCCAAGATATTTTTTTTTTCTCATAAGCACAGTCAAAACCACTCAATTAATGTTCATATTTTTTCAATTACCATACCTTTATTGTAACGTAATTGGCCTATCATGAGCTGAAAAGCAAATCACTGAATTAGTATGACTTACTTTTTTTAAAATTCAGTAACATTAAGGAAAAAAGTTAAAGACATAAAATTCAGCTTCAGTTTAAGTCTTATAATAAACAACCCACTTAATCAATGTGTGATAATTGACCTTAACTGTGGAGAAGGAAACCAGTTATTTTTCAATTGATGAGCTTAGATGGAAATTAATGTCACTTGATGCAGGCACATTGGATAAATAAATCTATGACTGGTTCTCACTGAAAAACATTGTCAGACAAATTGATGTCTGTATTCCTTTTGTTGCAGTGTAGTGAGGTAATAATACACAGAGAGGTGCCCAAGCTCAGCAGATTGGTTTTGAGGTTTGTGTGTATCCAATGTTTCTTTAAAGCTGAACTAGAGCTCTGGTTGAAGAAATGGGCACCTGCGTGTCGGGCAGGAGAGTGCCAGGGAGTGGGTTTTCCACTTAACTGCTCAGCAGGTCCAAGCTCAACAGAATACACGTGGTAGTGGTTGACTCCAAGTTGTATCTTCTGTTCCTCCTGTCCCCACTCCTTAAAAAATGGGGAAAAGAGCTATTGTGCCTCCAGGAATTCACACTCTGCATGTGCACAGCATGCTCTGCACTGCATTTGACCCCTGAGCCCGTGTCCCACCAGAGGAGTGTGTGTTTATGGTTCGTGTGTGTCACTAACTCAGCAGTGAGAGAACAGCACGTGCTTCAGTTGCTGCTTACCTGGTTACAGAACCTGCTCGACTCTAAATGCCACAAGGCACTTCCTTGTTCTGCCTTCTAAGGTGGAAGAAGAGCCTTACAAATCTTTAACACTCAAAGTATTACTAATGCTTTCCTCAGAGCTCTTACAAGAAGGTTAAGGTCATTTGGAAGGTATTGAAGTCAGGAAGCCAATGTTAAGGTTGCATTTGCAATCTCATCTCTGTCCTTCATGCATAGACGTTCATTAATTCCACAGCCATGGCCTCATCTCAGATGCTTCATTATGTTATTTCTCCTGCAGCTTTATATAAGCATCCTGAAAATATTTTCATTCTCATGTTCTCTGTAAAACAGTATTATTTTGGATTTTAAGTGCTCCCATGCAGGGTTCTGCTGATTGCTCAAAAAATGATCTCACAATCAAAGACAAATCTGTCAAGCCTCAATTTTGTCTTTCTGTTGGTCTCCAACAAAATGAGTTCCCTGATAATTGATTTGTAATGTAATTCTCCCCAAGCTCACTTTGGAGGCCAGGACAAACTGGGTGCAGCAGCAGGCTTTCATTTTAGTGGGTCAAGGCTGTTTCAGACCAGGAGCTGAAGGATGTTCAGAGCTCTGTCCTCACTTTGAACTCCTTGGAAACCTCTTCAGTGCCACTAGTTAATTACAAAGGACTCCATAAGTTCACTAAATCAGTCCAGACTAAGCACATACTGTGGGATAACTGTACTCCTATGAGTATGGAACAAGGAAAAAGGCTGCTAACTTCTAATATTGTCTGTAGATTCCAAAATATCTCCAACATGAGAAATATTTATTTATATCTAAGTTTAACCCCTGTAATAATGCAGGCTTTTTGGATCAGCTGCTAAAATTCTCCATTCACTTTCATCTTGACTGAAAACACAAGGTTCAAGGGGTTTTTAGCTGGACAAAATAAAATTGCTGACTGCTTGAGATATGGAGGTTAAAACCTCTACACCTGTTAAGCACCATGTCAAATTTATCAAATAATAAACCAATAGATGCATTGTCTTAACATATTTTCTGATTCAGGAAATATGTTGTAGCGTTGTTTTAATTCAGACTTAGTTTCTTTAATTATGAGACCCCTTCCACCAGCCATCCAGTATTCCTGGATGTCTCCTATCAAGCCAAAATCTGTGCCCAGACTTACTGATACTGGGAAAAACCTGACTTGAAGCCTGATGTAGTGAGACTGCAGGGGAAAAGGCAAAAGCTTCCTGCCCCATTTGGAGTATTCCATAACTCAGGCAGCCTTGAGAAATGCAGTTGGCAAAATAATGAGCTTGAAGTCTGCAGAGTCCCCTTTAAAACAAACTTTGGGCACTGCAGGCACGTGCTGGGCAGGTGATCTCCTGCAGTATCTGTAACTGATGCCCCTTGTTTTATAGGACAGTGAGCATGGATCAAACCTGAGTAGGAAGATGGACAGTCTGGGCAGCAACCATTCCATCCCCAGCATGTCTGTGAGCACAGGCAGCCAGAGCAGCAGTGTGAGCAGCATGCAGGAGGTCCTGGATGAGAGCAGCCCTGAACTGGTCATGATGCATAGTGACGAGAGCACCATTAATTCCAGTTCCTCCGTTGTTCACAAGAAGGTATGTTCCTGGTGCTCTCCATGGCTCCCTGCAGTCCTCACCCAGTCCATGTGCTCTGGTCTTGTGCTGAGTCATCTGCTGAGAGCAGGAGCTGGTGCTGGGCTTGCCACAATCAAGTTCTGTGGGTTTATTTTTTTTCTTTAAATAGCCAATAAAGAGGGGCTGCTAATGAAAGAGCTGTCGGCGTCTAGGCAGGGTCACCCAGACTTGCTGCATGTGCCTCCTCACCCAGCCCTGCATGTGCACTTCTCCATCTCTGCTTGGGATGTCAATCCTTGTTTCCTTGGGAATGACTGTTCTGTGTTCTGTACTGTGCTGACAAGTGGTCACAGCAGCTCAGCTAAACCTTTACCAGTCACAGTGTGTGATTAAAATCTGCTTGCACTTGGATTTTCCCTCATGAGAAGTGGAAGTTTGCAGAACTTTGGACCCTCCCCACGAGGTATGTTTGGAGTCAAGTTCCACTCAATGCTTTTCTGCTCTTTTGCTGCATGCTGTGATCTGTTGCCTTTCATTTTCCTAGTGCAAGGTATCAAGCTAAAGTTGTCTAGTTGTAAGTTAGCATCTAATCTCAACTATTTGTTCGACTAAACTTTTTTGGTTTGACCTTAGCAGTCCCATTTGCTGGTGGGCAGCAAAATGTAGGTTGGTGGTGTGACCGCATTTGCAAGGAACTTCAAAGAGTATGTTTGCTTTTTGCCAGAGGAGCTAAAACATTGCAACAGCATGAAAAGTCTTGAGTTTCTTATTTTCAAGGTTACAGTAAAGCCTGGTTTTAACTAAATAATTTTAAGCAGTTTTTCCTCATGAAATAGTGTTTGGGTCATTGGATATTGAAATGGTTACAAAAAGGAGCTCTCAAGAAATTTTGTGTTTAACAAAAGATGGTCTTATATATTTAAAGATCCTGTTAGATAAGTTACATAGGTTTTAGGGGTTTACCCTCTTTCAGAAATACATTTGAAAGTACCTTTACAGAAGATTTTATTTTCACTTCTCTGAAAAAAAACATTGTTAGGTACCAAGTGGCAGCCCAAGGAACCACCCTGAAAGAAGAGGAGTGCCACTGGTGTATGTTCTGGGTGGTTATAGCTGGAGCTCTTTCTGATTTTGTGTGGGTTCAGAAATGGGTATTAACTTTAATTTCACAGTGTTAAATAGCATATTTACTACTGCATTAAAATAGAAGTTTGAGGGACTGATTTACACAGTAGTCATTGGTTTTAATGTTACTGCTCAGGGTCATTACAGTTGAAAACAAAATATGGGCTGCTCCCACCAGACATAAATGGCATTTGTGAAAGGAGTGTAGAGTTCCTGCTTGTTTTAAGAATACTGTTATGTTTTGTAATGGCTGTATGGCGCTTCTAAAGTACAAATACAGGATTTCTGGTGCTGTGGACTCAGTCCTCTTAGAATTCTGTGTAGCTGTTGCTCTCTTGAGATTAAGACATTCAGCTGAGCAGGATGCAAAAACACTACACCACATGGAAGTTTTTGTTTGGTTTGAAAAAGCCAGGGTGCCTTGCACACTTGTAACTGAGTTATTGTAAAAGAAATCCCCTGTAGATCACTTAACACAGGTGTTTTAGGGTAGTTTTGGAAGCACAAAGCCCAGGTCTGTACAAAATAGTTAATAATTGTCTGCAATTGCTGATCCTTGCAATGAAGTAGATTCCTTCTCCATTGGAAAATGTTCCCTTCAGCCGTATGTGCTGAACTGCATAAGGCAATTTTAGACTGTGTGTAGCAGGACATATTCCAGTCTGCAAATACATTATTTTAATTTAGTACATAATTTTTTATTCTCTGTTACTTTGGTGAATGCAACTTTAAATGGAAAACTGCTTCATGTGTATATTGTGTGCATAATAATACATGTGAGGAGACTGAAATTGAAGCAGAACACTTCAGAGGGTTTATATACACATACATCCCACTTTATTTTCAAGGTAAAGTTCCTTGTTCTGCCAAGGCTTCAGTTTTTCTTTGTGATTTAACTATGTTTCTGAGAACTGTGGTGAAGGTGAAGCAGATGAGCAGCATTGAGCTCTGAGTTGGATATTATTGGAGCTCATCACAAGCAAAATGGAATGGACCTGGGTTCAGATTTAATTTAAGCTTTTGTTTTGCATTTAATCAACCTCCAAAGGCTGAAAAAAACCCACATCAAGATGGTTTTGACATGGGTCAAATCAAAAGCGTTGTGTAAAATTGTGGTATTCCACAAATGTGTTTATTAACAACATCCAGATGTACTAGACTGTGCAAAGGGACCAAGATGGCAAAATGGCCTGTTGGTATTCTCTGTGGCTCAAAGCTCTAAGTGTCAGAGACCTTTTGGCTTTTTTGTACCACAGCCCCAGAGTGTCATGTGTAACTAAAATGTGGGATGGAGCAGTTTGTGTTTATGTGAGATCTAGTTCCCAGGCTTCAGTGTTTCAGAGAACCAATTTGGAGTGGTCCTGACCTGGGATAAATCAGGAGTCAGATCATCACCTGGTAGTGCTTGGCTTGGGTGAGGCTTCAGGCATCTGTGGAGCCCTGGTGGCATTGTGGGCAGCTCCCCTGAGGCAGAGGCAAGGCATAAGAAAGAGGCTGATAGAGTAAAAGCACTTGTAAACAACTTATTTTCTTTCTTTTTTTTAACAGCTGCTAGTTGGCTGTAACTTCCAAAAATGTTTTGTGGTCACAGGGTAAGTGAAATGACCTGTTCTGATCTGGTTAATTTTCACTGGCTACACTAGTTCATGATAGCCAAAGTCCTGGGGTTTTGCCTGGTGGAGAACAGCATTTGGGATAAATCCTCCAAGAAAAACAGGCACAGCCTCACTCCTTCCACGACACAAAAGCTTTGGGCAGCAGTGGAGCTCCCTGTTTTCAAACTCATGCTTAGGGGAAAGGTAACTCCCACCTGTCAGCAGAGCACAACTGGTAGGTTGGAAGAAAGATCACTGGACAGGAAGAAAATAATAATCATGAGCTATAATTGAATGTGTAGCTTTTTATATTATTTAGTTTATAGCTGTGTCCTAAACTCCTGAGAGATGAACAATGGCAATAATGTCTGCTACTCAGACAGGAAGGCTGCATCCTCCCTTCCTGGGATCTGCGTTCATCCCTGGGGTCAAAACCTGTTCCCTCAGGATGATAACCTTAATCACCAGCACATACTTTACAGGGAATTCAGATGTCCAGGTTGGATGAGCTGTCTCACTAGAAAGCTGTCCTTGTCCCTTTGCAGGTTTCAGGTAGGTGACCTCTTCCATGTACATCTCAAGATCTTCAGTGTAAGAGTTCTGGTGTTTTAATGTCTCTCTTCTGAAGACAGTTAAATAACTCTGCTTCTCTACCCAAAGATCATCTTGCCAATGGATACACATTCTCACCTCCATCTCCTATTGGGATCTTGCTCAGCTGTGCAGGCTGAGAGCTGAAAAATAAATGACACCTCTAATACAAACCCAACTGTATCTGAGAGCCCCCCCAAAAAGACAGAACGGAGCAGGGAGTTAAGCTTCAAATGCACTGGTCTTGAAAGACATGTAACCCAGATTTTTAAAGCAGATAGATACCAGGTAATTCACCTTAAAATGAGGATAAAATTTTGCCTCCCTAAGAGTATAGACAGCAGTTGATGCTTCAGAGATGGTTTGTCACCTTCTCTGTTAGCAGTGTGGGCACAGGTGGCTTCCCGGAAATAACTATTTTGTTGTCCTCAGTGAATTTATTATTATTTTATTTCCACTAAATTATTATCACAAAATGCTATACTCTTCTAATCTAAGTAAAATGCCACTACAGTATAATTTTGTTCAACTGCAGTGCTCAAGTGTTGCTGTTTCTTGCTTCAACCTTAATATCATCAGTACTTTCTGAAATTTGGGCAATAAAAATGTCAGGGAAATCTTATGATTAAAATCTAGTTTATAACAAAAAGATGAAGAGAGGATATTTGCAGCTGATCATCACATTCTTGCCCAATGTCTGTAATAATAAGGTATCTCTGTAATAATAACTGCTGCAACTTTCTAAATCCATTAAATTAACCTGTGCACGTTGCCTGTTGCTGCCATAATTAATTTGCAGCATAATGTGGAGAATTCTGTGCATGGAGAGTGCTCTGGTGTGGTGGCTCTACACGAGTTACAGCAGAGGCAAAGCTGAGGGTGTTCTCCTGCATATCAAGATTTATGATTCCTACTTGGAAAACATGCTTTTTATGAGATGTAAAGAATATTTAGGTAATTACTTAGTTTTGGCTTGCATGTACCAGCAGAAATGACCCCTCATGTACCTTCTGGAATCAAACCAAGCAGGTTGAGGACATGAAGCCTTGTCTTGAAAGACTTTTGATACTTAAACCTCTCTGTAGTTTATCGAGGTATTTAGTACAATGCAGTAAGATGAATGATGGCACACTGTTGTTTGCCTTGCTCTTTAAATTCCTAGAAGGCAAGGGTTTGCTGCAATTCCATTCAAGTCCTTACTGTGGCTTGGAAATTGCCTTTCCTATTTGTCTGAGAGACTGGCAGCCCTTCCAGTTACTGAAACCTCCTGTGTAAACAGCATTTGTAAAGGGTTTTATTTGGTGTGCATAACAAAAAACAATGTGCAAGTGACTGTTCCTTCTGAGGTGAAAGTGGACCAGCTTTGGGCTGGTCCAGGGGTGGTCAGAGTTTGGATGGTACAGCTCTTAAAATTTTAAGTGAGGAGGATGAAAAGACAGTATGTGGTAGAACTGGAATGGGCCTCTAGGGAGCAAAATACAGGTTTTTACTCTGTAGGGTGACCTTGGGCAGTAGGAGAAACTCACGTGCATTGTGAGATGCTCAGACAATACACCAGGAGTGGCCATTTAAATATCCAGCTGGAAGTACCACTTAAGTAACTGGAAGCTCCACCAGCTCTCATCAGGTAATACTGTAGAAGTGTGAGAGGTTTTATCCTGGAAAATATGATCAGCAATATCAAAGCAACACCCAGCCAATATCCCCATTTGTTGTGATCAACTTGAAAACTGTTCATGTGGAAAGTACACTCAGAATAACAAACTCAGTAGGAAGTTGAAGATGCCAAACTTTTGACCCTAAGTAGAAGGATTTAATGTGAGATGTAATCTTAACATGCCCAAAGTTGTATCCTTAAGGCAAATATTGCAAAAAACACAGAGATGGGAAGGGAAATGTATACAGAAGATACATTACTCTAAAACAAACCATGTGTTTGAAGTGCAGATTTGTGGCCAAGACCCAAACTTGATGAGTTTCTGGGGTGTTTTCAGTCAGATTTTGCTTACTGAGTACCTTGAGCTGAGGTGCTAGTTTTGGGTCTTTGCTTCCCACAAAGCTGGAGCTAGAAGTTGGAAACAAAATTTCCTGATCTGTGCCAAAATCTGAAAGGCAAAATGATTGCAGTGTCTCTTAGCAAGTTTTTGGGAAAAGAAAATGAAGTAGTAAAAATCTGTTTTCTGGGTTTGCAGGTAGGTGTTTGTCTTATCCATCACCTGAGGAAGGTGGAGATATGGCTGCTCTTAGGTTTATTTCTCTTACTAGACTAGCAGTCCCTGTCACAGTGCAATCTGATGGATTTGGTAACTCTTCATGCCAAGTGTTTTTATTCCTGGTAGTGTGACAGCTTTTTCAGAAAAATGTTTTGCCTATTAAGATTCCATTGGCTTAGCTGAGAGTTAGTAGTGGTTGCCTGCCTGATGTAGAATCCTTAGATCCCAGATTAAGGGGAGACAAGGACAACCACTGAGTTTTTTTGTCCCCTTGAAACTGGTCCTTTGGCTTGCTCAGTTGCAAAGGAATTTTCCCATTTCTTGCCCAGATCAGTTTGAAATGGAGAGTGTGGTTAACTCACATTCCTGAAGGGCAATTAGCTTCTGCTCTGAGCTTCTTATGAGCACTCAGTTAACCAGAAGTCCCATAAAACAAGGCCAGGGTGACACACTGCCCTCCAAAAATCCACCTCTTAGATAACAGAGAGTGAACCACAGATTAATTTTCCTGTGTAGGAAGTAATTACAGCTTCAACTTGTCATTTTAGGTGCTGTTTTGAAGCATGATGAAAAATCTGAATGTCCTTTAAGTGTTTTTGTTTGTTTGTTTCAGTGATTTGCAGGTTCTCTGGTGTTATTATTCCACCTTCCCCCTGCCATACTAATGTAAGGGAGAGAGGAAACATGGTCCAGGGATTGGGGTGTTGGCAGCAGACCTTAGGAACCCTGAACATTCACAGGTGCTGCTGCAGGCTCTGTGGGTGACCATGGGTGGTGGTATTTGTCCTGTCCCCACT
The DNA here is from genome assembly GCA_013399895.1 of Serilophus lunatus. Lineage (NCBI taxonomy): Eukaryota > Metazoa > Chordata > Aves > Passeriformes > Eurylaimidae > Serilophus > Serilophus lunatus. The sequence goes on along the minus strand of VXBA01001903.1, from coordinate 99,172 downwards.
TAAATTCCATAGCTATAGTAAAGGACTGGTAGCTCTTGTGCACTGTTGTTTCCTTGTTTCAGGTGGGTAAGTCTTGTGTAGATCTTTACCACAGGACTTTTTTATTCAGCTTTATTTTTTATGAGGTTGTTCTGATTTCAGCCTGTTAAAAACTTCCCTTTGGTGGTTCATAGACTCATGGAATGGTTTGGGTTGGAAGGAACCTTGCCTGGCTGAGGGGCTGCTGTTCCAGAAGGCTGCAAAACATGCCAGAAGAAATACCAACCCAAAAGGTGATGTTAGTCAGCCTCATCTGCTTTGGGTTATCCAGGGTATCCCTGGTTGCCTTGCACAGAGTCCTTATACCTGCTATCACCTATTGAGGTGGGAGGTCTGAAAAAGTATAAAAAAAATTGGGATTTATGTCCTTCCAGTGAAGCCACAAGTCCAATTAAACTGAGCAATACTGTTAGACTTTAAATGTTTAATCAAGATTTTTTTCTGGATAACTGTTCTAGAGCCCCAGTTGTGCCTTTCTGAGGAATGTGTGTGAGTCTGGGAGCCTTGCCCATCACACCAACGTGCCCAAATTGACAATCAAAGATGAACCCAAATTGCCCTTCTGTCACACTGCCTTCCCTGTCACACAGTGCCACCAAAAAGGGCGACCAGTATGAAATGAAACTTCAACTTCTTATTACACTCCATATCCCTACCGTTTCTGTGGAGGACTATTCTTTTTAACTGTTTTGGCTCACTCTGTGTCCCTCAGGTGGGTGCAGAGGAGCTGGTGCAGCCTTGGGTCTGTGGTGGCCTTGGCTGCTGTGGTCCCTGTGCAAGGCAAGGGAAAAGTGACCATGGAGAAGCAACACTCAAACTGAAGGATATAAGGACAGGGTTGGGGTTTAAAGCACTGTTAATCAATGTGTTGGTCAGCCTGATACCATAATTTCTGTACCTTTTTAGGTTTTACTTGAAATCATGTTGGAAGAGGCTGAGTGTATGTGGGTCCAAGTGAGAAGCAGTTGGAAATCGAGGCCAGCAGAGAGGGAAACAAGTGTCTGTGGAGTGAGAAAAGGGCATGGGCATGACAGCAGTGTCCTGGTGGAGATGCTACTCCATGGTGGCTGGTTTCTCCCCATTGGACTGCTCCTGCTCACCTGCAGACACCTGGTGCATGGAGGCAGCTGTTCCCTTCGAGGGCTGGTGTGTCCGTAGGTGCTGGGAGCCTTTATTTTGCACCCCTGACACTTGGAAACTTGATTTAGTTAAGGAAGAATCTCCCTCTTCCTTTGAAATTTTGGGAGCTGGATCTTGAGGACAGGAGTCATGAAGCTGTGGCGTGTGGCAGGTGTGTCACCCCTGCTGCCCTGTGCTCCGTGGGATGTGCCTGGTGTCCAAAGGCTGCTCCATCCCAAAGGTGTATCCTCCAGGCACGCTGAATTTTGGCAGTCACCATTCCAACTGGGAAGACTGTGGTGGTGTTTTTCTCTGGCCTTTGTGGCGAGGCTTTCTCCTGGAGCTTTGTCCCATTGCCAGATTTGCCCGCTCCGTTTGGGAGAGGCACAGCCGCTCCTGGCGGAGCCTTGGCACGGAGCAGGACGTGAGGCTGCACCGGGAACCATTCGTGCTAAAACCTGGGAGCTGTTGCTTTAAAAGGGAAAAAAAAAAATCCTTTGTGGGCTGTGGAGAGAAAGTGCTAGAACTGTGCAGGATCATGACTGGAAAGCAGGATCCCTGAGTGGTCACGGAGGCTTTCCTGGTCCTCTCCAGCCTGCCGTGGCTTTAGCCAGGATGCTCGTCCCCCACAGCAGATAGCAGACGAGGGACAAAGACACCCTATCGAGGACAGACCGCTCGGCAAAGGGAATGAGGCGGGATGTTGCTCGTGTGTTAAAAGGGAACAACATCTCCGTGGCTAGACATGGGAATCACGTTTTCACCAGGATCGCTGGCTTGCAGTGCTTGAACCCGACCTTCCCGAGGACTCCGATCGCTCTGCACCGCTTTACGCTCCCGACTCGCTTTTTTTTCGCACATATGTAATACTGGAGGTTTAAAAAAAAAAAAAAAAAAGGCAAGGCAGCCCGATCCAGGGATTCGGAGGCATCCCGCTAGCGATCAGCTGACGCGCCGAGCCGAGCTGCAATGTGTTGCTTATTCATTTCGTACGGTGGGAGCTGCCGGGAATAGCAGAGCTGAACTATGCCTCTCCTACAGCCGCGCTTGTGCAGACAGAGGGGTGAGAGAGAGGCAGCCGCCGCGGGAAGAGCACAGCCGGACTTTCTCCTTGTTTTTATCCATTTCTGCAGGATCATGTATTTATAAGGGATGAGGTGGGCCACAGGGATCGCAGGCCTGAGGTGCGGCCTACCCAGTCNGGTGGGGTTGGCATAGCAACTGGGTATTGCACGGAAAGAGATTTTGCCTCTGTGTGTGTGAGATGTAAATGGGGAATATGTTTAATTTCTCTGTGCATTTCCAGTGCTTGTGAGATAACCCACCTTCCTGTGTGAAGTTAATATCATTTCATCCCCTTCCCTCTATTTCCCACCCATCCCTTTTGTTAATATGTTTATTTGCATGTGCATAAAGTGTGTTATGAGCTGCGTGAAAGGTGCTGAAATGCTGTGGAGGTGCAGAGACAGATGGGTTTGGGAACAATAAGATCCCTGCTGCCCGCCTGAGCCGCTGCCTGTTTTTTCATTCATTCATTTATTTCAAGCAACTGTACCGTGACTGCATTTTCCAGCCTGATCCCTTGGAAGGATTGCTGGGCTGCGATAAGGGAGAGAGAGGGCTTACAGCGGGCTGTGGGCTTACAAAGGGGAGGGGGATGGGATGAATCCATCAAGATTTGTACTATTGCAAATGTGATTGCTGTGGATGCCTTTGTAGTAGGGAAAAGGGGTGTGTGCCGGAAGAGTTAGTTGTGTGCCGCCTCCCCCACCTCGGGCTGCGGTCGGGAACAGCCTTTTCGAGGGAAAGCACTGAAAAATGGCCTTTCAGAGCTAAAACGAATGTCATATTAAATATTTCAGCCCGATGGTATTAGAGGTCAGATGGACGGGGAGCGTTAGAAAGTACCCACGGTTTGGCCATGGCACTTGCTCAGTGCTATGACATCATCCTGGACCAACCCCGAAATTACACCAGTGAGCCCTCCCCCTTCTCTCTGTACCCTCCCTCCACCGTGGGGGTTCTCCTTCCATACCACCATTTCTAGATCCTCCGAATCCCTTCCCATTTCCCCATGCACTAGACACAGAGTGTGTGTGTGTGTGTGTGTGTCTGTGTCTGTGTGTGTCTGTGTGTGTGTGTGTCCACAGCAGGAGGCGGTGAGTGGAGGCAAAAAGCAGCAGCAGTGCCAGCAGCCAAAATTTTTCTGTATGACTGTTGCTGCTGTTAAAATCTAAAATGATGCTGTGGCATTCAGGCTTCTACCCTGATGCTTCCTGGGGGCATCTGAGTCCCATCTTTTGCAGGTGTAGTTTGGGGTTCCCTCCCCTCTGAGTGCTTCCCAGGCAGGTGTGTCCTTCTCTCTCTGCTCCCCCTGCTCCCCCACAATTTAAAGAGTGACCTAGAAACGTGTGTATTAGAGGACTCCATGCAGCACACCTGACACAGGCAGGATCCCTGGTCTCCTGGAGACTCCCTGCCCTGGGAATTTTTCCCTTTTGTGTGTGTGTTGGCACCCAGTGTAGTGCCAGCACTATTGCCTGCCCTGAGCAGATAAAAGTAGGACCCAGTTAGGTTGGCTGGAGGGAAGAAATGATGAATGACTCATGTATCATACTCCAAACATACATACAATTTCATTGATAAATTGATCTATGTGATGAATATATTCGTATTCTTTTACTCCCTGTGGAAAGCTGCTGTATCTTGTGTCCTGCCTTCAGCAGCAGAGTCCGTAAATCCTGTCTTCCTTGAACATGTCACCCCTGGGCTACTTGGGTGGCTTGAAGGGATTGATTGGGCAGGCCCCTTGGGGAGCTAAAGAAAGTATGGACTGTGAGGTACTGCCAGACCTCTGAGCTCTGGGAAAGATGGCTAATGTGCCAAGGTCACTCCAAAATCCCATGGCAACCTCCTGTGGGGCTAGGACTGTCTGCCTTAATTCCTTAGTCACTTGGTTTTGCTGAATCTCTCTGCTCCAGTGGTCAGGTGATAATAAAGGTAAAATTAATCTTGAGGGGGGAACATGGTTGGCTTTTTGGAGACCAACTTTTTTTGGGGTTTCATGCTCTGGCAGGAAGCATGTCTGGGCTTACAGGGGAAGGGCTTTGGGTGCACACCTCAGGTGGGCAGTGCCTGCACAGCACAGTGTCTCTGAAGGAGTGGGAATCCCACCCTAAGTTGGCCAGCAGACCTCTGGAAAAGTACATGGAATGATGTGTCTTGCAAAAGCTCTGTTGTCCCCACCATACACACACATACCCCACTCCAGTGTAGGGGGAAGTTCCCAATGCACCACCTTGGCCCTCTAGGAAGTGCTGGTGTGTCCTTAGGTTCTGGGGTTGTGTGGTGAGGGAGAAGCTTCCCTCTGTCTACCACAGAAATATTTAATTGTGGATGAGCTTTCCCTTTAATAATCTTTCAATCCCACCTCTTCATGTTCCAAAATGGAAATCTAGGGGTGGGAAAAAGCCAAGATTGCACAGACCCTGGGTGCCAGTGATTGTGTCTGAGGTGCCCACGTGGTATCAGAACACTTTTTTATCCCTGTGGATTTGGTCACCACTCAGTGCCTGGATGATGTCAGTGGGTTACAGTGCCGAAAGCTGCTGCTCCTCTGGCCAAGGGAAAACTTCTGCCTGCCCTCCCTGTGGTGTCCTGCTGAAATACCTGTGGGGAGGGCAAGGTCAGTCGTGGAGCTGATAGGGAAAGAATGACCTAAACATGTCTGGAATTTATAGTGTGAAACCAGAAATTCAGACTTTATTCATCTCTCTGTGCTAATTTACTCTTTCAGTGGCATCTGGAAAATATTATTCCTGTGTGAATGGGTGTTCAAGACCCCACAGTGTTTAAAAATTAGCTTTGATGGTTCCCTACATCCTTGCTGCTCCCCATCAGATAGTGTCTCAGCAGCTGGGAATGTCTTCCCAGGCACAGGAAGGTTGTGCAGTTGGGAGCATCTGGTGGCCTGTATTGCAGAGAAAATGGGAGTTCTGACCCCAAAATTAATAATATGGGATGAGATGGGTGGGAAAAACTTCTTTCTATGGGATTTGCTGACACCATCCCCCAACATGAGAGCGAGGCACTGGTGAACAAGAAAAGCACCAAGGTTTGGTCTGGAGGTTGTTCACTCCACAGTGGTTCCTGTACAGTCCAGGAAGTTGGATCTCTTTCCAAAAACAAGCTCAAGCAGTTTCAGTGAGTGCAGGGGTCACAGGAGAATTTATATTAGACAGCTGAACACTGCAGATGACCCAGTGACTTTAAGAGTGATTCCCCTGCCCTGTTATTCTGCAAAAGCATCACGTGAAAAAGCAAAGTGGACAGACTTGCAGAGAAAATAGTGAGATGAACTATCCACAAAGAAACAGGCTGGGAATATACTTTTTTAGTCTTTAAGTAGTGTTTTAATATTACTCAGGTTAAAATAATGAAAGAAAAAGAGCAAATATGGGTTAGAAGGATGAAGGAGCTTAACTTTGGTCATAATTCAATCAGCAGTTTTAATAGTAATTTTTTCCTGGACCACCTTTCTCTTAATCATTTTTTTGTGGTAACAGTAACCATCACTCACTTGAAACAGTGGGGGAAAATGCCCTACATGTTTCTGCTGTTGCAGTGAATGTTGCCATCTGAAATGGAGATCAGGTACCTACCACATCTCCATGTTATTTTGCAGACTATCAATGATCCATAAATTAGAAGTTACTACTAGAAATCTTAAGCCTTGAAGCTCAGCAAGCTGTTGTTTCAAAAGAAGGGCAGAGGCTCTGCATGTTGATAAGACAACACATTATCCACATTTTCAAGTGAGAGTTGTTTTTTCAATATGCATTGACCTGCACTTCTGGATGTCTTTCAAGCTTGACCCAAGTCCCCACCACCTCCTACATTTTCTTGACAGCTGCTTTTACAGTTTTCAAATAAAATGATCAAATAGTTAAAACTTCATAGAGTCATTGTAGAATCACAGAATGCTTTGGGTGGGAAAGGACCTTCAAATTCATCTCATTCCACCCCCTGCCATGGGCAGGGGCACCTCCCACTATCCCAGGATGCTCCAAGCCCTGTCCAGCCTTCCCTTGGACACTTCCAGGGGTGGGGCAGCCACAGCTTCTCTGAGCAACCTGTGCCAGGGCGTGCCCACCCTCACAGGGGAGGATTTCTTCCTGACATTTATGACATGTAATTTCACAGAAAGATCAGACAGTGAGAATACTGTTTCAAAGGCCTTGACATTATCTTTGAAATACAAATGCCAGCAAAAGAAAGATGTGATCTCATCCAGGGTCTGCAGAGCCAAATGCCTCTGCCCATGTGAGCAGGATTCCCTGGGTGTGGCCAGGAAAATGGCACCAGGGCAGCCTGGCTCCTACACCACATAACTTCACATGGAGTTGTTCCCTTGCACTCCCTTCTGCTGAAGCAATGACTTTTTATTCCAGAGGATTGAATTTCTCCCAGTGGACTCAATCTGGCTGCTGCCTTTATAGACCTTTGCTCTAAAATTTTTGAACTTGTTTTTTCTTATCTCCAACTTCTTCTCTTGCTCTGAAAAGCTGCTGGTAGGGTCTTGCTCAAAGCTCTGCTTCCTCCAGCACAGAGGAGCTCCATATTTTGGTTATCAAGAGGTGAGGATTGCAGTCCTTTAGGAGAGGATTCAATATCTTGGTTAAACAATGTAGAAAAAGGAACTCTGAACAGCTGCTGGTTTGAAGGAGAAGTTGTGAGCTCAACTCTTACGTAAAACAAAAATCGTGGAGGGGTAAAAGAAAGTTTGGATTTTATGGCAAATGCACTGCCTGTGGGAGTAGGTTGGAAAAGACATCTCTTCTCAGTTCTGTGTGTGCCAAAGATACAGAGACATAAGAAACTGAGAAAATGCCATACCTTAATAAAAGCTCTTCTGGTTTATACAGGTTTTTGTTTCTACTGATGACCTGATTGATTATTGTGTGCTGCACAGAGAGCTCCAGAAAACTGCAGCTTTCTGCTGTTTTTTGGTAACATTTTTTGGTTATGTGGAGAACAGATTTGGCAAGGAGCAATTCAGCTGTCATCTCTGTCCCCATCCTAATCTACAGGGTTATGTTTGTGAAGTTCCCCATGAGAGGCAGCACCAACCTCTGCTCTCTGTGACCAGTGACAAGATCCAAGGGAATGGCATGGATCTGTGTCAGAGGACGTTTAGGTTGGATTTTAGGGAAAGGTTCATTCCCCCAGAGGGTGGTTGGACACTGAACAGGCTCTCCAGGGTTTAGCCACAGCCCCAAGGCTGCCAGAGCTCCAGGAGCCTTTGCTCTCAGGGACAGGGTGGGATTGTTGGGATGTCCTGTGCAGGGCCAGGAGTTGGATTGCATGATCCTTGTTGGGTCCCTTCCAACTCAGGGTATTCTAAATAGTTCATGGAGTTCCAACTATCTTGTCTAAGAACACCAGAAAGGTGATTACTGGAACATCCCCAGATTTTCTTTCTAAAATGGTTGCTGGAGCTGTTAATTCATTAAGGACTTAATCTTTGAAGCCACGATCTTTTATTTGTTCATACTTAGTCTGAAGGACTTCTCTGGTAGTGAACTGGGCATGTTCAGTAACTACTGTTCATTTCTCCCAAATTCATCCATCCCTAAGATCACCATGTGTAGACTTGTCTTTGAAGACAGAGTCCTGAAGAGTTAAGTCTTTATCCTGAGCATCTGAGTGCAGACATTAAATCTACGAGATGTCCACCAAGTCTACTGTTCTCTCTCCAGGAATGAAAAGCTGCTTTTGTTTTCTCACTGACTTTTTAATGTCTCATCTTCTGAAAGGCTTTATCAGCTAAGCTTATAATTAGTAATTGTCTTCTATTGTTGGGGATAAATATCCCAGACTTAATGGGAAATCTTTCCAAGATGAAATTCTTGTCATGATAAAGCTGAGCAAAACTGGAAATTGGGTAAAAAAAATAAGGATAAAAGTTAATGATTTTTCCTGTAAACAAAAAAAGTGCATGTTCTACATCTCATTAGAGATCAGACCAAAGGGGAGACTGGCAAAGTTGGTAGAGGCTTCTTAGATCCATTTTTTCTTTCTGTTTGCTTTGTTCTGCCAACTCTGGGAACGGAGTGTGCTGTGCAGAACATCCCACTGCTCACAAAAGGGCTGGGCCTCAAAAATAGCACCTCCAGGAAGATCTTGAGCTGCTGCGTGGTGGTTCTTGTATCTCCATGTCTCTGCAAGTGCCTGACCAAGTCTCTTCTCTCCAAGCTGGGTGTCATTTAACATTGTAAATGGCATGTGTGAAGTGTGAGGGGGTTGTCTGTCTTGTCTGACATCTGTCTCTTATAGTTAACTTGGATGACTTCTCAAAGGAACTTTCCTTACCTGGAAGGTTCTGGCAGATATCTTGTTCTTGCTGAGCTTGACTGAAATGTGCCAGTTCCTACAAATACTTCCCAACCTCTGCAAACTGTGGCTGTCCTTGGTACACTTGGAAAAACCAAAAGCTTTTTTGATTGGTAGGAATACACAAGGACAATGCTGTGTCTATGTTTCAATGATCATGCCTACAATCTTACATACTCCTGGTGGCTGGCTTAGATCTGTTTAGGAACCTCATCCCACGCGTTTGAAGGCACCTCTGTGACACCAGTTGCTGAGGTGTGTAAGCCTATATTTAATCCTATCACCTTCAAAATAACATCCTGAAATTTCTTGTACAAGGAGGATGTGATCTATACATCATCACTTACCTGGTGGATGTTCGACCTCACTAGTGTGATTAACCCAGCCTCATCCCTCCCTGGTCACACAGGCTGCTGCTTTGGTTTCTTTGCAATCAAACGCTTCCTTTTCTCCCTAGGGTTGTCTTTGGAAGGGATGGGGGAGACAGAGGCTGTCCCCTTCCATAGCTTCACCCTTTCATGTCTCCTTTCTCTCCTGGTACTCTGGTAATAGTTTTCTTTGTTGTCAACTGTTAGCTGTAAATTGCTGTTAATCTGTTTCAAGGTGAAGGTTTTGGGAGGCTCTTCCTAAGCTCCTCTTCACACTCCTCCCAGGTGTTGGGAGTTGTTTCAGCTGAGGCACGTGGCAGAGGTTTCCTGCCTTGGGTGACATCAGCTGGGGTGTTAATCTTGCATGTTGATTTTGAAGCTTTTACTTGCTCACTTCTTCCTGTCACCTCCTGCTCCTGGAGCACAGGCTGCCAGCAAGTGCACTGGGTTTGCTGCTCCATAAAGCAGCTGCTCTTCTGTTGAACCTGAACCTTCTCAGTTCTGTAAGTCCATCCCATCTTACATCAGAACTATGAAAAATCTTTGAAAAACTGCCTTCAACTGCAGCTCTGCAGTGGGGGCCACTTTTTTGGGCTGTTATGAAGGATGCCCAGCAAGGCTGGGCTTTTGCAGACTTCAGGAAGGGCTGTTGGTTTGTGAAGTGTCAGTGATCACCTTCAAGGGGCTGAGCTCTTTGCTTCATTCTGAAGCACGAAAGCAGAGGTCCCCTTGCACAGAATCAAGTGCTCCAGCTTTCCATTGCCATGTCATATAAAAGATCAGCAGATCTTCATATGTGAAATTCCTGAGACTGTCTTTAAAAAAAAAAAATCAATCTTGGACACTTTTTTTTTCTTTTGAAATGGAAGCATCACCATTTGCATTTTCTTCGGAATATTTTTGGCACAACTTACTGTGGGGTTTTTTTCTCTTCCTTTCACATGGATACACTTGGGCATGGAAATGAATGTGGAACCTGTGAGTTTGTTTCAGCTGAGCGGGGTTTAAAATCTGCTTAGACCATCTGATCAATCTTGTTAAGAGCACACAGTTCCAGAACAGTGTTCTCTTGTTAGAAAACTTTCAATTCTGGTAGAGAATGAGCTCAGTCTGCTATCCTCTTGAATTTTAAGGAGAAATACTGGAGGCTACACACAGCAGGAAATAGGTGTTGAGGGACTGAATTGTCACAGGGGTGACTTGAAGAGGAATGAAAGAAAAAAATGGATGCTATCCTGTAAGTCCATGTTACCCTCAGGATTTAAGTCCTATGTCTGAAGAAGGTTGTCCATCAGCCACCTTTGCTTCCAGATCTCTTCCAGTATTTCCTGGCGTGATAAGTAACCAGACATTTCCTTTGTTTGTAACATGGTATTTTCTGTTGTTACTGAAAACACACATAGAAGTCTCAAGACGGGGGGGCTAAAAACCAGGAGAGAGAAAAACTTACAGCCTTGTGAAATTAAACAGCAGCGCCTCTGAAACCTGGAGCAGCACTCCCTGAAAGTTAATCCTTGACAGTACAGCAAAGCAGGGTCTGGGTTACAGGTAAGCTCCAACCTGGAGACAGCTCGTCTGTGAAGGAAGGCCATGTAGCACTTCTTCCCTTTTCCCTGACATCAGGTTACAAGACAGATCCATGAGCATGAGCAGGAGAACGAGTTGCGGGAACAGATGTCAGGATATAAGCGGATGCGGCGCCAGCACCAGAAGCAGCTGATCGCCCTGGAAAACAAGTTGAAGGCCGAGATGGACGAGCACCGCCTCAAGCTGCAGAAGGAGGTGGAGACACACGCCAACAACTCGTCCATTGAGCTGGAGAAGCTGGCCAAGAAGCAAGTGGCTGTGATGGAGAAGGAGGTGAGTGGGGTTTAGCAGGTCCCTGGCTGTCCCTGAGGATTGGAGGGAGAGGCGAGTCCGGACAAGAGAAGGTTGTGGGAGTTACTGCTTCATCCCCGTGTGCACTGTGTGGTCACTGTCCAGAGCTGCCCTGGCCAGCTGGGTGAAGTCATCCTTCTGGATGACTGGCATCCACCACTACCACAGCCAGCGACAGCTGGATAAAAGGGACTGGAAATCCCTGTGGGGACCTTGGAGGAGCTTTGCCTTATGGTTGTGGGGATGACAAAAGTTGGTGCAGCTCCTCCCACTGTTTGAAAATCAGCGTGTTAATCCCCATAGTAAATTAGTGGAGTTGTACCTCCTGGGGTGGTTTTGGTGATTGGATAAGCACAAGGAAACTCTTACATTTATGTGGGCATTCTGGGATTCCAGTGCAAGCAGCTCTCATGTGACTGAAGGCTCATGGCCTTGTTTAGCATAGTGAGGGAAGAATGACCAAAAAACCCCCACAAAAGTGATTCATGCTGGATTCTGTACCTACTCCCTCATCCTTTGGGTTTTTTTATAATTTTTTCCTCTCTGTACCTTGCAGGCAAAGGCAGCTGCAGCAGATGAAAAGAGATTCCAGCAACAGATTTTGGCTCAGCAAAAGAAAGACCTGGCGACCTTTTTAGAAAGTCAGAAGAAACAATACAAGCTTTGCAAGGAAAAGATTAAAGAGGCAAGAAACCTTCCTTTTCAGGGCTGAAGGGGTGTGGAATGAACATGAGCCAATCTTTCGTTTTGATAAACCTGGGCCAGCCCAGGGATTTAAGGGATACTGTCAGGCTTGGAAGCAAATTTAGATTCTCAGCAAGTAAACTCTGAGGAACTAGGAGCATCTGGCAGCATTTCCAGAACAATCTGTGAGGGTGCTAAAGGTGCCTTCACAATTTGCTGTAGAGCAGAACCTTTAAAACCAAGGATGATGATGGAAAATGGGACTTCACAGAGAATTCTTCTTCCTTTCTCCTTGTCTGTTTTTTTTTTCATTTAAGCTGTAAAGTAATCAGAGAAGCCATTCAATGTCACTTGATTAAAGCCCTGTGATCACTTACATTAATTAGAAAAAGAAGCATATCTATAAAACTTAGTATATGGCTAATCTGTGCCAGAGAATATTATTTAAGTACAGTGTTCCCACCACATCACAAAAATCATTCCTGTTAAGAATGTAAAGGTGAGAAAATGAACAACAAGGAGCCCTTTTTATCTGATTTGATGGAGAATCAAGCATGAGACCTTTTGAAATAAAACTTAAGCCCAGGCTGGACTCTGTGAAACAGGCACAGAGCTGGGAAGGTCTCTGAGGGCTTTGGCCTTGTCTCTCTCCTGGGCAGCCAGAGCTTCTTCAGCAGTGGCATGTTCTTCTCTTTTCATTGCCAAGTTGTTCAGCCCCAAAAGTATTTGATTTCAATGGCTACTTTTCCTCCTCCTCTTGGTGTGGGTCATAATACAGCTCTAGAGGCATCAGGGCTGGGCATGGCTGGGTGACGGGTCTGGCACCTGGTGGTGTGGTAGGAATTTGGTGTCCTTTCACAAACTGAATAGCAGTGGCTGAAGGTCCTCCAAGTCCTGTGACCCTAAGGAAAGCCTTGTTTTGTCCCTGTGTGCCTGCAGGAAATGAATGAGGACCACAGCACACCCAAGAAAGAGAAGCAAGAAAGAATATCCAAACATAAAGAGAACCTGCAGCACACACAGGCTGAAGAGGAGGCCCAACTTCTCAGCCAGCAGAGACTCTACTATGACAAAAACTGCCGTTCCTTCAAGAGAAGAACAATGATCAAGAGGCATGAGATGGAGCAGCAGAACATTCGGGAAGTATGGCACTCTCCACTTCCTTTCCAAGCATTTCTTTAGCTGCTTTAGCTTCAGGCCTCTAAAACAGTTGCTGACTGAGTTAGATCTTCATGTTCCCAGTCGCTAAGTAGAACTGAGAAAAATGTAGAGAAAAAGTTTTGGGAAATAGTTTTCTGTGCAGCTGTGGCTGCTTTGATTAGCTGAGGAAGGGTGGCATCACTGACTGGCGGACAGAAACACGTGGGGCACCCACTCTGGGCCAGATGCCTCATCTGAGCTCCTGATTTTGGGGGATCCTCTGGGCTGCTTTCAGAGCATGGAGCAATTTGGGCCATGGTAAAGGCCAGGGGGAAGCTGTGGGATGGGACATTAGTTTGTTAAGGAGAAGCTGTTCACCTCCTGCTTTCCCTCATTGGTTATTGCCCCTTGGCTGGGGTCAAATACCACTTTGGACAAGGAGTTAGTTATTACTTGTAGATTTTTCTGTGGCCATCACTGTAGTATCTGATTTCTTCATTAATGCTACTTTTGGATAAAGACTATCAAATGAGAGGGTGTTTTAGTGAAGACTGAGTGGTCAAAAATTTCTAATTGTACTTGGCCTGCTACCATCAAATTCTCCAGCATACTTTTTATTTGTTCAGAGCTTTGCTGTCCTTGCCTTCAGATGTGCCTGAGGCTGCTCAGCTGCTTTGCAAATCACATCCAGACATCTCAACTCAGGCACCCTGAAAATGAATGTGAAAAATCAGATTTGGGCACCCTTATCACAGCATGTAAGCTTCGTGGCAGGGATGAAAACAGAGTTCAGTTACCTAGGGTGGCATTTAACCAGTGTTCACTGAGCTCCTGCATTTAAGCTCTTAAGAGGCACCTAATTTTCAGAATGATCAGAGTGTTTATTTCCTGAAAATAAAATCCCTACTAACTACTTGAAATGCACTGGATCAGACACCTGAAGTAAATAACTCTTACAAAAGTGTTTTTCATGCTATTTTAAATAACCACAGAGGTTGTTTTTGTGCAAGTGTGAAAATGTTTGAGAGAAGTGGAGTGACTGTGTGTGTTCATGCTGTATGAACTGAAATCAGGTATGGAATGGGCTCGAGAGAGGCTGAGCTGTCCTGAGATGAAGCTGCACATGCCACAGCCTGTGCAGTATCTCACTTGCCTTTGTGCCAGTGGGAAATTATCTCATTTTTGATCTTGGCTGTGGGCAAAATTTTGCTTAAATGTAAATATGTGCAACAGCCTTATGGTCAAGAAGGCAGAGACAAGCCCAGGCCATTTCCTTCCCCATCCTCTCAGTTCAAACCTGTCCCGGGTGTAGCAGCCAAAGGGGCTGTTTGCAAGTGCTGCTGTTGAGAGACACAATAGGATTACAACGTGTGAGCAACAGCTCAGAATAATTAGATTTTTTTTTGCTTCTCCTGCAGAAACTCATTAGGCTGAGCCAGCACTGGGCCCTCCTGTGCCTGGCACTGCGTGTGGTGCAGGGCAGCCCCACTGAGCTTGTCTTACTCCAGCACAGAGCAATGAGGGCTGGATCTGGGATGTGCCATATGTGAAGGGCACCAAGTATCAGCAAGGGGTACAGCTGGAATCACAGCTCCACTGAGCTGGATTCAGCTCTGTGCTCCACAGGTTGTGGCTGACACCTTGGGACAGAAATATTACGAGTAATCAGGGAGGAAACTGGTGTTTTCCCCTTCCTGGGCTCGTGTGGGTTATCCCTGACTGTGTTCACCCTGTGCAGAACCCTCAGTGCACACTGCAAAACCCTGTGAGCCCTGAGCCCCTCCCTCATTTAAAGAATTTGCTGCACCTTGAGCCAACACCCACCTGGGAAAAATTCTCACCTGAGTTGGAGCCGTTCACCTCTGCTTTGTCCATTCTATTGCAAGTGATCCAGGAGAAGCCTCATTCCCGGTGCCAAGCAGGGGCACAGGGGAATTTAAAACAACCAAGAGCCCCCAGTTCTGTCAGTCACCCCAGCCTGGCACCCCTCAGCTCCGAGCAGCCCAGGGTGTATTTATTGAAAGCTGCTGTGATTCTCAGCAGTCACAGAGGGCTTGTGTGGGGTCCAAGTGCCACCTGCTGGGGACTCCTGAGGCCATCCTGGAGGCCTGCTGGAGGAGCAGGGGATGGATGGAGGGATGGAGGGGTGGATGGATGCATTGTGGTTGCTGTTACCATCCCCAAGGTGCTGCAGGGTTTCTGTTTCCCTGTGGCACACGAAGTCCTTGGTGTCATGTAGACAAGTGACCAGGACCTGTGGCATGTCTGGGCAGAGAGCCCGTCCGTGCTGAGCCCTTTCCTTGTGCTCTGATGCAGGAGCTGAACAAGAAGCGGACGCAGAAGGAGATGGAGCACGCGATGCTGATCCGGCACGATGAGTCCACGCGGGAGCTGGAGTACCGGCAGCTGCACACGCTGCAGAAGCTGCGCATGGACCTGATCCGGCTGCAGCACCAGACTGAGCTCGAGAACCAGCTGGAATACAACAAGCGGCGAGAGCGGGAGCTGCACAGGAAGCATTTCATGGAGCTCCGGCAGCAACCAAAGAATCTGAAGGTGCTGGAAGCTTTCCTTCCTCCTCCTCTTGACTCTGTCCTGGGCTGTGCTTGCTGCCTCCTCCACTCAGTGGGACCTCTGCTCTCCACACCCTGTGCTCTCCCTTGCATCCCTTCCCTTTGCACAGAGCTGCTCTGGATAAGGAAGTTGTGAGCTGTGATAGCACAGAGCTCACGGAGGATTGTTAGTGCTGTGCTAATTGGGGCTCCTGGGTAAAAATAGTCCAGTCCTGAGCAAAGTGTTACAGAATTTTCTTCTTATGAGCTGTGCTTTGTTCAGGCCCTTGCTGGTGCAAGCCTGGAAACCTCAATATGGGAAGGGGTTGGTGGTGCTTTCAGAGTCAAGGGAGAGATAGCACACGGGTGTGCTGAGCACTGTATGCTGCCCCAGTTCAGCTGCAGGTTGGTCACATACCTCTAAGCAGCTCCCTGTGGGAGAGGCCTGTTCCTCCTGCCAATGTCATAGAATCATGGAATACAGCTGGAAGGGACCCACAAGGATCATCCAGTCCAACTCCTGGCCCTGCACAGGACACCCCAAGTCCCACCATATGCCTGAGAGTGTTTTCCAATGGCTCCTTGAGCTCTAGCAGCCTTGACCAAACCTGGGGAAGGCTGTTCAGTGCCCAACCACCCTCTGGGGGAAGAACCTTTTCCTGAGATCCAGCCTAATCCTCCCTGACACAGCTTCACGCTGTTCCCATGGGTCCTGCCACTGGTCAGGAGGGAGAAGGCACGTTGCTGTCACTCTGTCACACCCTCACTAGTTTTTAGATCTGCAGCCTCCACATAGTGCATGGTTGAGGTGGGGAAGAAGCTGAATGGGAAGGAAAAAGCAGATGGGTTTTGGGAGGCAGGTGGCACATGATGGGCTGAGTGACCTGTAGGAAGCAGGGGTGGAGGGTGGAAGTGCCCTGGGCTGTGGAGGGCTGAGCAGGTCCTGTTCCTGGCCCAGCCAGGACCTGATCTGGTGCTCCTGGTTAGGTCCCTGTATGAAGCATACCCTGCTCACAGGGTGCAGGCAACAGCACAGAGCACAGGGGAGCTGTGGTTCTCACCAACCCACCCATTTGGATGCACCATAACCTCTCCGTCCCCAAAGCTCTTCGTGCTCCTCACATCCATCCTTCCTTGGCAGGCTATGGAAATGCAGATCAAAAAGCAGTTCCAGGACACATGCAAAGTGCAAACTAAGCAGTACAAAGCACTGAAGAATCACCAGCTGGAAGTAACTCCAAAGAGTGAGCACAAGACAATTCTGAAGAGCCTGAAGGACGAGCAGACGCGGAAGCTCGCCATCCTGGCCGAGCAGTACGAGCAGAGCATCAACGAGATGATGGCCTCGCAGGCGGTACGGGGGGGGCCCTGGGCTTGGAGGGGGGCACAGCCAGGCTCTCTGTCCTGGTGGTGGTCTCCTATAACACCTGTTTAAATAATGCCTCAGGTGGCACTTTCCCTCTGGGAATAAGCAATCCCATGTTCTTTCCCTGCTGCCCCTCCTGTGCTGGGATTTAGTTGGATCTTCCCTGTGAGTGGGGAAGCTGCTCTTCATGAAGCCCTTCCTGCTTTCCCAACAGCAGAGGCTCACATCTTTGGGAGGGAAGGACAGTGTGTCGATAGTGTCAGAGCAGAGGAATTGCTCATGGAGGTCTGAGTGTTGTTTTCCCAATGTCCTTACAGCTACGGCTGGACGAGGCCCAGGAAGCAGAATGCCAAGCCCTGAGACTGCAACTCCAGCAGGAGATGGAGCTGCTCAACGCGTACCAGAGCAAAATTAAGATGCAGACAGAAGCACAGCACGAAAGGGAGCTCCAGAAGCTGGAGCAACGGGTGTCGCTGCGCAGGGCACACCTGGAACAAAAGGTACGTTCCGGGGTGGATGTGGGGGGTCCCTGGATCTCAGCTGGGCCGTGGGCTCACAGCGGAGTGGTGCTGTGTTGGGGGCTGCTGACTGTGCTCGTTTCAGATCGAAGAGGAGCTCGCCGCCCTCCAGAAGGAACGCAGCGAGAGGATAAAGTTTCTGTTGGAAAAGCAGGAGCGAGAGATTGAAACGTTTGACATGGAGAGCTTGCGAATGGGCTTTGGGAATTTGGTCACATTAGAATATCCCAAGGAGGACTATAGATGAGGTTAAATTTCTTTGCCATTTAAAAAAAAAAAAAAACACACACAAAAAAAGACAAAAAGCAAACAAAATAAGGATAAAACTTGCAAACCCAACATTCCCCATGTTGACGGGCGTGCTCTCTCTCTTTCTGTCTCTCTTACTGACATCGTGTCGGACCAGTGCCTGTATATTCTTACTCCATCAGGGGCCCCTTTCCCCCGTCACGTCCCGGTGCAGGACAGCTCCTGGCAGTCTTTTCCATAGTATGTCACAGTATTGATGTCTCTGTGCAATGATTAAAAATGTTTCAGTGAAAACTTTGGAGACGATTTTAATGGAGAAAAAAAAAAACTCAAGTGGATGTATGTTGCTTTTGAGCAATCACTCATTTTACCACCAATCAATGAAAGTACAAGCAAAAAAATATTAATAATTAAAAGATATCTACGATCCCAGGGGGAGAGAGACTGAATCCGCAGCCTTACCTTAACTAGCTGCTGCATAATTTTATTTTATTTTTATTTTTTTGGTATTTATTCATCAGGAATAATTAAATAATAAAAAAAATTTTATTAAAGATTGAAAAAATTTGATACATTTTACAGAAAAAAAAACTTAATCGTGCTGTACATATCAGTGGTGACATATTATTACTTTTTTGGGGGTGGGGAGGGGCGGGCGATGACGTGGTGATTTTTAGGAGAACCATGCCAGGGGCAGCAGGGCCAAGCCCTCGCCCCTTGGCATATTCTTGATTGTATCATAATCATTTTCTGCTGTCGCAGAGAATGTGAATACACTTAAATGAGCCCACAGGATCCCAGTAGCACAAATTGGGCTTTGTCAAATCGTGTATTTTGTGTATAGAAGGAATTTAAGGAGAGCTTTTACTTATTTTCATATTGTATTTTAACTGTTTCTCTGATCAAAAATTTTTTTACTTCTTTCCCCTCCTCCTTCCTGCTCCAGCCACCCCCCACTCTCCAGTTCCGTTCCGGAGCTCAACACTGTCTGTTAAATCATCCCAGCCCTTTTGAGTTTTTATTTTATTTTGGGGTCTTTTTTTTTTTTGTTTTTTTTTGTTCCTCCCCCAAGTCCACCCCCAACCCCATGATCTTGGTCATAAATATTGCATTATTCACACTTTCAAACTGTGTATTTTCTTACAATAAAAAGAGAAAAAAAAAAGGCTTTACTTCTTTTGCATGCACTTTAAAAAAAAAAAAAAACAACAAAAAAAGGACAAAAAAATCAACAAAACAACAAAAACATTTTTCAGGTTCCAGGGAAGAGCATGAATAACTGTCAGAGCTTTTAATTATATTTGTAAATAAAAGTGTTCATCACAATGCCTGGCTGTGTCATTGCGGGAGGGGTGGCTCGTGGCCTAGCATAGCAGGGTGGGGATGGGGAGGTCACACATTCCACAGAGCTCCAAAACCTGGTTCTAAACCCGTTTTCCTGACACCGGAGGTTTTTGGAGTAATCCATTGTGGCTCTTTCATGTCCTGCTTCCAGCCTGAGCAGTCCCAGGGTGGATCAGCCCCTGTGAGCACTGCTCCAGGATCCTGTGGGCCTTGGTCTAGAGTAGTTCAGGATGTTTTCCTGAAAAACCATCAATCCCTTTGAAATGTTTTAAGGGCTGGGCTGAAAAGCTGGCCTGGAGCAGACACCACCCACCTTTTGAGGACAGGGAATCCCTGATTTTCACAGGGCTACTGTTGATTCCTGTTTGTCAGACCAGGTCAGTGCAGACCTTTGAGACAGCAGCTTGAAAAAGGCCGGGAAGCTCCTGGTTCCATGAGGTTGAATTGCACTGGCTTCAACTTTTTTAATCTTTTTATAGCCATCAGGCTGGACCAAAGGCTCATTTCTGCTCTAAGCACTCAGGACACACCCCCAGACTTCACTCCAAAGCTGCTGGAGGAGCAGAAAACACCTGGGACCTGCAGCTTGGCTGGGAAGTGGCTTCAGGTCAGTAAAACATGGTGCCCAAATCTGCTGTTGGGGTGCTGTGGGGGCTCCTACAGAGGGAAGGAGCCTCCACAGGTCTGTGTGTGTGGGGAGATCCCTCAGGACAGGGATTAAAGGTAAGATAGACACAACTGCTTTGAGCTGCATCCCTCCAGCATCAACGTATTCCAGGAATGAGGAGCCCCTGGCACAGGCTCCAGCCTCTCCCCAGCAGGAGCAGGAGAAGAGCCCTAGAACACCAAGCTGCTCCTGCCAGCACTACCCTTGTCCCCCCAAGAAGACAATCAAGAACACCACGGACCTTGGTTAAGTTTTTAATTGCACTGTGAGCAAAGAACATCAGGTCACCACAGGACTGAACAGAATAGTGGTCTCAGCTTTGAGTGGCAGCAGAGAACAGAAGAAGTGGTCTAGACCGGCCTCCCCTTCACTACTGGAGCAGTGAAGTGAAGGCACTGGCCAAATGTTGAGAGGAAAAAAAAAAACAAAAGCAGGGGGACAGGGGGAAATTTCCCTTAGACTGCCCTCTTCTCTCCTGAAAAGTGGAGTCTCCACAGCCAGCACGAGCCCCATAGTGGTTCTGTACCAACACCCCTGCCACCTAAAGCCATCCCAGGACAGCAGGGACATCCCGAATTGACACTTAATTCACAAAGGCTTTTGTTTCCCTTAAGCAGGTCAGTTGGAGGGAGTGGCCCTTCCAGGGACACTTGTTAGCAGCTCTAGCTATGATCACCTGTACCACAGGAGTCAACACAGGCAGACACAGAGCAGGGACAAGTGACAGGGGTACAGCTCCAGCGGACAGAGCAGGACAGTCGGGGTCAACTCGCCAATCAAACAAAACTACAGCGCCGTGCCCGACCCCGGGGTGCTGCACAGTGCTGCTCCAGCTCCCCTCTCCCTACTTCCCCGACAGCTGCTCGTAGAGCTTGGGCACGTAGTCATCCCACTCTGCCTGGTAGCAGGTGCCCGCCACCGGCGCCCCCAGCCCGTACTTGCTGCGGAAGGCGGCCACCTTGAACTTGCCGCGCTTGTCCCCGGAGCGGTTGGACAGGACAGGCTCGTTGCAGGAGAGCTGCTTGGGCTGCTCGTACACCAGCCACACGTAGCGGTGCAGCCCTGCGGGGAGGGACAGCGTTACACACCTGCAATTCCAGGGGCCGAGGTTTGCTCTTAAGTGACCCCCCGCCCCTCCCACCCCCAGAGGTGCCTCTGTGCTCCAGGATCAGGAGGCTGAGGATGATGGAGCTTAAGGCAGCTTAGGGAAGATGCACTAGAAATGCCTGATAGGTGCTTTGTGCTGGCTGTGGCTACGTGCAGCCAAGAGCAAACCTGCATGGATGGTTTCCACAGCCAGTTTCCTGCTGGCCTTCCCCCACCCTTATGCACTGTGTTTGTTCCATGTAGCACTGCCTGGGAGCTGCTGCAGGCAGGTACAGACCTGTCCCCTTGGGAGGCCCAGAGCCGACATAATCCGACAGCACCGTCCCGCTGCTCACGTTGTTACCTTTCATGTTGGTCACCAGGAAGTGATGCCACTCCCTGAAAGGAGAGGGCAAAAAAAAGTCAGATTGTGGCACAGTCCCTTCATTAACTCCAAGCTGCTGCTTTTCAATTAGGCTGTTAGTGTAGGTTAAGTGAACAGCTGTCACTTCTGGTTTGCCAAATCCAAGGAGTATCAAACCTCGAGCACGTACTGCCCCTTCAGGATGCACAGCCAGCCAAAACCACTCCCTCAACTTGCCCTGTGACTGAAGGAAACCCAGTCTGACCTTCCAGGAGTGGGTATTTCACAGGCTTCTGAGCCTGAGAAAGGTGAGCTGGTCCCAAAGTCTTATACATTATACCTAATGCCAACTCACACATGGGCCAAATTACAGCAAGCAGCAGATGCTGTGCTGCTCCAGCTGCAACAGACCTCTAAACACCCCTGATAAAAGCAGCTGCTCCTCCCTATTCTGTCCCAGGCTCAAGGAGAGATGCAAGGACAGGACACTGTTTCTATGCGAAGCTACATCCCCACTGCTGTACCTTTAACAGAGCATAGTCTCAGCCTCCTCCTAACGCTTTGCTCAGCCCAAGAGAGATGTTCCACGTTCCCCAGGCAAGACAGGGAGCTGCCCATTCCCAGTACCTGAACTTTGGGTCCTTCCTACTGGGCGCATCAGGGTCTGTAAGAACCAGGGTGTAAAGCTTCTGGGGATCGCAGCCATCCCACTCGATGCTGGTGGGGCGATGCTGGACCTGCAGGGATGGCCGCGTTAGCACCAGCCCCGCTGCCCGCGCCACCCACCTGCCCTGCAGTACAGGGCCAGCTGTGCCCGGCGCTGGCTGCGACACCCGAGGGGTTCAAGGTTCGCGCCAACTCGCCCAGGCTGAGAGCCACGGGCCTGCTCCTGCGGCACGGCCTTCACCGTACCAGGGAGGACTGCAAAGCTCAGCCCCTCTCTCCTCCCCCCGCACCAGGTGAAGCCTTGGCAGGAGCCACAGCGCAGGAGGCCCGACCGCCTCCCGCCATTTTGCCGCGGCACCCCCCGAGCGCGGGGGCCGGGGGCGCTGCTCACCTGAGTGGGCGTGAGGACCTTGCCCAGCTCGTCGATCTCCACGGAGCCGTACTTGACCCGCAGCGGGTGCGCCGGCTTCTGCTCCACCTCGGCGAGGCTCAGCGGCCCGTCCCACTGCCCCAGGTCCAGCGNGAAGACGCACCGCTGCCCCCCCCCGCCCCCGCCCCAGCTCTGTGGCGCCCCCAGGCGGGACGGGGCTTCGGTTACCTGGGTCAGCACCTGCCGCCCCTACCGCTAATTAGGCTAATTAAAAATTAATGTGCCACGGCCCAGCGGGGCTGCGCCGTGGGTCTGAGTGCTCTGTTGCACGCACGCCGGGCGAGAGGGACGTGTGCCTTCTCCGAGTGCAACCTGTCCTGGAGAAAACTGAGGACGCCTGAATGCCCTTTCTGAGGGGTTACATAGAGGAGTAGTTTTTTTACCAGCGCTCTTCCCGCTCTCCTGCTTGTGGGGTGTCTCTGAGCGAATTACAGAAGCTCTTTGGACGTGGGGTTCGCTTACGACTTGGATTTGCCCTCCGAACACCATTGTCCTGGTGTTAAACATCCCGCTCCATGGGCGGCACCTGAGGGCGCCCCCGGCCCCGCGCTGCCCTGGGGGCCCGCCCGACATGGCGGGGGGGGCGTGAGGTGACCCCAAGATGGCGGGCGGGGCCCGGGGGGTGGGGGGGCTCCCAAGATGGCGGCTGCCCAAGATGGCGGCGGGACCCGATCCGCGACCCCCTCAGGGGCCCCGGCGGGCGGGCGGGTCCCCCCGGCCGGGTCCGCCCGCTCTCCCTCCCCTGCTCAGTCGCCGGGGCGGAGGCCAGGCAGCACCGCCTCCCCGGGGCTGTGGCAGCGGCACACAGCCATGCAGCTCCCCGGCGGGACGCCGCCGGCACGGTTGTTCCTCGCCCTTTGCGTCTGGAGGCTGGTGCCGCGCCGGGAGGCCGCAGGTAGCGCGGGCTCAGGGGAAGGGAGCAGGAAGCTGTGTCCGTTTTCCAGATCCTGTGTCTACGCTGGATGTTTTTGGTCACCTCGGAGATGTGTCGGCAGTCGCCTACCAGCCACCTCCGACGGTTCATACAGACCAGATATCCAGGTCCTCGCTGGCAGAAGGCAGTTTTGCCCATTCCCTACATCCCTAACGCAGTCCCTGCTCTTTTCCAGGAACAGATGAAGTGGTGTTCGGGCAGGTCGGGGGAAGCATCCTCCTTTTATGCCGCAACGTCTCCAAAGAAGCAACCGAGGTGGTGTGGTTCCAAGGGGATCCGCGCTCCTTCCCGCCCCTCTTCTCCTCGAGGGTCACCTTCCCCCCAGACGTCCGTTTTTCCCTGGTCAACAGCAGCTCCCTGAGCATCACGGAGCTGCGAGTGCAGGACGAAGGCAACTACACCTGCAGGGAAGTGCTAAACAAGACGGACCATGAGCACAGGGTCCAGCTCCTGGTAGCCAGTAAGTCAGTCCCACAACTGCCTCTCCTCCCCTCGGTCTCACAGGTCCCCAAATTTCGTCTGGCAATGGTGGGAAAATAATAGGAAAGAAGTGTAGGGTGGCTTTATTGTACAAAATCTGTGAGCAGGCTGGTACTGCTCCGTTAATGCATCCACTCACAAGCACCAAAATGTGTGTCCACATTTCCTGCCACGGATCAGTGTGTGATACAGGGGCTGAAATGCCAGCTGTTGTGTCCTCACTGTGTCTCTTCAGTTCCTTCTTCGTTGCTGGTGATAAGTTTTTGGCCAGATCTTTCATTCCCTTTATCTATTCCTTTGCCTCAGAACGTGGCTGACCTGAGCCTTCATAAACCTTAGGGTGGGGGCTGCTGCTCACTGTCTGTTTTCTCTTGACTGGAACAGATGTGCCATGGCATTCCTTGGTGCCATCCTTTTAGTGGGAGAATGGTGGCTCTCCAGCTGTTGACTTGTACTTCTGCTTGTTTCCGTCAGTAGCAGAAGGATACTGAAGCACATTCCTCAGATTTACTGCTGGGAGCAGTGTCCTTGGAGCACACCTGTTACCAGCACAGGCTATTCCTTCAACCCTGTTGTGCCTTTTGGTGCTCTCCTTCATTTCCGTATCTATTTCATTCATTCATTCTCCTAGAAATCTTCAGAGCACATGTGGAAGTTCAGCCTGGAAAGCATTCAAGCCAATTAGTTTGCTCACAGCTGGCATAGGTCCTTCCTGCTTCTGCCAGGGAGCCATTATGTTGCCTGGATTTATTCCATGGGAACAGCCTCCTCCAGCTTAGCAGGGAGCACAGGACCTATGGCTGGTGCCACTCTGGGTCCCTTCAGGGTTGAGAAGAGGGAAAATCTGCTGCCAGTTTGCCAATTCCACTGACCCTCTGTGCCCTCTTGGCCCCTTCCTTTGTTGCTGATCTTCCCATCAACACCTGCCATGTGTGAGACCTGTTTGCTGTTTGCCTTCAGGGTGTTCCCTCCTTCTACTTGTGTGTAAATGTTGTACCTGCTTTGTACAGATTAAATCTCTGAAAGTTTACAGGAATAAAAAGTCCCTTCCTGCAGCAAGGAACAAGCAGATAGGGTGTGGAGGGTCACACAGAGGGCTGGAGTGAAGGAATCAAACCCCATGCTGCTTCAGGGAATGTAAATGTAGGCATGGGGCTTAGGAGGGGGAACCCCAAATCTGGAGCACTGGGGCAAAGCACTGAGGAGCAAACCCTATTTATGATGTGCCAAGTGTTGGTGCTGCACTCTGAACTTCATTTATTAGCCTGGAATTAATGTGCCAACTAACTTCCAAGTATGACAAAGGTGATGTGGGACACCGGTGTGCCCTTAAATAGGTGAGAGAGAGATTTCTGGAGATGCTTTAGATCAGGATCAGCAAAGGTCAGGAGTTGAACCTCTGACTCAGGAGAGCCCTGATTTTTCACATTCCCTGTTACTGGAACAGCTTAGCCTGGGCTGGAGCAAACCTTTTTGGACAGTGTTATCATCACTGTAAAAGAGCCTCTTGGGATCTGTAGAGGCTTCATGTGGGAATTACCAGCTGACAGTCTTCAACCAATCCCATGGGTGGTACCAAAAAGTCCTCTTTTTTTCCCCTTAAAACTGTGCTTAAGTAGTAGTGCAAACATTGTAGTGACAGGACAAAGGTGCAGCCCTGCCTTGAGCTGTGGTTCTGTGTTTGTTTTGGGTGGGAAGCACCTGGTGTGAAGGAGACGTGCAGTTCCACACCTCCCAGGGATTCCTTGGCATGTCTGTGTGTGGTTTGACACAAGCACTGTTGGCTTTTCTGTGGGTCAAAGCACAACAGGTCCTTTTTGCTGGTGTTTTATGAGGCTTTTGGTTGGGGGTTGGAGGTTTATAGTTTTCTTGTTTATGTTTTGAGAGCAGATCTCTGTTTAAACAGAGTTGTACTGGGAGAGCCTGGGAGTTCAGGATGTAAAGCTGGTGGCTTCA
The DNA here is from genome assembly GCA_013399895.1 of Serilophus lunatus. Classification (NCBI taxonomy): domain Eukaryota; kingdom Metazoa; phylum Chordata; class Aves; order Passeriformes; family Eurylaimidae; genus Serilophus; species Serilophus lunatus. The sequence continues at coordinate 73,940 of VXBA01001903.1, read as the reverse complement.
GGAGTTGGGTTGATGGGGCCAGCACAGAAAGTACAGTTCTGGCTGGGCATTCCAGAGGGGCTGTGTCCACCTGGACATCCCAGAGGGGCTGTGTCCATCTTGACGTGGTGCGGTTTCTGATGTTTTGGGCTGACAGGATTCAGGATCTTTCGTGATCCTCCCCAGAGCTGGGACAGAGGAATTGTTGCAGAGAACTTTCCTGCTAGAGCTGGGTGGTTTCAAAGATCACCCAACATATGTGTGTATATTGTTCCTGGAAAGCCAAGCCCCTGCAGGAAGGTCAGTCCTTACAGCTCACATGGAAGTTTGCAGTAGTGTTTGTTTTTAAACTCAAGTCATTTGAAAGTCACTTGAATAAATACTCCCCAAAATAAGCCTCAGGCATCCCTCTGGTATGGGGCTTGCTTTGGTTTCATCTCTTGATGGGGTCTTGTTCAGCACTGGATTAGGCACACACAGGGGCATGGTGTTAATTCTGCCTGGATCAGAGCCCAGAATCCCTGTGGCTGGTAAAGGAGCACGTGTGTGGATCTGTGTGTGGAAGGAGAAGATGGGACTGTGCCTGAAACAGGAGCCTCGCCCTGCCCTGCCCTGCCTGAGGGGATTGCACTTGGCTTTCTCTTGGCTTCTGACCCACTCCCATAGGTGTTCCTGTGTTTAATAACACACCTGGCTGTGGTGGTTGGGATGTGGCCCTGGCACGAGGCCAATGGGGACCTGCCCTGCCTGTGTTCTTGGCTGGAGTTTGCCCCCACTGGTGTGGATGGCAGTGGTGCTGGGAAGGAGCAGGGCACACCTGGTTTGGCCTCAGTGTCACTGACCCTGACAGCTGGAGCTGCCAGGATCCCTGTGGGCAGAGCTTCTTACAGCCAGGAACAGCTGCCTCCTCCAGGGATGGGATGGTGGCTCTGAGAAGCTGGAGACTTTGTCCCTGGGCGAGAGCTCTGATGTTTTCCACGTTCCCTTGGGAAATCACAGAATCAGAGTTGTTAGGGTTGGAAGGGACCTCTGGAGATCATGTAGTCCACCCCCCCCTGCTGTGACAGGATCACCTAGAGCAGGTGACACAGGAACTCGTCCCTGTGTGTTTGGAATGTTTTCAGAGAGGGAGAATCCATGACCTCCCTGGGCAGCCTGTTCCAGGGCTCTGCCACTCTTCATGGAAAGAAGTTCTTCCTCGTGTTGAGGGGGACTGTGTGCTTGTATCAGTGACAGAGAGAGGCAAAGCCTTGTTCTTAAGTAGTGAGTCAGTGCCATCCCCTTGTAGCTGTGGCATTAGGAGCTTTCATTCTCCTCTCTTTTCAGGTGTTTATCTCATTTCTATTGGATAAAGCTGTGGCAATAATTTAACTCCCTCAAGGCTTGGCTGTGGTGCTGTGACAGCCCCCTTTTGGTCCTTGTCATCACTCAGAGCTGTACTCCCCTGAGACTGCTGGACACAGGTCAGGCAGCAAGACTGGTAGGGAAACCAGGAAGATTTTCAAGGGGAATGATGACAAATGAACACTTGCTGGAGTTCCAGCCCTGAGAATGCCGAGAGCTGTGAGCTGGGAAGTGTTTCTGACCATGTTCTGTTCTTGCTGACAGACCCACCACAGTCAAACCCAAAGTGCTGGGCTGAGACCTCCTCGTCGGGGCTGATGCTGCAGCTGTTTTGCAGCTGGCCTGGGGGGTACCCCCACCCCACCCTGCACTGGAGAGAAGAGGGACATGATCTGGAGAACTCCAGCTGGGTCATCAGCTCCACAAGTTCCTCAGACACCCATGTGGAAACGCTGAACAGCTCCCACCTCTCTCACCGCAAAGTCTTCAAGTGTGTTGGCAGCCATGTGGTCAAACAGGAGCAGCCTACATGCACTGTGGAGATAAGTGAGTTCGTTTGCTGCCTCATTAATTGTTAATTTGGCTGCTAAGGTGGGGCAGGTGGATACCTGGGTCATTCCCTGCCCTCTGGAGCACTGAGGTGATGGGGAAGCCAGGAGGCAGGATGGCAGGGCTTGGCTTGTGCAGAGGTGATAGCACGAGGCACAGATGTCCTGTAGCTGAGATCCATCACGGCATAGTTGCAGGTGAGCTGTGTTTTGGGTACAGCAAGGTTTTCAACTGTGATAAGCTTTCACACACAGCTGGGTGCAAGTGGGAGGTGGTTTGAGTGTCGTGGTCAGCTTAAGTTTGGTAGGGCTGGGTGTGTGACCTCAGACCTCTTCAGGCACCTCAGGCCATCTGTCCAAAGTGTATTCTCCAAGGGCTGTCAGGGCTTCACAAGAGCTCTCCTATTCCCAAGGAAAATTCCTAGGCTGCTTTTCTTCTCTCTGCCATCTTCCCTTTGGCTACCCTCTGACCATTCTTCCCTGGGGATATAAATACAGGTGTCAAAAGGGGCTGAGCACTGTGGAAGCTGCTCAGCTGACTCCTTGGCAGGCTCCTGAGTGAGCTGAGTGCTGAACCCACAGTGCTCACCTGCCAGACTCCTGCCTGGTTCCCTTCTGTTAATGATTGTTAATCAGTCAGATGGCTGATTGCTTGTTATGTTAATTCCCTCCATTCCTTCCTTGACTCCTGTTTTCTGTTTCTTTTTCCCCTTGGGCTGTTCAGAAGTCCCTTCACTGGAGCCAGAGCCCCCCAAGACCTGCTTTGTGGGTGACAATGTGACCCTGACATGCCGCGTGACCGAGAGCACTCCGGCGGCGCGGCTCACCTGGCTGCGGGACATCACCCAGCCAGAGGTGGAGATCCAGCCTGGGGGGAGGTTCCTCATCACCCAGGAGGGGAACGTGTCCCGACTCACCATCCAGAACTGCTCCCAGGGCACCGACGGGGGCTGCTATGTCTGCAAGGCCCAGAACCCCGTGGGGCTCAGGGAGCTCTTTGTCTGCCTGACGGTGAAGCGTGAGTGGGGCTGCTGCGCCGGGCTCAAGAAGGGTGGGGGACACAGCACATTTGGCCACCAAGAACCTGCTTTTTGACTTGCACTGGGAGTTCCACATCCATCTGTGTCTCTGTGACAAACTGTCCTGCTGTGTCTCCTCTCTGCAGAGCCAGTGAACATCGTTGGGATTGTGGGTGCTGTGGTGGTTCTGTCCCTTCTGGTTATTCTCACTGTCACCGGGGTCGTCTTGTACTACAATCCCCTTCTGTGCCTGAGAGGTAGGGATGGGTTCCTCCTTCCTGGGGTGGCTGGGTTTGTGCCTAAGCTGCCTGTCCCTGCAGGTGTGCTGGAGTCAGTCAGGGTTGCATGTATGGACAGGTCACCTTCACATCTGTGCCTCTGCACGGGGACTGTCTGGCAGGGGTTGTCCAGCCCAGTAAAACCAGTAGCACTGCCCAAGGGGACTGGTTTCTAACACTGTCTCTCCCTTCTCTCCCATTCAGGTACTGTGTTCAGGTGAGTGTTGACATTTCTTCAGCCCAGTCCTTCATTGCCTTCCTAGTCTGCCTTCCTGTAGGGCAGGGAAGAAGCTCCCCTCAGCCTTTCATCTGGCCTCCACTTGCTGTGCTATTCCCAGGAATCCAGACTCGGGTGATGTCTTAGTGCTGGTGGACTCAGAAGATGAGGAGGAGGGCAGGGGGGATGAGGAGCCCACAAGCAGTTGCACCAAGCAGGAGGTGATGGCGCTGGTCGATGGGAGCAGTGCTCAGGCTGCTTATCTGAACTACCTCACGGAAGGTGAGCCCTGGGGCAGAGCTGCCTGTTCCCTGCTAAGCTGTGAGTCTTCCTGGAGCACCTTTCAGGCAGGAAGGAATTCCTGTTGGCTGTAGCTGAGGTGCTCCTGCTCTGTGCCCTGTGTAGGTGATGATGGAGAGCTCCACGGCAGGATCTCTTCGCAGAAAACAAGAGAGGAAGAGATACAAGGCTCGTAACTTCCATCCCTCCTTGGAGCTCCATTTCCAGCTGGAATCCAGCATCAAGCATGTCCTCATTGCCTGTGGCTGAGCACAGGCTGTAGGTGTCTTGTGATGGACCAGTTCAGTCAGAGCCTTCCCACTCCTTTCTCCACTACTTGCCCCTTCCACAGTTTCACTCTGTCCTTCCCCAGCCATGTTTCTCCATTTCTGTCCTCTCTTCATGTTCCTCTTAATCTCTGTGTCCTTAAGACAAAGTGACACCCAGCACAGGCAGAGCATGGGAGCAGTAACCCACTCACCTTGATGGCTGTGATGGACTCAAATTCCAGTGTGGGATTCTGGCTCAGTCCCCGTGAGCAGTGCTGGGATGGAGAAAGTCATCATGGGGCCACAGTGGTCCCAGGATAAGGGAAGAAACAACAGACAGAATATGGGTGTTGCTGACTCTGGGGAGGCTGAATTATTTTTATTATAAATATTTGTAGTGGTTTTCCTTTATCCCTTCTGAAGTGTTGCTCTAAGTTTGGGTTTAAACTGTTCCTTGTGGTGTGAGTTGGAGGAGAGTGCCTGGCCCTGATGGAAAGCATGGAGGGAACTTAACACAGGGAGGGTGTGAGAGGAGCAGGATCCACACTGTGGTGTGGGTGGGTTACAGAGGGTTGGGACATGCAGGAAGGGATGGAGGGACAGGCTGTGTGTGTGTTAAAGGAGACTTGTGAGCACTCACATGAGGAGATGACAGGCACATGGAGTGGAAGGGAAGCACTCCTGGGGCATGTGGTGAGGGGCAGCATGTGCACTGTGGGTGAAGTTGGGGGATCTGAGCCATCCCTGAGATGTAAGAACAGTGTGAGTTGGAGGGGAGCTGGGGGGGCACAGGGAGGTGGGGACATCTGAGCCCTTGCTAGGACAGTGGTTGGGTCATGGTGCATGGTGGTCTCTGAAGGGCCATGGAGCCTGAACGGAGGGTTCTGAGGGGCTGGATTGAGGACCGAGGGCTGAAAGGAATGGAGTGTCGATAAAAGGGACCACCCTGAAAGGAGCCCTGGAACGTTCTCTGTGCCCAGCACCGTGCCCTCACAGCAACGCTCAGAGCCATACCAAGAAAATCCCCGGGAGCTGCGGGAGCTTCAGGCTGCCCCTGGCAACAGTGTTGTGCTGCCGCCGCCTCGGCTGCTCCGGTCCCAGCTCCTCCAGAGGCCCCGGGGCGAGGAGGAGCCGCCGGCCGAGATGGACGTGGAGGAGCGTTTGTGCGCGGCTTTCCGGGACAAGCTGCGGCTGCTGTGAGCGAGACCCCTCCGTGCTCCCCAGGGTGGGAGCTGCTCCCGCGGCGGGAAGAGAGGGAGGGGATGGCAACGGGGACAGCACGTCCCGGGTCCCTGGGGGTCTCGGGCTGGGTGACACCGCCAGAGTGGGTGTCAGTGGGCGGGTGCTGTGTCCTCAGCTGGGACTCCCAGGGCGGAGAGGGCACCAGCTGTGGGCTGGCGGGGAGGTTGGGGGATTCCTCAGGAAGCTGAGGTTGTGCCCTGGCTTTTCTTCCCTTGGGGGCAGCGCTGGCGCTGGGAGCCTCCAAGTGAGCGGAGGCTGAAGTGGGAGGGATGGTCAGGAACGAGGATGGTCGAGAACCCGAATGCAGGTAAACAGCCCTGCGCAGTCCCTGCACACGTGGGGGGCGGGCCAGTCTCCCCACTCTGAGGCTCTGCGAGACCAGTGGTGGTCCATGGGGGGGGGTCCTGCCCGTGCCACGGTGACAGATGCCACTGCCCGGGCTTTCCCCCGCAGCCATGCTGAGCTCCACGCAGCCCGCGAGGCAGCTACACTGCCGCTCTCCACCCGTGTGCTGCTCAAGAGGCGGGAAGTGACGGAGGTGGAGCAGGAGCTGCAGAGCCAGCGGGAGGTAAGGGCGGCTCCAGCCCCGCCTGTGCCCCCTCCCCAGCCCGGGCTCCGGTGCGCCAAGGGGACAAGCAGACAGCATGTCCCCAGCTGTCCATGGGCTGGCACCCATCCCCACCTCGGGTGCACCAGCGCCGGGCGATGCTCTCAGCACCCAGTGGTCCCGCAGGAGTTTCGGCAGAGGATGAAACGCCTGGCGCAGCGCCGGGAGCAGCTGGCCCGCAAGAAAGAGCAGCACAGGGATGTTGTCCTCAAATTCGACGGCTTCCTCAAGGTGCCAGAGTGAGGGCCGGGGCCGGGCTGGCTGCGGGGGTCCCACTGACCGTGTCCCTTCTCCGCAGGCTTCGGCAGCGGGCCGGGAGCGGGCGCTGCGCCGGGCGGGCGAGGAGCGGGCGCGGGCGCTGGCACGGGGGGCCGAGGCCGCCCGCCTGCGCCGGGAGCTCGAGGGGCTCCTGCGGCACAGGGAGCGCCTGGCCCGGCGCCTGCGGAGCCTCCGCCGCTTCGGGGACTACCTGCGGGACGCGCTTGCCAGGATGGGGCAGGTGAGCGTGGGGTTCTGTGGTGCCACCCTGCGCATCCCCAAGTCTATTGTTGGGCGTCAGCCCTGTCCAGGGCAACAGCTCTCCCAGCCTTGCAGCCTCTCAGCCTTCACTTCGGATCAGTTCCAGGACATGCCGGCCGTGCTGGCGCATTTCGGGGTGCTGGCTGGGGCACGGGCAGCCCTGGCACAGGAGGCAGAAGCTGGGGAAGAACGGCTGGCTCAGAGCAGGGCACGGCTCCAGCGGTACGAGGAGGAGACCAGCACTGAGCTCCTGGGCACCAGAAATGAGCTGGCACAGCTCCACACACGCCTGGAGGCTGCCCAGCAAGATGTGCTCCAGTGGGTAAGAGGGGACATGGGGTACCCCAGGACTCCCTCAGGGAGAGGGGCAGCAGTACAGACACTAGGTGTGGCAGAGGGGGGATACCCAAGGCAGTGGTGAAGGGAAGCTGGGCTGCACCCCCTGGGCTGAGCTGAGGGTCCCCCTGTGCCCAGAAAGCAGCAGCTCTGCATGGGGAGATGCACAGCCAGGACTCCTGGGTCCCTCTGTCCTGTCCTGACCTAGAGGATGCAGGGAGACACAGGGTGGTGGTTTGGGAGCCTAGGACTGAGTCTCTCTGTCCCCCAGGAGTCCTGCTGGGTCCAGGTCCAGAGCACGGCCACCCAGAAGTCCCTGCTGCTGGGGCAGATCAAGCTGGCTGTGCTGAACCTCTTCCAGCTCTCCACTGCACAGCTCAGGATCCCCATGGATGTGGCCCTGGAGGACAGTCAGGCCCAGCTGGACGTGGTCAGTGCAGCCCTCTACCCTGGACAGCAGGGCTGGGGGATACACAGTGACATTCACATCCCTGGATGGCTGCAGCATCAGGCTCCCATCTTTGCAGGTACTGCTCTGCATGCGGGCTCTTGCTGACATCTGTGTCACCAGCATGCACCCACCACGCCACAAGGGTGCCAGGCTGTCTTGGGGCCAGGAATAGCCCCTGGGGGCATCCAGCTGCTCCCAGGGCTGGGGAGAGGCTGCCAGGACCAGCATGGACCCACAGGACCCCCAACACCCCCAGAGGATGGAGATTGCTCCCTGACAAGTGAGAGGCAACATGGACAGCAGCGGCACAGGGACCAGGGGGGTGGCACTGCACTGGGGCAGGGCCAGGTCACCCCTGGGAGACCCTCCTGCATGGAGCACCTTAGGCAGAGGAAGGAATGGGGAGCTGCTCTTGGTATCTCCAAAGGTGTCTCCCATCAAAATACATTCCAGCTGTGGAGCCACAGCGCCTGCTTTTTCTAGCACTGCACCACGGGGTAGCCCAAGAAGAGAGAAATTATCCTTGCTTGGAGCAAGGACAGAAAGGAGTCAGGATGCAAAACCAGCCAAGTATTTACTGTCTCCTTCCCTGACTCCCAGCCCAGGTCTTCCCCTACATCCTCTTCCTCATCTTGCCCTTTTTGGCAGCCCCTGCCCGGCGCCCGAAGGCCATTTGCCACAGCTCCTGCACCCGCTGCCGGTTCCTGGCCTTGAGGCGCTTCAGGCCCCCGCTCTGCAGGAACCGCTGCTTGGCCGCCTTCTTGCGCTGCTTCAGGATCTGCTGCTTGGTCTTCAGCTCCGAGCGCACCCTGCCCTGGGCCGGGGGCTGTGCAGGCCCTGTGGAGGAACACAGCCGTGCTCAGGGCTGGGGACAGAGCCAGGGGATGAAGTGGGGCTGCATGGCTGGCTCTGGGTACTCACCGTGCCCACGCCTGTGCTTCCCTCTGAACTGCTCCCTTCTGTGCTCGCCTCCCTCATCCTCATCTCGCTCGTCAACCTTGTACTTCTGCTTCCACTTCTCATAGCTGGGATGGGTGAGTTAAGGGCATGTGCGGTGACTCCTCACTTGATGTGCTGTGGTGTCTCACTGGCCTCCCTCCCTCTGCTCTGGCAGGGAATGGATCCTTGGGAGCAGAGCCCAACACCATGCAGCTGCCAGCAGGTCCAGTCCCTCTTCCCCAGCCCCCCAGCCCAGGCAGCAGAGCCCATGGGCAGGATACAGGTTGTTCTTGTAGGAGCTGCTGATGTAGCGCCCGCTCTCTGTCCGCACCTTTTTCTTGTCCTCCTGGCCTGTCTGCCCCACGAACCGCTTCTTCTTGCGGTCCCTGTGAGAGAGGGGAGCACAGTGGGACCAGGTGGTGGGACCCTCCCTCCCACTTCCCACCACAGCCTGTAGAAAGATCCCACTCACCACTTGAGCAGCTGCTTGTTCTTGTTGAGGTTGTGGTTCTCATCACCCATGAGATCTAGGACAGCCCCAGCTGCCTGCTGCTCGAAGGCACTGCCCTCGCCTCCCACGCTCAGCCTGCAAAGGAGGGTCATGAGAGTTGCCCCTTGTACAGGCTGGGATGGGACAGTTGCAGGAGCCCCCCCCAGACTCACCCCCGCTCGCTTTCAAAGTCCTTGGGCCGGTATGGGATGTAGAAGTCCTCATCCTGCTGTGCCGGCTGCTGTGGCTTTTTCCTGGGACCATCTTCTCTCCCTCGGCCCTGTTTTCGCTTCTGGCCCACCACGTTGGAGAACACGTCCTGGATGGGGACAATGGAGGGGTTGGGGGACCCACATCCCTCTCACCAGCCCTCCAAGTCCCAGCTCCCAAGCCTTGGCGCAACCTGAGGGCCCCAGTGCTTCCACCACCAGGCCAAGGACACGCTGCAGCAGCTCCTGTGTCCACGACCCTGTTACCTGGAAGTCTTCCTCGTCTCCTCCTTCCCCATCCTGGGGTCCAGGGGGTGCTGGGGACAGTCCCTGCCCTTTCAGTGCTGCCGCCCGCTTCTCCTGCTGTCCACGCTGGAACTTCTCAATCAGGGCATGGTCGTGGCGCCGCTTCAACCGCATCACGGTGCTGGCCGGTGTCCGAGACGTGGCGTTGATCTCAAAGATGGTCTGTCCCCGGGGCAGGATTATGATTCCCAGCGAGGCACACAGACCTTCCCCTCCCACCCCATCCCAGGCATCTCAACTCACCGCCTTGGACTTGTAGGTTTTAATGCTGTCCACAAACTTCAACCTCTCCAGCTCCGTGTCTTCGAAGCGAGCGCCTGGGGAAGGTGGGAAGGAGAGGGGCACAGATCAGCTCCCTGGTGTAGGAAACAGGGTCCCCTCCCTTGGCACCCCTGAGGCACTCACTGAAGAGTGGGTGCATGCCTAGCTGGGACACATCCAGGTCCTTGGTCCTCTTGATGGACTCGGGCGAGGGGCCGGGCCGGGAGCGCAGGTACTGCTTGTGGGCGTTGTCGGCGACGCGGCGCAGGCTGCGCAGCTCCAGTGAGCCCTCGTGGTCTGTCACTAGCAGGGACTCCTCGTCGTCCACCAGGCTCTGAGGGACACGGCCCAGGACCCCACCAGCATCTGCAGCCCAGGGAACACCATGTAACTCCCTCAGCACCCACCCTGGATTTATCAGTGCAAAGCTCACAGCCCCAGCAAGCTCATTAGCCTTCAATCAGCTCCTCCCAACACGCTGTTTTCCCCATCGCCCCTTTGTGTGAGTGCCAGCCACAAGACCCCAAGCTCCAGCACTGGCAAGGGGTAATGCCTCAGTGGTTCCATGGCCACTGTCCCATCTTGGTCATGCAGCCACCCCACTGCCTGCCTCACCAGTGGGCATCTCCTGGGCTCCAGCGAGGACAAGCGGGCGGCCCAGGAACAGGTGCAGGTCAAAGACATAGGGCATCTCGTCAGGGGCCACCAGTGAGTAGGCAGTGCCGCTCCGGCCAGCTCGGGCCACACGACCTGGCGAGGGTGGGAGGAGAGTGGGAAACCAGACCCCAGGCCAGCCCACCCCGTTCAAGCAGAGACCCACTGGTGTCCCTGGGAGCCCACGCATGTGACATTTACAAGGGCATGGCTGGCAACGGACTGTGGGTGGCTAGGGAAGGGCTAAAGGGGAGCCCACCATGGTGCCATCCTAAAGGGAAGTTGCCAGCCCTGCCCCCAAGAGTCCCCACAGTCCAGCTGGGATATGAGGAACACTGTTGACACTGCTCTGTCCCTAGCCTGTTCCCTGATGTCATGACACACATGAAGTACCCCACAGGGATGGGGAAGAGAAGGGACAGCCCACTCACACCCTCCCTGCCACCCTGAGGGTCCCCCAGGACCCCCGTGTGGGGCACTGGCACCCACCAACACGATGCAGAAACAGCTTGGCCTTGGCAGGGAAGCTGAAGTTGATGACATTGTCCAGCATGGGGATGTCGAGCCCACGGGCGGCCACGTCAGTGACCAGCAGCACCGGGCACTTGCCCTGGGAGAATTTGGCGATGTTGATCTTGCGGGCGGTCTGGTCCAGAGAGCTGTAGATGTGGGTGCAGCGGATGCCCTGTGCCGTCAGCAGCTGGGGAGGGGGAAGAGAGATCAGATCCCACCTGGGCATGTGCCCTCAGGCAACGCATAGGGCCTGAGTTTCCAGGGTGCTCACTCAGACCCCCAAATCCCATCTCTCTGACAAGTGTGTGGATGCAGCACCACCGTGATCACGTATGCTGGGATTTCTCCTTCAACCACTGGAACAGGTAGATTACAGCAGGGATGTGCCACAGCTGCAGGGAGCTGCAGACCCCATGTGGGGCACCCTAAAAACCTCCAGGGATACATGCTGGGCAGCTCCAAGTGCCGCTTACCTCCTTCAGATACTCCGTGTGGTGCTTGGTGGCCACAAAGACGACAGTCTGGTCCTGGGGCTTCACCACACTGCGGAGCAGGTGGAGCAGCACGGCCGGTTTGTCATCCCCACGCACGTGGAAAAATGCCAGCTGCACCAGGAGGGCAGAGCTCAGCCCTGTGTCCCACCCTGCACCAGCACTGCCACCCCTTGTCCCCTCTTCAGGAAGAGGTGGCTTTGCAGGGGCTGGGTGGCACAAAGCCTGTCTTGAGCCTCCCCAGCCCACCTCACCTTGAGCTGTTCACTCAGCTTGGACTCCACATCCAGGCGGATCAGCATAGGCTCGGTGAGGCCTGTGGGATGTGGTGACACACAGGACATGGGTCACACATGGGAGTGCTACTGGGACCAGTCCCACTGAGGCACTCGGGGACACCTGCTTGGCCCAGCATTAGTCCAGCTCAGTTTTCCCAGTGCTAGGCTCAGCCAGCTCAGCCATGTCCCTGTCCCCAGACTCCCCCAGTGCCCCTTGCTCCTCACCGGCCCGGGCAAACTCGACGAGCAGCTTGGGCAGTGTGGCAGAGAAGAGGACGGTCTGGTGGCAGTCCGGGAGCCGGGCGATGATCTCCTGGAGCTGCTCGGCAAATCCCATCTCAAAGAGCCTGCAGGGGAGGGGACATGGCAGGTCCCTCTCTGCCACCCCCTGGGCACCTCACCCCATTTGTGGGGACACTGCCAGCCCCAGGGACCCCCTGTGCCCTGCTGACCTGTCAGCCTCGTCGAACACCACGTACTCCACGGTGTGCAGCTTCAGCTTCATCTCCACTGCCACATGCACCAGGCGCCCAGGGGTGGCAATGATTCTGTGGGGACAGAGGTGGTGACAGGACCAGGCTGGGAGGGACAATGTCCTCACCCCATCCTGGGAGCAAATCCCAAATCCAAATCAAAGAAGACCCAACAGAAACCCCCTTGTCCCACAGTAATATGTGTCAAGGGAACAGTAGGATACATCCACCAGGCACACTGACTCTAAACATCAGCAATGTCCCGAGACAGTACATGGCTCCCAGGGGCCATTTCCCTCGTGGGGCCCCTCCTGTGGCCCACTCACATATCTGGGTTCTCATGCAGGGCAGCGAACTGGTCCTCCATCCTGTGAGAGAGGAAAGAGGCTGTGATGGCACGGCACAGCTCAGCCCCTGCCAGGTTTTGGGAATGCTCAGGGAAAACAAGGACTGGTGAGGACATGGGGACAGCTTACTTGTCGCCTCCCAGGATCAGGGCTGTCTTCAAGCCGGTGAACTTGCCCAGCTTAGGGGTGAGAAAGAAACATGTTGGTGGGATGTAAAACCAAACCCATTATCCTTGATGTCCGTGTTCTCCCCCATTGTCCCCTGTACCTCCTTGGTGAACTTGAGGGTCTGCAGGGCCAGCTCCCGGGTGGGTGAGAGGATGAGGGCGCGGGCCCCGGCCTGGCTGGGCGCCTTCAGCCGCTCGAACATGGGGATGAGGAAACAGGCCGTCTTCCCACTGCCCGTCCGTGCCATCGCCACCACGTCCCGGCCGCGCAGGATGGCGGGGATGGTCTGTGAGGCACCGCCCTCACAGTCACTGTCACCGTCCTGCCGCCACCCCCTCGGGTGGGGACCCACCGCCCCTCACACTCACCTTCCTCTGGATGGGGGTGGGCACCTTGTAGCCCTTCTTCATGATGCCCTTGAAGACGGGGTAGCTGAGGCCTGTGGGGACAGGGGCAGGTGAGGGGGCACGGGGACAAGGGGACAGTCCCTGTCCCAGGGACAGCTGTCCCCTACCCCACACGCACCCATGGACTGGAAGCCCCCGGATTTCTTCTTCTTCTGGTTCTGGGCCCGCACCATGGTCTGAGTGTCCAGCTCCGCGTCGGCACCGTCATCCTCCTCGGCAGCGGTGGGGAAGGCGGGCAAGGGGGGCGCGGGGACCTGGCGGGGACGCGGCTGTGTCACAAGTGGGGCCAGGGCACGGCAGCTCTGCACCGCTGGCACTGCAGGCAGGGACATCCGTGCTGGGGACAGTCGGTGCCAGGGACACTGGCACTGGGGACACCGGCAGCGAGGACATAGGTAGGTACTGAGAGCATCAGTACTGGGGACACGGGTACCAGGAATACCGGCACTGGGGACACCGGTACTCGGGACCTTGCTACTGGGCACGCTGGCACACGGGAACTGGGGACACGGAGCACATGGGCACCAGGCACCCGTCAGCACCGGGCGCAGTGCTGGCACCCCCCACTGGCACAGGGGGGCCGGGCACGCCGGTACCGCGGACACCGGGCACGCCC
>VXBA01001903.1:2747-56100 GCA_013399895.1 Serilophus lunatus | reverse complement strand
GGCCTGGAGAGGGCCTGGCTGCGGGGCTGGGGGGGCAGCGCGGAGAGGCGGCCGGGCCGGGCCGGGCCGGGGTCCCCGTTTCGGTGGCAGCCCCGTGTCGGTGTCCCCCTCCCCAAGGACGGCGGCTGCGGGTTGTCCCCCCCGTGGCGTTGCCCTGGCCCCTGCTTGATTTTTGCCTTTGCCGTCCCCTTTCAGAGAAACCCGTGACCTTGTGGCATCGCCGCGCAGTTGGAAACCATCCTGCGGGCGCTTCATGTGCGCGGGCTCGGAGCGGCCCCCGGTGCCCCCGCCGTGCCCGTGCCCGCCCGGGGCCGGCGCCATGTGCGGCGGTGACACTTAGCGCCATGCCGGCTGCGGCTGCGCCCGTCCCGCCGCTCCTGCCGCCCGGCGTCGGGAGTTTGCCTTGGAGCGCCCTGTGCCGCCCTGCCCTCCTGCACTGCCCCGGCCTCGCTGTCTGAGCGAAGCTTCGGCACCGACACGTCGAGCGTCTCGCGCCCCTTTAGAAGCGAAGGAGCCTTTGGGGAGCGCGGTGTGCGGAGATGGGAGCGTGTGCCGCCCCGGCCGTGGGCGCGGAGCACAGCCCCGATGGAGCACACGGCGGGGACAGCGTCTGACACCAGCGCTTCACAAGAGGAGCCGCGACAGGTGTTACCGAGCGCCCTGGGAGCGGGAGCCCGCGGAGGGACGGGATGGCCGTGAGCATGGACGATGACGTTCCCCTCATCCTCACCCTGGACGACAGTGGGAGCAGCGCCTCAGCCCCTCTGGATGAGCTGGACCAGGAGGAGCTGCCCAACGAAAGTAAGATGCCTTTGGCATTCCCTGCCCGCCGCGGGGTTGGTCTCTTTGGGGTGGCTGCTCTTCCTGGTCCCTGTCGGGGCCTGAAGCTCTCCGAGTTGTTCCCCGGCATCCCGGGGCTGCCCGAGGAAACCACAGCAGGGAGCTGCTCGGCGTGGTGCCTGTTTGCTCACAGCTCCATGTGACAGCGGGTGGGCTGGACAGGTCCTACCGGTGCTGTTTTCTAACACACATTTTTGTTGTTTTATGTAATAACCTGTGACCTTAAGCCCAACTCTTCTTCCCTGCACGTTTTCCCAGAGCGTCTCCTTCCCTTAGCACTGTCCCACTGCAGTTATCTCATGTGGTGTTCCACTACCACCACAAAAATCTGTGCTTTGCAACTGTTGGTTTGTCTATTTCTAGTTTACATTCTCTTTTTTGCAATAAGAAAAGTGAGACAGGTTGATAAATCCCTTTAACATTGTTACTGTGAAGAACCTGGAATACTTCTGGACAATATAGTCATGCTTGGGTTATCTCCAGGTATTCAGTGGGGCAGGGACAGCCTGTGAGCAGCGAGAGGGGGAAACAAAAGCCAGCAAAAGCTTTGCTTTCTCCTTGGTGTGTTATCATCAAAGCCATCACCCTGCAGCAGGTTGGATGGGGACAGAGATGTGCCTGAGAACATTCAGTGAGTTTCTGGTTTGTGCTACATCTCCCTGAATGTACCTGAGCAGTTTTGTTCAACACATCCCTGTGACTTCCAGTTGACATTGCAGGTGCCTGCACAGGTCTTGTGATCCTATTCCAGCCTTTGCTGCCACCAGCTGAACATTTGTAACAAATAAATAGTTTCCTGGCCTGGCATCCCTTTTTTCCACATTATACCTAGATGTGATTCCTCAAGCAATCAGTGTTCCCTTAATTTGCTCCTTCTTGACTTCCCAAGACAAGAGCTAGCTTTGGACAATATTCTTCCTCCCTCCTCCTCCTCTTCACCCACCCCTGCACAGTTGACTTTCTCTAAGCTCTGCTGCATCCTTGCTCCATCCCATCTGTTTGTCTTTTAAAGTTTAGCTGTCTATTTTTAAGTTCAATAGAAGAGAGAATTCTTCCTCCGTCCACTGGTGTATTTATAGGATTTCTTGTGACTAATTTTAATCACTCTTCTCTCTTTTTTCCCCCCACCTCCCATCCCTTCAAAGGAGTTGGGTGAGGCTTAACGTTTGCCTAGAGCACAGGCATGAGAATGAATGTATCAATAAGTAAAAATACTCCACAATCTGCTTCCCTTGAAATACAGGGGAGTTGTTTGGGGACCAATTTTGTGCTTTTTCAAAGATCCCTGTGTGGTTTTTGAGAATTCATTTCCTGTGATCCCCTGAATGAAATGTCTCTTATTTTTTGCTCCGTGTTTTAATCGCTGTTAAAGTTGGATTTGCTGCAGAAGTATAAAGCCTATTCTGTGGAAGTGATGTGGAAGGAGCCTTCTGAAGTCAGGGTGGGATGAAGGATTAGAGGAGGGAGGCTGGCATCAACAACTTGAAAGGCACGTTTATCTCTGAGAAAGGGGAAGCTTAATGGAGTGAGTGAGCACACTGACACCATCCCTGGCACCAGTAAGCTCGTTTGAAAACCAGGACTTGTAGTCCAGCTTTTCTCTTTGCCTGCATGGAAAATCTCCTGTGAAATGCACAAAAGTTGTGTATGTGTTCCCTCTGCTCTGCCTCCCCTTTGCAGTTGAGGACTGAAATGGCATTGACAGAACTGTGTGATGTCATGTTTTTAGTCAGAAAGTTGTCTTTTCCAGGGAAAATGAGTATGTGAAAAGTCCTTGTCAGGAGAGGAAGAGCCTGCCAGGGTGATGATGAGGACGTGAGGACAGAGAAGGTCAGGAGCCTGTTTCCTTCTGGTTTTGTCTTTTGCTTAAACTCTCATCACAGAATATTCAGCCAGAATTTAGAGGAACAACTCACTCACTACTGTGCCTGACCAGCAACTCCGAGGGATTCAGTGGCAGGTTAAACACAAAGCCATTATTTCATTGTGTCCCCAGAGCAGGCTGGGACAGTTGGCAGTGAAGGACCCATTGTCCTTTTCCAAGTGGCACTGAGGGAAAGACAAAGTGGCTGTAACTGCCCTTTGTTAAAGGGCACGTTTGAGGTTGTAATAATTTTCACTTTTGTTTTGTATTCCAGTGTCCACGAACCTCTCAAAATTTTAATCCATTTTCCAGCCTGTCACAAGTCTCCCTCAGTGCTGTGTACCTGTGGTTCAGTGTGTCAGCTCTCGTGATTTTAAGGAAATTCTTGTGCTTTTAAGAGAAAAAAAGTGTGTGGTGTGGCTTTGTGACAATCGAGTCCTTGGATAAATAAATTTGTAGTTTTGGACTCTTGGAGTTGATTGTCTGGAAGTGCAGACAAGTTGCTGTGTTGAAATAAGTAGAAACAGGGTTTTCCAAAAGCAGTAGCAGATGTAAAAAGAAAGGACTGAAGTGCAAGAGTGAACTCCTTTCCAAACCTTGCAGGAGAGTCTTCTCCTGGGTAAGTGAATGTCTTGGGGATAGAATAAAAGAAAGCTAAAGGAGAAAATTGTGTGGAAAATTACATTCTTAAAGAAAATGTCCAACTGCAAAAATTAATCTCCCAAATAATCCAGCTCTTAGGCACTTAATGGGAAAAAATATTTCTGTGGGGAGGAATGTTAAACCTCTGCCTTGCTTGGCCTGTGCTGGATACAGGGCTTCCAGGGAGCCACCACAAAGGGTCAGAATCCTGCAAAGTTGACAGGAATTCAGACCACATCCAGAAAAATGTGGTCCCTGTGGTGCTGGTGGTGTTTTGACTACACCGTGTAGGACTGTGGCACTGGGTAATTTTTTCTTTCAAGCTCCAGCAGCTGAAGGAGACAGGGAGGAGCTCTTTCATCACCTGAATCCTCACTAATGAATGTGACGCTGCCCTTCCCTGGTGCATCTTATCTGAGGATCTCCAAGTGCTGTACAGGCTCTAATTAAACCTCTCAGCACCTGCCTGAGGTGAATGACTAATCTGAAACTGAATTTCTGTAGAAGGCAGAAAGGGAGGTGTGATCCTCATGTGGCCTTTCCCAAAATCGTGTCCTGACAATGATGAGAACCTGCAGCGTTCAGTGACTTCCCATCCCTCACCTGCACTCCTGGGAAATGTTCAGAGTTCTCAAAATACCTCAAGGTGCAATGGCTGTTTTCCATCTACAAAGGCAGTGTGGATAGCCTTGAAACTCTGGGACAGTGTTTCTCCTTGAGCTAATGGGAACTCTAAGCAATAAATGAGTGCACATTGATTTATTCTGTATTAGATCACATACGAGATTCTCCTTTGCCTCCTGCATGGAAATTGCTGCAGACTGAAGTGGAGTTTCAGTATGTTCAGAGCAGAAAGTACAGCTCTGAGTGTCTTACAGGGAACAATGGGATATTGTCTGTTTTCCTACACAATGGATGATGGCAGGGGGAAGAAGTCATCTTTCAACTCTGGGTTTTTGCAAGAAAGCAACTGCGTCTGCCATTGAGGTAAAAATTAATTATTGGGGGTGGGAGAGCAACTGCAACAGCCAAGAGTGATGTTTTCTGGAAGGATTGTTGGAAAATGGGAAGTTATAACTTTGAATGGTGTTTCAGGTGAACCTTTGCAATCTCACTTTCTGCTGCCTGAGGAGCGAATTGTCAGGAAAACTGGAGCCAGCCTGGCCTTTTGGGAAGAAGGGGGATTGTTGGCTGTGCCTCTCGTTGCTTGGGAAGGAGCAGGTGGCCCAAAAGGTGGAAAGAAAATGAGATTTCTCTGTTGGTGAGGTTGGAGGGGATGCCCCAGGTGTGTTTGGTGAGGAATGTGGGTAAGGGAGGCCCAGAGACTGTGGGTTGTGCCTGTAAAGCAGTAATGTGTGCTGTGCTTCCCAGAGTGCTGGAGGGGGGGGGCTCTGCCCTTGCACAGCTCCCTGTTGGAATGTGTGAAGGAACTTTTAGCAAAGCTGTTCTTTTTGTAATTGGCTGGGGGAGACTCTTGTGATGATTCTGAACACACAGTCTGATTACAGCACTAATGGCAGTTCCATACACCAAACTTGTCTCTTTTAAAACAAATTCCTTTACTAATCCTCAGGCAGGCACTTGCATTTGAGAGTGGCCCAGGATTTGGGGCAGTTAATGTTGCTCCTTTGAGGCATGTGAACCACCTGGATTTTGATGTGTTTGGTAAGCAATGCAACCTGAAGTGATACAAATCTCCTCTGTGTTGAATCTGGTTCCAGAACACGTTTGTATCAGCAGTGAGAGCAAGTCTGTCCATGCAGTTCCACCTTCCACTAGACCAAGTTGCCTCAGAGCCTCTTCCAGCGTGGTCTTGGACACTTCCAGGGATGGGGCAGCCACAGCTTCTCTGGGAACCCTGTGCCAGGGCCTGCCCACCCTCCCAGGGAAGGATTCCTTCCCAGTATCCCATCTCTCCCTGCCCCCAGGCAGCGGGAAGCCATTCCCTGTCTCCTGGCACTCCAGGATGATGTCAAAAGTCAGTGAGTCCCTGCTCTTCATACATCCCTGTTGCTTTCTTCCTGCTGCTGCTTCCTTTAGTGCTGTCTGTGGATGAAAGAGTTTTCCAGGTGTAAAACATGTGTACAATTCCTAATGGGCTGAGGGAACAGGGAATAAATACCTGGCCTTTGGAAAAATGCTGCAACCACACAAAGTCTCGGTAGTTGTGCTTCTTGAAAAGCACTTTTAACTGCTGTGGAAGCATTCTGGCTTTGTTACCTTTGGAGGAAAAGAGGCACTTTGAATGTCAGCCATCTGGCAGATTTAATAAATCTTTCAGGATCTGTAGGTTTTGATCCTTGTGTGGAAGTAAGGATTTTGAAGATGGCTGTTTGGACTGGGACACTGAGTATGAAATGCTGTAGTTAATTAATATGAAGAAATAGGAGATGAGGGAAGAAGCAACTGCTTGCAATGGAGCTGGCAGATCCCGAGATGTCTGACAGCCAGGCTCTTGAACAGCCTTTTGGATTATCTGGTGGCTTTCTTGGATGCTGTGCAGGATATTTCCTCACGTCATGGCCCCTACTTCTGATCTGCTTTTAATTAGTTCCAGCAGCAGTGCTCCTGCTGCTGCCTTTAGAGGTGAAGCATGACCAGAGCACAGGACTGGGATCTTATTTTGGGAAGCAGTCTGGTCTTGCTGTTGGAGCAGCTCCTCCTTGTACCTGGGGTAAGTCAGTTCATGTCACTGTGGGCAACAGTCTGCCCTGGAAAGTGCCAATTACACCTGGTGTGGGAGTGGGCAGAGAGGGAAGCTTCATTCCTTTGTTGTGAAGGGTTGCTCTTTTGCATTGCTGTGCATGATTTATTTTTCATAATATGTACCTGCTTAAAATTTACAGAGAGGGAGGAATTTTTTGCAGAGCACAAGTGGTAGTTTCGTGCTGGATTGTTGTTTATGCCTCTGAAAGTCTCATTTCTCCAGCCTAAGAGCCTTGCATTCTGCAGCTTCTGCCAGGGCTTCTCTAATCCTTTCCTGGCCTAGATGACTTATAATGAATGTTTTAAGCAAGCAAAGCGAAGCAAAACTGCCTCTGAGATGAGTGAGGGGTGAAAATCTTGGAAAGGGGAATGAACACTCTAAACATAAGGAGATTATTGTTTTCTCCTTCAGAACAATTCGTTTCCCTGGCTGATGAGCTCTGTAAATACAGAGGAAGGAGGGAAATGCTGCCTTTTAGGAGATGTTGAGTGTCTTTCGCTGTGATGTTAGAAATAGTGAAAAGTGTGTTTCTGCTCTGTCCCATCCTCTGGAATCTCACTCGTCCTGAGATTTCAGGTTTTAAGGCAGGGCTGTGCTTGAATAGTTGTCTGAGAGGGTAGAGCTGGTACTTTTCATTCACAAGAAACAGCACTGCATTGTCCAAAACTCAAAAGCATTTATATGGAGACATTCTCACCGTGGCTGTGTGAAAGTGCTGCCTATAGAAGAAGAACCATGAGCGCAGTAAAGTACCAGGAGGTATCACAGGCTGCAGTTATCGTGGGTTATTTTTTTTCCAAGCCTTCCTTGTTTTCTGAGCTCTGCAGGAGAGTGGTTTGCACAATGCACACATTGTGTGTCTCACAGTAGGATGCTCTGTCAAACAGAATCTCTGCACTGTTGACTCTTTCACGCAGTGAAAAAAAAAAATTCCTAGTGATTTCATCCTGAATGCCCCATGCTGTTGAAATCTGAGCTGGTAACAGCATCTACAAGGTAGAGAAGACTTGGGTTAGTGTTCCATTATCCAGGAGTCAAATAGTTCTTTCTCCTTTGTCGTCTCCCAGAGCACTGGGGATGGAGATCATCTTTGCCTGCATGCTCACTGTAAATTAGGGAAGATGCTGCAGAGTGGGGCAAGGAGTCTGGAAGCTCCTCACTCTGTCCCTGGAGACAGCAGTGATGACCTTAATGCCTTGTGTGTCTCTTTTCCAGCACACAGCTCATCTTTTTGGGATGAGGGCAGAACAGGCTATTCTAAGTGTTCTCTCTCTGGGCTGATGGCTCTCCTTGGGTGATGTGGAATAAAGGCACGTGCCCTGGCATCAGAGGGCTCTGCTTTTTGAACAGGTGGTCCTGGAACTATAAAAGATGTTAAGGAGTCTGAAAGTGTTGGAGCTGCAATTTTAAATTGACAACTTTCCAGCTCTAACCGGTCACTCCTCAGCCACCACAGCTGACTTGGGAACATTTGGCTCAGGAAGCAGAACAACAGTTGGAAACAAACAGTGATTAGTTTTTTCATGGCTTCCCGGGGAACGCATCAGTTTGTTCGTTTTCCCCCTCATTTTTGTGATTCCTGTGGATTTTTAAGGCGCTGTAGATGCAGGATGTTCAGTTTAGCCAGGCTTGCTTACTGGCAGATTAAAATGAGCCAAGGCTGAGCACGCTGAGTTCACTCATCATAACCAATATGATGCTTCTCAGAACTTCCTTTGCCCTCAGTGTCTTCACCGAGGAATCCTGCCTGCTGCCGTCAGCCCCCCTGCGTTGAAATCCCATTTTACCCATTTGAATGCTGTAAGAAGTGCTGTATAAACTAAACAGGAGCATCTGTGAAGTGGTTAGAGTTGTTGTTGATTGCCTTTTCCTTATTGCCTTCAGGGGATTTAAGCTTGAATTTGCTGGAAGTAGAATTTATGAGCCAGAACGCTCCACTTCTGATCCTTAAGCCGGGAAGAGTGCAGCAAATTTGGTCGGTCTCTCTCTCGCCTCCCATGTCTTTGGCTCTGATCTGGACCTCGCAGGGCCCTCCCTGTGTCTTTACCGTAATTGCTTTTTGCCTGTGGAGAAGAAGCCTGGTTTTTACGTGGCTGCTTTCTTTGTGGAGAGCTGTAGGAGCAGCTTTAGGGTTTCATCCATCTGCTCCTGGCGAGCAGTTCTGCTGGAAGCTCGTGCACCTGTCCCTCAGGTGGGAGAGAGGGAGGCAGGGAAGCTGTGTTGGTGTTGCAGCTCTGTGGGGTTGGTGGAGGATCCTGAGGATGGCAAGAGGAGACTGCTGTGCTTTGAATTGTAGTGTGGGGGTTTAAAGCTGCTTTTCTAATCATGATCTGGTGCTGTCGGTTTGGAACAAAAGGCTTTTCTTCTCCTGCTTATGTGGGGGAATAAAATTTGGGATGTCTCTCTCTGCACAGCTGTGTTAAACCCTCTAATTCTGTGGGGCTGGACACCTTAGCTACTCTCGGGTTTCCAATCTAATGTGTGTATGTCTGTATTGTCACCTGGGAATATCTGATCATCTGTGTTTTATTGCAACTATAACTGTTTTTCGAGAACACTTTCACTATCCCCAGTGGATTTGAGAAAGTTTATGGCACAAAAAGTAACGTGGCCTGTTAACGGATTTCTCTGCAACACACAAATATGTTCCTGCTCTTTGTTACCCAAACAAAGAAATGCCTGTAGAATTAAGACTAAGTCATCAATCCTGAGTTGGGAGCAGTGAAAACTCCCCAGAGTGAGATTGGATTGGTGAGTTGGTTGGGATAACCATCTGTGGGAGGAGGAAGGAAGGGATGCCATCCTCTACAGCTCGTGCTTTTGTCAGTGCTGGCTGTAGGCATGAGCTCCAGGGGAAGAGGGTAAGGACAGTTTTGGCCAGGACAGTATTTCCAGTCCCCTCCATTTTTTCTGTGTCAGAGTCACCCTGGCTGGAGAGGACCTGTGCCTGGAGAGAGGGACAGGAGCTGTGGCATAATCCATCTTGTAAATGCAGTGCTCTCACCACATGAATAATCAGCAAGGCCAGCTGCTCAGTGAGTTGGGTAGTGGTGACTCACTGCTGCTGTTTGTTGCCCATTTGCTTGTTTTTCATGGTCCTCCCTGTATTAAGTAAATACAAAGAACTTACTAAGGAGAATTTTGGCACTGGGGACAGAGGGGTAAAGTGACCAAGGCAAGGCCCCTCCCTTTCAGCTACAAGGCTGGTGGCAGGACCTTTATCTCTAGTGGTTGCAAAGGAGAAGACTTCAAAACATTGAAAATTATACACAGGCTGTGAGACAGCACAAATGCATAGGAAACAAAAATATTAATGGGAAGCTTTTAAGCTTTTGGAGAGGCAACAAAATGTTACAGTACAGGCTGTCTGGGCTGGCTAACAGAGAAGATATATAAATATATATCAAATGAAGAAATAGAAACTGGGGGTGGAGGAAGATCACAAAGAGAAATGTAGTCAGCACAATTAAAGGTGCTCTAAAGGAATTGAGAAATAAAAAGACATGTTAAGGGGTACTGGCCTGTCAGGAGTTCAAGGTTGAACACTCCAATAATGCTACAGGGAAGCTCAAGAAATACCATATGTGCTCTGTATTTGTTGAAAAGCCAGATGACCTGGTCATCATATGGCCTATTCTTCCATTCTCACAGTAAATCAAAGAGAGATTAAACAGCTGATTCTAAAAGTCAGCATTTAAAAATCAGCAGATGACTTTGGATTGTTCCTTAAGGCTGCAGCTGGGGCTGTCTGGGTATTGCCATGACAAGGATTTTCTTCCAGCCCCAACAGGTATTGTGCACCAGGCAGGAGACTGCAGGCCAGCCAGCCAAAGTTTCCAGACAAAATAATGGGAAAATAGAAGGAGCTCTTCTAAAGTCTGGATTCAAAAGGCAGGTTTTCATGCGTGGCTTTATGAAAAAGTGAACATCATATGAACCTGAACTCATGCATTAATTGATTTTGTGAGGTTACGAGATAGACTGACAGTGTTTGGGGAAGATACTTGTTTTTGCGCCTGTGTGGCATTTTGGTTGAGGAAGTAAACAGTTCAAATCAATGTTATGTGACTGATGGCTTTGGGAACTGGCTGATGGGAGGGTTGTGGGGACTGGTTGGAGAATAGGTACATTATTAGTGGAGACTGTCACAGGAGTTAGGTTTTGTCCCTATGCCAACTGCATATGTTCCAGTTTCTGGTCTAGAATGGAAAAGAAGAAGCAATTTCTGATCAGTTTAGGGGATTCCATAGTTTGAGTGCAGTTTGGGGACAGTGAAGAGAGGAGCTGAGTGATTAGAATTCCATAGACAGAGGGATGGAGGGATGGAGGGTCGGGGGAGGTTTTGCAGTGCTGGAAGACTTTTGAAGTTGCCCATTCTCTAGTGGTGTGGTTCTAAATGAGGGCTGTAGGACTTGAAGTAAGGACCAGTCACCCTCTAGCAGCTGGTTTGCAGATGTCAGATTAATGGTTTAACTCCTTCCTTCCTCTCCAGCCATTACATGTAACCTCCAGTTCGTGCCAGCAGCGGTTTCCACCAAATGTGCAGAAGTCTTTTTTATTAATGGAGAACAGCACTAGAGGCTGGGGTTTTCCCTATTCCTTACATGTGTCTTCCTCTGAAGCTGTCAGCTTCTCTTTCCTGGCTGAGTGACAAGGCAGAGGAGATGTGGCAGTGTTGTGTTTCAGAAGACCCGGTGCGGCGGCGGCGTGTTCTAACACCATGAAACTCAATCACCTCCTTATTATTCCTCCGCCACAACAACTAGCTTTAATTAGTCTCAGCCTGTCATGGCAAGATATTAAGAGGTTGTTATTTAGCTTTTAAGTTGATGTAATTTTCTTGCTATCCCTCTCTCTTTAGGGACAAAAGGTCTGTCAGGCACGTACCTCATTTGTGCCTTCTCCATTCTTGTCCTGCTCCAGTGATAGGTGGCTGTGCAGGAGGTTTGTTGCCCAAACTAATACTGGTTTCTCCCATAAGGAAAGCACTTCCTCTCTGCTTCCCACTCCTAACTTTGTGACTTCCCTGGAGAGCTGCTGGTGGCTGGAACTGGTAGTTGTGCCTGGCATTGCACTGCTTTTGTTAAAAAGGCCAGATTGCAGCTTAATCAAACATCTTTCCAAAGTGCATCAGGGAAACCCAAAGGCTCTGCTTTGGAGAATTGAAATGAGGAACGTGCTCTTAAACTGCTGACATTGTGTTGTTACTGATGCCAAAGCAGATCTTTAATGTGTTAGAAGCAGGAGGCACTGGTTTCCCCTTATGGAACAAAAAGAGGAAATTCCTTCATGTAACAGGAGGGACTAAAGAAATGCTATAGCTGAGGGATTCTAATATTGTCTCTTTCCCTTAGTTCCTCAAAAATTATGAATTAGAAATGTGTGTGTGTGTGTTTCATGTCTGGCTTCTCTCATGAGCCAGAGCCTTAGGCAGAGTTGTCTCTTTTTTTTCTCCCTCTGTCTTTTTGGTTCGGTTCAGCAAAAACTTTACTATTTCAATTGTTTTTTCCATTCATTAGTTGTTTCATAGAGCCCCTCAATGACTCAGATATTTAATTCCAGTTATAGTATAATTCTATCTCAATGTGTGTAAAGCCTTTGTTGCCATGATACAATTGGACCGATGAGATTATGGAGCATATTAGATGCTAAAAGGATGGATAATGTAGGTGATCCTTCTGTTGTGGCTTTGGCTTCTTTTTGTGGTGTGGCGGTTCATTTGTTAAGATCAGAAATAAAGGATATGAAACCAGCAGCAATTTGGCTTAACACACAAGTGAGATTCTTAATTACGTTTTCCTAATGCAACCTTTCCTTTTATGGGAGTTTTACTGATTAAAAGTGCTTTGGGTTTGACTTTGCAGTGTTTTTAAGAGGCAGGAACTCCCGTGTTACACAGCCTAGTGTTGAAGGAGTGCCTGGTTCCAGCTCCCCTTGTTTCATGGACTTTCACATGCAGGAGGATTTAATCCCACAGCTTTGTGGAATAGGGCTTAGGCAGGGGGTGGTTTGCATAAGCTGCTGGAAGGCCACACAGCTGGGGAGCAAGGGGTGGTGGGGTAGGGAATGTTATTCTTGCAGGATGCAGCTCTGTGGATCAAGGAGTCACCTGTTGCACTGGTGACTCCTGCAGCAGCTCCTGAGCTGTGTGGTCTGGTGTACCAGTGAGCCATGGGAAGATTTTAGGGGTCAGGGCCAAGTGGCCTCTCTAAGGGTGACAAAGCATCCATGGGTTCATCTTCAGCCACCAAAGTCTCTCATTAACCCAACTGTGGATCCCAAGCATCCCAGCAAGGAGGGATCTGCCCCTCTGCTTCTTGCTGCTCTGAATCCAGGAATGAGAATTCTCCTGCAGTCAAACAGTTCCTGGTCAAAACTTTCCACATAATATTTCAAAAGGAAAAACAACAAACGAAAAGAACCAAGCCCCAGAGTGACTGAGGGATGAGATCAGAGGAGAACAGGTGTCCTGGAGAGCCGAGGCAGTGAACTGCAACTGAGTTTGGCTGCTATTGATGGGTAAAATTATCCTCATCCTTATTTTTTTAGAAGCCTTTGATTTTTTTTTTTAAATCCTTCCTTTACAAATGGCTCTGTTTGTCCTCAGCAGGGTGGTGCAGGAAGTGAATGTCCAAGTGAATTATCTTGGCTCGTCTCCCGAGCCACGGAGCAAATGGTTAATTGGCTCTGCCTCACTCAGAGCAAGAGCTGGCTGGAGCCAAGGTTTCTGCTGGGACAAAACCATTTCCTACCATGCTTTAGCTCTTCTGGCATCATGTTTAGCTTGTGCATGGGAGGTTTTACATGTGTGCAGTGCAGATGTTAGCAAGGATACAGTGGTCCTCTAATTAAACAATGCAGGGTTTAAGCTGTCTTTGATATGAGAAGCTCAGCAGCACGATTGATAAGAGGCAATGATAGATAAAATGTGACTTACCATGCTGAGGGACATCTGCTCTTCCTTCACAAGGATTCAGCCCCCTGTAGTGTGGTGATGATAGCATGAAGTGATCTCGTGTTGGTGCCACAGGAACTCGCTGGGTTCTCAAACCAAGGATGGGCTCGCACCACTAACAGGAAGTGGCAGCATTCATATTTTTTTAAAAACTTTTCTGTTAGATAGGAAGCTGAAGTGACTTTATTTGTTGAGCTTCACAGCAAGCGAGTGCTGTGAGAATAGAGTAAGACAAAGAGCCCCAAGGCCTTTGCATATGTTTCTGCTGTGCTGCTGTCTCTAAGGAAGAGCATGACTCAGTTATGCTGGCTTGAAAAATTCCAAAGTATATTGTTTCTCTTGCAACAGAAGGGCTTTGCACTGCTCTCTATTGGAGCTGCCCTTTTTTCCTAGGCAACAAACTAATAGCAAACTGTTTAGACTTCCCCATGGCTGTTAAATTCCTTCCCACAACATCCCCTGAAAACAGGACAGGCACGAGGATATTTTGGGCTGCAAGGATCGTTCCTGTGATGCTCCTGTTGGCACAGTGCTGAACTGGCAATCAGGCAGCCAAGGCAGTGATTTCCCTGTCTGCCTCTCTCACCTCAGAGATGTGTGGCCAAGTGCCAGACCAGCTGTGCTTTCCAGGCAGCTTCCAGCTTTTCTTCTCCCGGGTAGGTGAGTCTGGCCTTGAAGAGACAAACACACACTTGTTCCTGCCTCAGCATTGGAAAGGAGCAGTTTCTTATCAGCCACATTGGAGCAAGGAGGGAAGAGGTGAAGCTACACGGCATGTAAGCCCTTGGAAGGGAAAATGCCATTGTTGGTGCTGGGACAACTTCAACATACTTGACTAAAATCTTGGCTTTGGGACTGAAGGGGCCTGCACAGTTTGTGTAGGATAGGGAATCTACTTGTTTCCATGTTTTTTCCTGGATTTTTGTCTTCTCCATGTGGTTCAGCTGATGAGGGCTTTCCTGGGGAGAAGAGTGCTTCTGGATGTCTTTGATAGATGAATGCTGTCCTCCTGCAGTCTCACCACAGCCTCAGGGTCACTGAGGGGGCTGGAAACTTCAGCCAGCACAGGGATCCTGCACTGGGACAGGTCTTGTGTCAGGAGGTCCAGGAGTACCAAGAGCACCTCTGATCCTGCTGGGATCTACCTTATTCCATGGGCTCGTGTTCAGTGCTGCTGGAAGCCTGGCTGTGTTTGTGTTAAACTGAAATCTTGGGCTCCATGACCAAGTGAGTTTGAGAGTTAAATCCAGAGGCAGTCAAGATGGAGGGTGTAAGAAACAAAGGTGGTGTGCCCGTGAGGAATGCAAAGCCTGAAAAGAAATGGCTCCAGTTGAATGGTTTGTGTTGGAAGAGACCTTGAGGATGTGCTTCTAGCCATGGGCAGGGTCACCTTCCACTAGACCAGGTTGCTTTAAACCCCATGCAACCTGGTCTTGACACTTCCAGGGATGGAACATTCACAACTTCTCTTGGCAGCCTGTGCCAGGGCCTCCCCACACTCACATGGTGATAAGGAGTGGAACCGAATGGGTCACAGACTGCCTTGTGCCTTTCTCCCTTCTCCAAAGGCATTGGAGACTGCCAGAGGGACCCTTGTGCTGGTATGGTCAGGGTGCACGTCTGTGTGGGCTCTCCCAGCAAATTTGTAAAGGATTTGCTCAACTCCAGGGAGCCACATTTGCCTTGGACAGCTCATGCTCTTAGAAAAGATAGAAAAATGTATTACTGGTGTGAAAAACCTTAGGTGGCAAGGTGTTCCCTAACAAAGTTCATGGCTCTGTCCAGAGAGGAAATAATGAGTCTGAGGGCAGGGGCAAGTGAGAGGCAGCAGTTCTTACAATGTTGCAAGAAGAAAAGGAATGGCAATTTTGGTGCCAGAATGTATTTAATTAAGGAGGAATCTGATGGTGGACTGACCGTTAGCCCTTCTTTTTCCATGTCCTTTCCCTCCCCTGTGGCTGGTACACTGCAGAGCGTTGTATCAGCTGGCACATTTCCAGCTGTCCAAGACTGACTGGACCTGTCCTGGACAGTTTGACCTTTCCCAACCACAGGAGATTATGCCTTCCTTACTTTTCTTTCTCACTGCTTTGTTTGATCACTCCACTTGCAGGGAATTTGCAAGACCATGTGAATGAAGATGTATCCTGTCTCAGAGGTTGTGTGTCCTTGGCATTTCTTTTTTTGCCTGTCAAGGGAAATACTACTCACACATGGAACTCATTAGAGTAACTTACATCTTGCATCTTAGATTGACTCCACACGTGATGCCTGAACAATATGAATGACAGATTTAGCTATAAGAATATTTTTGCTGATTGAAGTCACTTGCCCTGACTTCACACAGGTTTTGGAGTTCTATCATCATAGATGTACTTGCTAAAATAGAATTATCTGGGCAGGATGGCTTCCAAACCTTCCTCAGCCTTTTGGGAGAAAGCCCTGGTAAGTCCAGTAAAGGCTCTGGAGTCAGTTGAGGGGCTAATTAGGGAATCTCAGGCTGTTTCAGTGTAAGACTATAAAAAGTGTGTGCTTTCTGGAAAGCAGAACATCTGGCAAACAGGCTAATGAGAGCCAGACTGGGGGAGCTCCGAGGCAAATGTAACAGCTACCCTGTAGAGTTGGTTTATAACTCTTTGAATTTGTAGGAGGTTACTAGCTTGTTGGATAATTTTTTAAGTTGTTATTTATTTAAGCTAGTGGAGACACCAAGAAATACGAAATTCCAGAGTGACTTCAGAATAGCATATAATAACTGGCTGGGAAGGGTGATTTATCCCTGGTTCCTGTGGATGTTTTCTGTTCCTTATCCCACTCTCAGCTCTGCCCTCATGATCCCCCATGGCCATGAGCTCCTCTGGATGAAAGGAGTTTGCTCTCAGCCCATGGAGACTTTTTGCTTCCCCTAAGCAGGGAATTTGTTTTTGCAAAGGGAGAGGTTTGGCTCTGGAAAGTTTATGCTCCTTCTTTCTTTTTTTTTTTTAAAAATTTTTATTTATTTGTTTTTTATTGTAATGATGACATATGGAAACTATTTACACAGGAGCATGCTCTGCTGCACTGAATGGAAATGCTGGAGTCCCGGCAGTCTCATTCCGGATGCCTTGTGTAAGCAGCCAGCTGGGTTTGCTTTTCCTTTTCCCCCCTCTTTTCTTTATTTTTCCCCCCCTCCCTCCCTCTCTTTTCAGGGAACGTCTGGGATAAGTTATACAAGTGTGGAAGGAAGTTTTGCCATCTGTGAACAGCTCAGATCGTTTCCTTTGTCGTGCCCCTTGTACTGTGAGCTTCACAGATACCTGCTTTCTTTTTGTGCTGGAGATTCCTTGCTTTGACTGCTCAGCACTTTGACTCCTTCCGTGTTAGCTGGCCGTGTTTGCTGGTGACCAAGTCCTGCTAAATGCCAAAATAAGAGAGCACAGCCCACGAAGCTTTGCTTTCCCTCCACCACGCTCGTGCCTGAAATCTCTTTGTCCCGCAGCTAAACCTTCCAAAAACTTACCCTTGGAAACACCCCCCTGCTCAGCCAGCGAGAGGGAAACGATCTCACTGAGGTCTGAGCCACCTTCCTCAGAGGGGAGGGGAGAAAACACTCAGTTCTGCGGCGAGCAGAGAATCTTGTGTGCGTGGCTTTCCCTTGAGGAAGCTGCGAAATCGGGGATCGGCTCTGGGAGGGGAGGGAGGAACTTGGATCTGCCTCATCTCTGCCTCCCTGCCCGGCTCCCAGCACCAGCGCCTGCCATGCAGTGGAGAGAGCTGCCTGCCATCTACTTGGAGGACCCCGGGAGCCCTGTGCAGAGATCCTCCTATCTCATTGAGCTCCATACTGATGGTAAACGCCGTCGGGGATGTTCTGCAGCACGAGCGGAGCGGAGGTTGCATTAGTCTGTGTCATTGTTATCATGGGAGCAGCTGAGGAAATTAGCTGGCTGGAGGGCTGCCAAGCGAACAGTCAGAGGCTTGCTCTTCGAATTTGTTATTATTTTTATTATTATTTATTACCCAGATGATGCTGTTGCCTCAGGGATGCTTAGATCAACCTTCTGGTACCTGATGGGCAAGGAGCTGATCCACAAAATGCAGCTCCCCACTGGAACACTTCACCAGTACATTTTTATGTTGTCTGTGCCTGGAAAGATGATGCATATTTTAAACAGGAGGAAAACATCTTGGTTTTTAGAGTTATTTTGTGTTTCTGATAGTATGTATCTTTGTATTTGCAGCCTTGGTCTCACTGGGACGTCTCTTCTCTTTCAGCTGCGAGTCCTCAGTGGGAAGCACAGAGACAGGTCCTGGTCCTGGGTTTGAGCTGTGGTGTCTTTTCCTAGTGTTGATCTTTTCCAGAGTTTTATTCTTGAAAAAGAACTACTTCAGGGTTAAAGGTAGTTTTGGCATCTTTTGGCAGAGTCCAGTGTGCTGGTGTTTAGGCTAATGCTACAAACCTTTGCTGGTTTGGCCACAGTGTGTTTTGATATTGTTAAATTTTGTATAACCTGTAAAGTCCAGGTTCTGATGAAGGTGTGCTCCCTCTCTAACCCTGTTAAGCATCGAATGCAGGAAGGTTTTGCTCTCAGGCTGCAGTTTGAGAAAGCCTGTCTCTATGAAACACATCCACAGCATAAGCTTTGTAAATAATAACATATAAGAACTTTTCAGAGCTTGCAACATAATGCTTCTGATTTTTGCATATTGCTGTCATCTTTTAGTTAAAAAGCAGACAAACCAGAAGGCTGCCATTCCAGCTCTGTGGATAAATAAAAACTCCATCATTCAGTTTTTGTCAAGAACTGTGCTAAATCAAGGGCTGAGGGGGAGGAATCGGCCTCATTCAAACATTTGTCCAGATTTTGAGTGGTATTTTAAGGGTGTGGGGGAAGCAAGGGAGAGAAATAGGCTTCATGCTACAGGATTCTCAGCAGTCTGAGTGTGCAATCTGGAAAGTCTTCACAAATCCCAGAGAAATGTTAATTTGATTTGAGGGTGGAAGAGGCAGCTGTGGCTCTGCATTGGTGAAGGGGTTCTGATTTCTTCCCACTCTGCCTTTCTGCCAGAAGCACATGGTGCCATTTCTCTTGGTGGGTGCAAAATTCTTGGCATGGACTCTTTCTCCTCTCCAGTGTTCTAGAAAGACTGAATCAGTAATTCAGTGAGGATTATTTTGTCACAGCAACTCCTCAGCAGGCTGTCATGGGAGAGGAAAAGAACCTCATGGTAATTTTTGCCCACTCTCAGATAACAACTTCTAACACAGAGGGAACAAGCTGCCACACCACAGCTCCTGTGCTCATAAAAAGGGGGAAATCAGCACTTCTGTGCTGGCAAGATCGATTTTACATGTACCCACTTTGGGAACATGAGCCACTGGAGGAGGGAAGTCTCTGCTGAGAGCAAGAACAACTGTGTGATGTGGGAAATTATTGAAACTCTGGAGAACTGAGTGTGTGGCCAGCTCCGCCACAGGTTTTGTGCGTGGCCCCAAGCAGGTGTCACTGCTCAGTATTCTTTGTCAAAGGTGTAAAATAAAATCCCCAGTCCCAGAAGAAGAAACCAAGTGACATTCCCTTTTTTGTACAATAATTGTCTTCTTGCTTATTTTTCATGTGTCTTAATAGCACTGAGGCTGCAGAATGCAAAAATGGCAATTATTTTGGAGTAACCCTCCCATGGGAAAGGCCCTGTGTATATGTAGCCCTGCCTGAGAGTTGGTTTGTGGAACTGAATTGTATTTTTTAAAATTAAGTCCTTAGTTATAAAATCTGGTTCAAGTGTTCATTGTTTTGTAGTGCTCTGCTGGTGAGAAGGACATGCTCTTAGAAGGTTCAAAATGAATCTGTGGAGTATGAACAGAAAATTAATCTTGCTGTTTGCTTGCATCAGAAGGATGTTGGTACTTATCTGCATCTAAGAGTGTTGTGAAGATGCATTATTTAATGACCCTGAAGAACTCTGAAAAATGATGTTTTCTGCTAAAAGTACTGACAGCTTCTGTACTCACAGTGGTTTCCCTTGGCAGTGGTAGCACTGTACTCCATCCTTCTGTGGTTTCTCCTACCATGGAATGTGCAAAAGGCAGTGCTCTTTCAGCAAACCCTCTTTTGTTTTGTAGATTGGACATCCTCAGAGACTGGGACCTGTTACCTGCCTGGTTATAGTTTATGAGTGCTGATAGCTTGCTTCAAGCATGACAGCACAGATCTCCTGAGCCAGGAGACCTGCCTACTGTATTAAATAGGATTCTGTTTCCTTTGATGATCTTCTGGGAGCATCCCCATGCTGAAGTGCTGAGTTTGAGTGTCTCTTAAAAGCTCCTACCTGGGACGAATCAATTTGTCAGTGTACAAGCTGCCAGTTTCCTGGGTACTTCTGCCACCTCCTGACGCCTGTCTGTGATGCCTGTGCCTCCTGATCAATCCCAGCTGGCCTAATTGTGAATCCATGTTTCTCTGATGCAGATGGAGGCAGCTATGACGTTGTCCACGATGCCTCCAGCCCCGCGGCGGGGGACTGCTGCGCTCAGCAAAGCTCTGCCCGGCACAACTGGGAAATGAACTACCAAGAGGCAGCCATCTACCTCCAGGTGAGCCCTGCTGCGTGCTGGGCTGGGGGGAAAATGGTCTTCAAGGAGCTGTGGTCGTTTTTGGTTATAAGGAACAAAGTGCTTCTGTTTTGAGGTTGAAAATCTGGTGTGTTGCAGGTCATGCAAGGCACGAGGGAAGGTAGGGGTCTAGATTTCTGCAGGAAGAAAGCTTGGGAGTGAAATTTATTTTATTTAAAAAGAAACAACAAATTCCACACATGCTTACAGGAAACACCATCTTACTTCAACAAGGAGATCATGTTTTTATGGTTGCTGTACAGTTTGGTGTGATGAATTAGCCACCAAAACTGAGCTGTCCAGTCTGAAATTGTTGCTGGTTCCCTTACTGTCCATCCTTCTTCCTTCTCTTTGTTCCCTTTCAAATCTCTGCATGGCAGCTTGAGGTGCTTTGGACCCAGTTTGAGGGGTTTTTTAAGACACTGTAAGGTGACATAAACCATTTGTCACTGTTCTGACCCCACAGGACTGAGAATTCTCACTTCCCAGATATTTTTAACCCATGTAGGCTGAACTTTGGCAATACTTGAGCTCCATGGTATGCTGGAGCAGCCCTGACAATGGAATGATGGCTCCAGCCCCTCCTGGGCTTTTGTTTAAGTTCCTGATTATTGGAGCAGCTCTGCAAAGGGTCATTGAGCTGCTGCAGCTCTGATGGTAATGGACACAGCAGGCCTGGCCCTTCAGATGCAGATGATTCTTGCTGCTGCCTTGACCAATGGCCACAATGACACTGTCCTTGAAATGAAGTAGAATCACTTAAAGAGCCTGCAGAGTATTCATGTGAACAGTAGCTGCAGGCAAGTGTCGTGTGTGGGTAAGAGGGCTTTGCTGTCCAGCCATGTTTGGAATTGCCTGGCTACCAAGAGGAAGGATTTAGACTGTTTTTCATTCTGCAAGTGTGTTTTGCCAGGCGTGAATGAGAATGCCCTGCTGATCCCAGCCTGGGCTCTATGGTGGGGGGGGCTGGTGTTGATGGAACTCACTGCTGGGCTCTGCCCCGCTCACAGTTTGGCTCCCTGACCCAGCAGGGTTTGTTCCGAAACACAATGTGAGCTGGAGTAAATGAGAAACATTTGAAACCCTCTTCTGAATGAGTCTGGAGAATGCTTCACTTCTAAAAGAGAGCTTCCTGACCTCGTTATCCATTTGCAATCACAGTTATTCTGCTTTGATAGTAATAGCTCGACTGTCCTTACAGTAATTGCTTACCTCAAAAGATGTTAATTTAAAAAAAAAATCCACCACTTCTTGTGCATCTGTGTGTCCCAGCTGGGGAAAAATGATCTCTTGTGACAGCTCTCAAGAAGCAGCAAGTTTCCTGTGAGTGACAAAGGCTCTCTTGCTGAAACCATTGAATCAAAAAAGAGAAGAAGCTGTTGGGTGGTTCTGCATGAAAAGCCTCTAAATTCTCTCCAAACTAAGTTTTGTCCTAGAGGTAAAAATAGTGACGATGTTGCTGTTTAAAAATCAGTCATAGGCAAAGTGTTAAGATGGAGTATCTGACCTTTTAATGTTAATTAAGCTTTCTAGTTAAGGGGGAATGACAAATCAGCATAGAGGCTCGTTAATTTTTCATGGAGTCCAGCTTACATTCCTGAAAGAGAAAACACTGTGTGTGCTTCAATGTTTTCTCCCAGACATTTTGCAAGGCCAAGATAAGGAGGAGTAACTGTCAGCCAGGTGCCCTGGAGCTTATCTGGATGTTATTGTGTTCTGTTCTGGAGAAGTTTAATCAAATAACTCTGTAAATATGTGGAACTTCATTTACTTACAAGTAAATTACTTGCAAGTAAATGAAGTGCTGTATTTATGTTGGAATGTTGACTGAAGTTTCTTTGCCTGCCTTTAGAAACTCTTCCAGCTCTCTTCCTCCTTTTGAAAAGGCTCAAGGGTTTCTGAAGCAGGAGTTTGTGAATATTAGTAGGTTTTTATTAGTGAACAGAAGGGGATGTCCTGTGTGTATAGAGTCCATTCCTCAATAAACAGATCAATTGGAGGCTGTCAGTAGGAATAATCTATTGGGAATTGTATCTAAGCCTTATAAAAGTCTATGATCTTCATGTGGAAAAAACTTTTATAGTACCAAGAGTCACTAATGCTGCTCTTTTCTTCATTCCTGCTGCCCTAGGAAGGAGAAAATAATGATAAGTTCTTCACTCACCCCAAAAATGCCAAAGCACTTGCTGCCTACCTCTTTGCACACAACCACCTTTTCTACCTGATGGAGCTGAGCACGGCCCTGCTGCTCCTGTTGCTGTCCCTCTGCGAGGCTCCAGCAGTTCCCATGCTCCGCCTGGGCATCTTTGTAAGTACTGCTTGCTCTGCAGTGTGGGTAAGAGGAAAAAGAAGGCCAAACAGAGAGGAGGAAGGAGGTAGTAAGAGGAATGAACCCACCTGGCTTGTTCTGTAAATGGGTTGTCAGCAGACAGGCCAGACAGCAAGACTTCCTTTTTCCATGTGATGTGCACAGACCACAGCGAAGGTTACACTTGTTTTGTATTATCAATTTGAGCAGTTCTTAAATTTTGTAACAGAAGTGTGTGTTTTTTCCTTTTTTTTGAGATAGCTCAAGAATCTGTGTGCTTTGGGGTGGTTATAAAAGGCATTGTTATGGTTAGTGCCATTATTCCAGCACCACCACTTGTTCCTGGAAAACAGATCTCAGCCTGGGACAGGCTGCTAAACCTGCTCCTGTCCTCTCCTCCCCGTGTTGTGAGGATCTGTTTAATGAGAGTGTGACCAACTCGAAGCTTTATGTCCATCCTTTACAAAGTGCAGGTTGAGTGAAGGAACAATACAAAAACTCTTGTGTCCTCCTGTGAGTCCACATCCACTTCGTGAGGTCTCACTGTCAGGCACAGCAGCAAGGGATGGTGTTCTAGTGGAAGAATCCACAGCTGCTCTTGGAGCTGTTATTGGTACTCTAAGACCATGCCAGGGGTGTAAAACAGCCTTGGCAACCCTTGTGTTCAGTGCTCCTCAACACCAGTCAGGGCTGCACAACTCAGTTTGAGTTTTGAGCTGTGAGTAAAGCTGAGGATGTAAAAAAGTTACTGTTGTCTTCTTTGTGGTGAATTCTGCATCTTCTAAAAGAGAAGGGTCCCTTCAGCACTGCTTAAAGCAACATTGTGATCCAGAGCTTTATCAGAACCCTCTCTGTGGTTGTCCAGAATGTCTAGTTCAAGGGAAAACCCTTCTCTGTGTAAATTTTCCCTGCCCAGCAGCTCTCTCCTTTCTGCTTTTCACTAAAAAAAAATTAGTCTCAATATTTTAAAAGTATTTTTGTTCAAATTGCTGGTGTCTTGCCCTTTTATTTCAAATGTATCAATAAGTTTTTTTGGATGGGTTGCTCAAGTCTAAAAGGGATATGGATTTCAGGAAATGCCCTGATTCTGATTAAAGTAAAATTGCATAGGCTTTAATAAAAGCACAAAGGAGTAAATGTAGAAATTTTGAAACACAGTGTTGTGCCAGCTTTAAAAGAATAGCCTTGGGTTTTTCTGCTTGGGTTTTTGACTGTTATCAAACTCATGTACTGCTTGAAAAAGGAGGGGCAGAAGTGTGGCCTCTGCTCTACTGCTGTTTGTAATCAAAGCTGTGTCATGACAGGTCCATGCAACCCTGGAGCTGTTTGCGTTGATCGTGGTCGTCTTTGAACTCTCAATGAAGATGAGATGGCTGGGCTTCCAAACCTTTATCAGGCACAAAAGGACTATGGTAAAGGTAAGTTGTCTGTTGGATTGTCACTGTTTGTCCTTTGGCATCCAAAGGCCCAGATTAAATACTGGCCTGCTCTGCAGCAGAGCTGATGTAGCCGTGTCCCAGCTGCCCGATGATTCATGTGAGATGTCTCAGCTCTGTGGGTCACCTCCCATCCTTAAAGCATCCACATAAACAGGTGGTCAGTGTGAGCTTCACCTTTCCCAAAAGCTGCCTGCAGCTGTGCCCCTCAGCACCCCCCTTTTTTGCAGACCTGTGTGCTGTTTGTGCAGTTCATCGAGGCCATCGTGGTGCTGGTGCGCCAGACCTCGCACGTCCGGATCACCAGGGCTCTGCGCTGCATCTTCCTCGTGGACTGTCGCTACTGTGGGGCTGTCAGAAGGTGATGCTCAGCTGGCTGGGTGTTCTCCTGTCGTGCCTGGGGCTGAGCTGGAGGAAAAGCACTCAGATCCTGCAGACATGCTGGGAAAATTGGCATCTTTTGTGGGCATTTCAGGTCTTGGAGATCTTTTAATCGCGGCTGAATTGTACCTGGTGTGGATTGCTCCCTGCACACAGTGCTTGGTTGCTGTCCTCAGGTGTATAAGCAACCTCAGAGAGCCCAACACATGAGCTTGGCTGCATTGTCTGTGCTCTTTGATTTGCCTGTAAACTGCAATGGATCAGAGTTAATCTGGAGAAGGAGAGTTGACAGTGTGACATCAGTATTGTTTGCAGTACCTGAGAGCTGACTGCAAAGGACAGATGGGTAGCTTGGAAACAATCTTAATTTAGCAAGCTTTCTACTTTTAATCCTTGGAGGGAGTGGGAAGAAAGTCCTCAAATGTGATGTGGTGGTGGTTTGTGGTTTTTTCCCCCCTGACAACCTGGAGGAGTAAACGTGTGAGTTTTAGTTTATTAATGTTTTCTTATTTTTCAGAAATCTGCGACAGATCTTCCAGTCCCTCCCACCATTTATTGACATTCTTCTCCTCCTGCTTTTCTTCATGGTGATTTTTGCTATTCTAGGTATGTTGTATTTATGGAAGGTGAAGTGATGCTTTTAACCAGTTATTGTGCAAAATCAACACAAACAGGCCAGATGAGTATAAAGCTGCTCAGATTTAGAGTCCTGCCAGGATCTTCCATTTATCCCATTTCATCCACAGTCATCTGGAAGGCAGAATTAAAGATCAGAAAAATCTAGAGGCTGGGTATTTGATTTTGAGGCAAATGCCCTTTCGACTTCTTCCAGAGCACAGTCAGTGGTGTGTATTTCTAAGTTCTACTTCCATCAGCTGTTCCTCAGTCTTGCCAGTTTAGTCTACATCCCCACAGATGCAAATGTCTGTAGTGTACCTTCTACAGTCCAAACTATCCCCAAAAAGTTTGTTTTCCAAAAGGATCAGTAACACTTATTGGCAAATCTCCATGGAGAAGGCCTTTCAGATACTCCCACCTTCACGGTGTCAGAGAGGGCTTTCTGTTAGTGCAACCTTCTCTTTTGGAACTACTCCACTGCTCAATATTAAACAGACTTTATTTTTCTTTGTTCTTTCCCCCTTTTTCCTTTCTCTTCTCCTGTGCCTTCTCTGCTGCTTCTCTAGGTTTTTACTTGTTTTCTCCTAACCACTCTGATCCGGTGAGTATCTAAGTTCTTTCAGCTGCGGCTCCAGCCTCATTTGACATGCTTAAGACTCAAACATTACTGTGCAGACATAGTTTATTCCATGTGGTCCCCTCAGATCCTAGCTGGCTGCTTGGCAGTGTCACCCAGCTTTGCCCTCTGCTGGGAAGGAAGTCTCTGCAGGGAACTTCCTCAAAGACAGGATGTCCCAAAGGAACATTCACAGAATGTTCAAAAGAACCACCTGCCACTGTCCCCAGAGGAGGAGGGGTCTGGGTGAAAATTTGGATGCTTCCTCTCTGGTGGTCACAGTCCAGCACCCACGAGTTCCTGCTGCTGCCCAGGCTGTGGCTTGCTAAGAGCAGCTACCACCAAAGAGTGTAGATAAGCTTTTGTTCCTTCTCAAGGAACTTCAGAAAGGACCAGGGCAGAAGTAACTTTCCCTGGAAAGGGATCAGGGGGTTGTGGAAGTGGCTATATTCAAGCAGATTGTTTTCTGAAAAAAATGTCCCCATGAAATTCTGCTTGCATTTTATCATGGGAGCTTTTTTTTTTTTCCAGTACTTCAATACTTTAGAGAACAGCCTTGTGAATCTCTTCGTGCTTTTGACCACTGCAAAGTAAGTTCATGCTCTTTTAGCTCAGTCTTTCCCTTTGTCCCAAGGGAGTCTAGCACAGCCAAGGGTTTATCTGCAGAAGTGCTCTGTCTCCAAATGTGACCCCTTTCCTCTGCATGAGAGAGGTTTCCAGGGTCAGCCTGCATGGGAAGAACTGGTATTTCATTTTGCTTTAGGACACTGTGACCTCAGCTGCAGAGTTATCTCTAAGGACTCAGACTGCTTCATCACTATGAGGGCATTAAGGGGGAAACAGCTTTATTAGGCCTTGGTCCAAGAAGGGAAAGTTTCTATTTGTTCTCCTTTGTCAGCCAACACTTGGCTGTTGAGAAGTAACTTCCTATTCCTCTGCTTTAGTTCACCTATCTGCTAGGAAATTGGGATAACAGCAGTGGATAAATATTGATCTGCTGTCAGGGGGAGCTCTCATGGTTAGGAAATTAGAAAAGGATGGAACAAATCTGGTGTTTCAACACTTACACCAAAGCTGTATTGCTGTCGTTGGTAAGGATGAAAGCACAACCCTTCGCCACATCACAAATCCTCTTTGGTATTTGGGATGTGTAAGGAATGTGCTTTCCATATGTATTTTTTTCATCGTGACCCCATGTTGTTGTTGCTGGGCTCAAAGTTCTGTGTCATGAGCAGCCACCTATTTTGCAGAAATGTGCAGGTCTTTGGGTGTGAGTTTACACACACCTGTGTCCTGTACCTCCTGCCTACGTAATGGGAAGTGTAACATGAGCTATTTGATGCTTAAACTTGTGTCCTTTGGGATGCAGTTTTCCTGATGTGATGATGCCATCTTATGCTCGGAACCCCTGGTCCTGTGTCTTCTTCATCGTGTACCTCTCCATTGAGCTGTACTTCATCATGAACTTGGTGAGTCCCCAAGCACCTGATTTTGGAACTCATTGCTCATCAGAGTCTTTCCCATTCCCAAAAAGTGCTCCATAATGATCTCAGACCCTTTGGCAGAACACTTCTAGAAAGGGCAGCTTTGCTACAGATAGGACTCTTTTAATGTCTAACCATGAGGAATTGAACTAAATCACAGAAAGCCAAATGATACGAGCATCTTTCAACTTCTCTCACATTAATATCATGCTTGGAGTGACATACTCACTTGCATGAAATTTATTGTCCTTCTCTGTCTTAATTATTTATCATAAAATGGCATTTTATTATCTGGGCTTGCCTGAAATACTTTGTAAATCAGTTTGAAGGGGACGGAATTACTCAGTATGGCAGGACATGAGTGCTGATCACTGCAGTGAGAGTGTGGCTGCTCAGGGGAGGATGGGAGTGGTGAAAAAGGGTTTGCCAAAGATGTTGAGGAATTCTGCAATGCAAGGTGAGGGATTTGATGCTTGTGGTAGGCTTGGATTTCACTGCCTCTGTCCTAGATGGAAGGTTAGCTTGGATAGCTGGAGCTCCCGTGGAAGGGTGAGTGCAGACAGCAGCCCTCAAAACCTGCTTTCCAGGAATGGATCAAGGTGTTTTAACAAACCTTCTGATACTGTTTGCTGTTGGCATGTGTGTGGTTTAGCCTTAGCTCTTAAAACCTACTGGCAACTTGAGAGGCCAGAAACATCTGGACCTGCTCCAAAAAGTGGATCAATGTGTGTGCAGTGAGCTTGGCCATCCCTTTGTTGGATCTCTTATGCCAGCAGAACCTCACTGACTCCATTTTGCCTCAGTCAGTGCTTAGTAAATCCCTGTTTGAGAATGGCTGGCTCAGGTAGGTGCAGAATGTGAGGATCAAACCAAAACTTTCTCTCCTGTCTTGTCTCTCAGCTTCTCGCTGTTGTGTTTGACACTTTCAATGACATTGAGAAGAGGAAATTCAAGTCCCTGCTGCTGCACAAGCGCACGGCCATCCAGCACGCGTACGGCCTGCTGGTCACCAAACAGGTACAGGGCTCTGCCAGCTGCTTCAGCAGCACCAGAGGGATGGGCTCTTGAAAGAGCACGTTCCAAAGAAGATGATTTATGTCTCTTGATTGTAATCATACCCACCAAGGGCTACTGGTTTTTTCATTTATGTAACTTGTACTCAGTGCTCTGAATTTCAGCCCTGTGTGAGGTTATGGAGGTGGCTTGATAAAATGAGTGAAATTTCTTCTGGAGTGCATGGGATCATTGATTTCTTTCTGATTCAGTTTGGATCACTTGAGGACTTGCTTGACTTACTCATTCAATCACCAGTGAAGATACAGCCCAGTTGCTACATCCTGCATGAATAAATGGTGCAGAAACAGAAGTAATTCACCTACAAACAAATTTTTATAGGGACAAGCACTTGGGGGAGAAGGTTGATTTCTTGCTTAATTTGTGGAGCAGCAAGAGAAATAAGGCCCAACAATAACTAACCCACTTGCAGTACATTAGTCCACGTATAATGCGTGTAGCTGCTGGTTTTAAAAACTGCCATAATGGGAACTGTTAGGCTGTCTGCTAATTTCCCAAGAAGAGGGGTTGCACTCTGCTTGGGGCATCTGGTTGGGCAATTTTCAGGTGATGGGACAACAGGGAGCAGTTCTGCATTTGCTGGAGGGACTGATTGCCAGGAGGGCTTTCTGATCTCTGTGTCCTGGGATAAGTTTGGTACGTAAAAGCTTAGTGTACTTAGGGGGCTCAGTTATAATGCCTGAAATCCTGCTTGAAACAAATCCAGAGTGAGAATTAAATGCCTTTGCCTCTGTGTGTTCCTGCCTGATGTCACTGCCTATGACAGCATTCCTTTGTTTCCAGAGGCCATCTGGAATTTCCTTCAAGCACTTGGAAGGGCTGTTGCGGTTCTACAAGCCTCGGATGTGTGCCAAGGAGAGATATCTCACCTTCAAAGCACTGAATCAGAGCAATACTCCTTTGGTCAGGTACAATGGTGTTCCTGCTGCACTCAGATCAGGGAGGTTGCTCCACTCCCTGAAGTTAGGCTGGGCTTCAGAGAGGGTTTATGGAATGAATGTTGCCTGAGATGTGGGAATAGAGTTATGGATCAGAAGGATTTGTCTGGGAAGCAGGAACTCGGAGGGGTGGGTACCCTGAGAGCTGAGGTTTCCCTTCGGAGGTGATGGAGTTCCTGCATGCCCTCTTGTGGATACAGCACTGTGCTGGCACTCACAGGATCTGCTTCCCACCTCCCTCCCCGGACAGAACAGAGGAGCCAGGAATTGAGGAACAGCACTAGAGCCCGTGAGGAGCATTTCTTCACACAGTGCAGCCTCACAGCTTAACAAGTTTTTGCTTTTTTCAGCAGCTGGTTGTCCCCCCTAGGGTTTTGTTAATTAAAATCTGGTTATGCTGGTGCTTTCGGGACTGCCATCCTCTGTGTTATGAGGCAGAGAATTGCCATTCTGGTGGGTGGGTGCAGCTAACTCCAGCCAGCAAAGAAGCAGAAGGAGTTAGGACAGGAGATCTCCTCCTTTTCCTTTGTGTTGGCCACAGACAGGCTTGGAGTGAGTCTCCCATGAAACTGGTGCTGATGCTTCTCCTTGAAGTCAAGTACCACAGAGAAGTATTGAAAATGGCAGAGGGAGAAAGACTGAGTTCTTAAATTTAGGCACCTAATGACACCAGTAAGGGTCTGAGAAGTACAGCATCCTCACTTTCAGACTCCTAAAAGCTGTTACAGGCCTGACCCTGAGCACTGAGACAGGCACTCATGTTCTATGAGTTTCTGTGCTTTCATGTCCTTTTTCACACTTCATTGTTACCTTGAAAAGAAAATGTGAGGTGTTAGAAAAGGACTGTATGAGTAATTAAGACAGTCCAAGAATTCTTCATGAAGAGCATTGCAGTCTCTATCCCTTGGAGCTGGCATCTAAGCCTCAGATCTTTCCT
The DNA here is from genome assembly GCA_013399895.1 of Serilophus lunatus. Lineage (NCBI taxonomy): Eukaryota > Metazoa > Chordata > Aves > Passeriformes > Eurylaimidae > Serilophus > Serilophus lunatus. The sequence continues at coordinate 26,708 of VXBA01001903.1, read as the reverse complement.
CTCTGTAGCAAAATTATAGAGTTCAGTAGAGTCAGAGTTTCCTTTATGGGCTGAAGAGTTACAGAGAGAAGATTCTGCCTATTGTCAGTCAGGAACCTTTGGCCAGACTGGGAAGAGGTCAGTGTTGAGTTCTGTCAGCTATGGCTGCAGTTCTATTAAGGAGTTAATAACTTCCAGGGACTCTCCACTGGTGATGCCTGACAAGAGCAATTAAGGATTGAGTCAATTCCAAGGCTCTAATCAGATGTTTCTTTCTGTTTTGCAGTTTAAAGGATTTTTACAATTTCTATGAAGTTGTTGGCTTAAAATGGAAGGTAAGTCTTTGCTGAGTGGAGAAGAGGGGAAGTGTATGTGGAAGGGAAAGCAAAGTAGGCCAGTGGTTAGAAAGAAGCTGGGTAAAAAACAAAGGCAAATTAAAAGAATCAGATGATGGAGATAAGATGGGTCTCCATCCCTGCCCTTTATTTTTGTATGGATGTAGCACTGGCTGCTGCTGATGGTGGCTGTTCTGCTTTCCAGGCAAAACGAAATCGTGAGCACTGGTTTGATGACCTTCCACGGACAGCGTTCCTTATTTTTAAAGGTAACAGGCTGTGTTTCCATGATAGCATGTGTTCAACTAACAGGAAGAGCATTTCTTTACAAAGACAGGGCACTCTGAAAGGACTTTCTCCTATGTCCCTGGTAAACAGCTGAGGGAAGGCCTACAAAACAATTCCCAGCTCCTATACAGAGCCTCCAAGGTCAGAGCCTTGTATTCAGAGTCTCCAAGGAAGATTTCTGTCATGTAAATATTCCCTGTGCTCTGCTCCAAACCCTGGCTTCCTGAAAATAAGAGGCTTCTTGGCAGAAGCTCTGTAGCAAATCCGCCCCTGAGGTCATGGAGGGCTGTATTCCTTTTTCAGCACAGAGGTTAGGTGGGGATTTATAATTGCTGAATCCAGATTTTCCAGAGTTTCTCCATATCACAGACAGCAGTGACTGTGGAGTGGGATTTGGGTTTTCACAAAAGCTGCCAGGCTGCCTGATCCCAAGATGTGGTTGCAGTGCCTGTATAGATCAAGTGCCGCTGGTTGGGAAGAGGAAAGAGGTCAGAAACACTCAGCAGTGTAATCTGTCTTGCCAGTAATTTACCTCCCATGTGCCAAATCTCCTGACTGAATGCAGCCATTCAGAATTAAGAATTTACCTGCAGTACTTTTGACATGGTGGATCCTTATGGGGAACAGCCAGCCCCATCTGATCCAAACACAGCTGCCACAGGAGTCATGCACAGCTCTGCTGTTGCTCCCAACCCTCCTTGTTCCAAACCTGGACAGTGCTTCAGCAGCTGCATTTGCCTCCATCCACAACACAGAAATAGTACACAGAGACAAGGAAAGGCACCTCAGGGATTAGGGATAGTGAGTTTATTGCTGCTAAAATTTGAATTTAGAAAATTTGAACTTAGTCCCAAGAAGTGAAAGTTAGTAATCTGCTCATCTGCTCAGCTTCTGTGCTGAGGATTGGTATGAGAAATGTCTCTAGGGAGGAGAGGAATCTGTGGTAGTGAGGATTATGTAAACCTTTGTTTTGCCATACTTTCCTTCATGCAGGCATCAACATCCTTGTGAAGTCCCGTGTGTTCCAGTACACTATGTGTAAGTAGAAGTGATGAGCTGTCTCTGCTCAGCTGCCTTGCTCATGTGGGTCTGGTGTGCTGTGTCTGCATGGTGGGGCCTGGGCTGTGGTCTGAGCCATGTGCACAAACCTTGGAGTTTTGGTGGAGAGGGAGGGAAGTGCTCACTTGTACCAAACACTAGGACAGCCTGGGCTCTCAGCTGTGGCTCTGCAGGGTTCACTGACAGCACACCTGTGGTGTGGTGCTGTAGGAGTCAGCTGGTTGCATGTAGGTAGGGTGGTGGTTACCTTTCCCAGGCCTTGGGGGTTTTATCTTGCAGCTGAAGGATGCTGGATGAGGAGCTGTCATGTCAGTCACCCACATTCTGCTCACATTCGAGGGGGTGTAAGTGTCCTCGCTGCTGGAAGGATTGCTTGGCAACTGTGCTGCCTATGGGAATGAGTCTGTGCTCCTCTTCTCTAGGGGAGAAAAAGTGCTTCCTTGTGGTGCTGCCTGCTGTGTTCTAAATGATCTCTTCCTACTCAGTAATTTGGTTGGGGTTGTTTTTTATGTTGGAGGAGCATTTTTTTGTGAATTAGGATGCTAAACTAAAAAGAGTGGGATGGAATAAGGAGATGTAAGTGAAAAGGAGTCCTGCACCTTTGGATTTGAATGCTGGGGAGCAGTGATAGATCTAAGCAAAAAGGCCTTTGTCCTGCACTGTTGGGGACCCAGTGGTTCTCAAGACCTTGTTCAGAACTAGGAGGAAGCTGGAATACACAGCTAATAATGTGACAGAATGTAAGATAATTATTGAACATGATTCAGACCATTGTTTTGTTTTATTTTTTTCCCCTTCTGAATATGTGGTACTGTATCTGTTAAAGGCCTGGGAAAATTAAGGGTGGAAGTCTTTCCCAATTTCTGGGTTCAATTTTTTCATGGAATTGGAACCAGTGACCCTGCCATTTGTCTTATATATAATTATATATACTTACATATTCTTTTTTGTTAGCCTACAAAATCGATGTCCTCTGGTCCAGCAATGGTTTTGCTATGGGTTTTTACTTTGTTTTCCAGATACCGTGGTGGCTGTGAATGGAATTTGGATTCTTGTTGAAACTTTCATGCTACAAGGTAGGAAACATCATAGCTTGTTTCTTGACTGTGATGCTGAGGGATTGGAGAAAAGGGAGGCTAGAAAAAGTTGTTCTTGTGTCTTGCAGGAGGGAATTTCTTCTCCAGGAATGTCCCATGGAGCTACATAGTCTTCCTCACAAGTAAGCTGATGCTTCCCAACAGAGCTGTGTTGTTTCATGAGGAGCTGGGAGGGGAATTGAACTTATAAGTCAGGCACAGGTGTAGAGCCTCCATCCAGAACAATGCTGTGGCAGGCAGGGAACTTCAGAATCCTCACAGCCCTTGTGAGCACTGCTACACTGTCTCACAGCTCTGGGCCACATCATCTGGGAGCCTCTTACCTCTGCTGCAATTCTGCAGAAGCTGCTGTGAGACTCTTAGAGCTGGTTTCAGCCCTGAGATTAGAAAAGCCTCATTTGTCAGGCACAGCGTGCAGAGTGATAAGGTTTGCAGACTTGTGATGGCTCTGTGGGAGGTTGCTCTGTGCTGCACCAGCTATTCCAGGAGGCATTCCCAGCTCTGATCTGATTGCAGCTGTGAGCTGGCTCTCTGCCACACGCAGCAAGGCAGGCCTGGTGGGGTACAGACTGCAGGGACATACTGAGGAGACTGAAAGCATTGCATGAGCTACTTGACAAGCTGAGTTTTGTAACTGAATATTATCCCCTCCATGAGCATGCCCCTTAGTCTTCCTTTCCAAGCTAAATATAACCAATTGCATCTTTGTGTGCTGGTTCATTGCCCTGTGATGTGAATTCACTTCACTTCTGCCAGGAAGAAGGGAGAAGCAAAGTATGGCTCCATTGAGTCAAAATAGTGTGTAGAACTGCAACAGGAGGTTCTATGGGAATTTGCTACCCCTTATTTGATTGCTGGGCAGCTTTAGTGCTTCCCTGCCTATTGGTCTTCAAAGCACTTGTAATGTAAGTTTGAAGGCAGAAGAGGTACTCTGCAATTCTTCCTTCCACAAGGATGTTTTCATCCAGCTCTTCTCTTGACTTCTCTCCCACCTCCACTTCTTGGAACCTGAAAAGAAAGATCTTGGGATGACAAAGAGTGCATCATGTTGTTATTATGATGTTCTTTAACCTACAGGCTCCCACAGTGCTGCCAGGACAGAGGGTGAAGTAAATGGTTCTTCCTTGGAAGGATCTCTCCCTGCAGGACAAGGCTGGGCTAGGGAGTGTGGATGTGTTCCACAAAAATAGAAGGAATAAACAGGCAGGACTGAATTCCCTGCACCACTTTCTTGCTTTTGCTACAGAGCTTGTCCCTCAATGTTTATAGCACATTATCCAGCTAAGTGTTTTGTGGACTATTCTGGAGAGAAATAGCCATGAATACAGCAAAATATGTTGATTTGGAGGGGAAACGTCTCTCTGGCATGTCACTGAGAATAAGGAGGGTGGGTGGGGGTCTGTTCAGAAGTCCTGGACTAAAAACACCACACATCCATGAGGGCAAACCTGCAGCCAGGCCCTCTCTGTGATGCTCATTCCTGACCATAGCTGTCCTATTGTCTTACAGTCTATGGTGTGGAGCTGTTCCTGAAGACCACTGGGCTGGGGCCCGTGGAGTACCTGTCCTCAGGCTGGAATCTGTAAGTGCACACTCATGTTTTTGGCTTAGAAAAATCCACTTCTGAGACGAGTTTTTAAGCCTGTAGATAAAGCCATGAGCAGGCTGTTATAAATCTTCTGGCCTTGGCCTCGTGCATCTCCTTAGGCTGGAGCAGCACTAATACCTCTTCTCTGCTGAAACTCTAGTGATAAGCTATTGCTCTTATTTTATTTTATATTTTTCTTTCCAGCTTTGACTTCTCAGTCACCCTGTTTGCATTTTTGGGGCTCATGGCACTGGCCTTCGATATGGAGCCATTTTACTTCATTGTGGTCCTGCGGCCCCTCCAGCTGCTGAGGTGAGCTGGGAAGGCTGTGGGGGGCATCCAGAGAGCAGGTGGGAGGCTTGTTTTCCATCAATCCCATTGGGGACCGAGCTCCTTACCAGGAGAGGGCAAGGATTGCTCTGTGGGTATGTGACCATGGCAGACAGGAATTGCGTGGGGTAATGAGATTAGCCAGAGTTATCAAAACGAGCGATAACAAAAACTTGGGATGGGATATGAAACCCTGTGCTTTGGAGCTTAAGCTGATCTCTAATAGAGATCAAGGGATTTACCAGGGGCAGATTATCCTGTGTCTGCCTTCGTGGGGTTCTTACACCTCCTCTAAATTGTCTGATGCTGTTCAGAGAAAAGCTTTTCTGTCAGGGTGAGTCAGTCTGAGCCAGTTTAATAATTTCCATTGAATTACCAGAAATTACAGTTTTCAAAGGATGCTGCTTTCTAGGGTGGAGTAGAGCCCTGCTCTAACTGCATCTCACACTTTAGGCAAGACCATGGCCTGTAACCTCTCTGCAGCTCAGTGAGCTGGGGCTGATTAACCCTCTCCTGTTGAGGTACACTCACCTTCATAAGTGCCTCGAGAGCCATGGGGGGAAGGGATTTGAGGCAAAATGTTATGTTAAAAACAAGTTAATGTAATTTAGCTCTTCAGTGAGGATTTTAAGAACATTTTATGACAGTCAAGGGGGAAAAAATGTTTTCTCAGTTCCTCCCCTGCCAAAGCCTGTTTGCCAGCTGTGTTTCTCTGTTGGAGTTGCCAGATCTTAAATTAGCAGGCACAATGTAGTTTTCTTTCATCAATTTTTATTGGGTCATGAGGGAAACACAGAAAAGCTCATGTCTGAGGGAAGGAGAAATGAATCCTGACCCTGGACACAGGACTAGTTTAAGTTCTTATGATGCTGGGGGAGCTTAAATAGCTAATTATGCATTGTGCTGTGTAAAAAGATGTAGACTTCTTTCATTGAGATCCTCAATCCTGTAAACTCTTGGTTGAATGTCTCATAAACATTCAGATGGGACAGTTGGACATCATTAGGTGAGCAGACACCACTTGAGCAGGAGCAGATTCCCTGAGCTTGGTGTGAGGAAACCTTATTGTTCACTGACCTGGGAGGTACAGAAAACTGGGATACTCCCTTTAACTATTTCCCCTGACACCAGAAGAGCTGCATTGTGTAGGTAACTCCTGACTTCTCTTTTCAGGTTATTTAAATTGAAGAAACGCTACAGAAACGTGCTGGACACTATGTTTGAGTTGTTCCCCCGCATGGCCAGGTACCAATTTCTCTTTAGGTGATACTGGGGAGAGGGGAGAGAAGGTTTATTGTCCAGGGCTGGGGTCAGGATAGGGCCTGTGAAACCTCCTGAAGGGATTTATGCTCTGATCTGTCACTGTGCTGCACTGGCATGTTAATTGTCCAATTTCTTGGAGCAGTACATGATAAGCAACACTCCAACACCCTGGGCCTTCTCCTGCTTTTGTATAACTAAGAGTCAATACTTGCTTTTATTTCTCTCCCTCATCCCAGCTCTTGTTGAGAGGGAAGGCCCATTTGGGAGGAATATTGGCATGAATATACTCAGCCCCAAATGTTTCCCTGTCCTCAGCAGAGCCACTCAAGAGTGTTACTGAAATGGTGGGGCAGAAGGAGGTTGGTGTTGGAGTGAGGCATCCTCAGCCCCAATTCCCTTGCAGGATGTCTGAGCAGAGCATGTTGGCTGGAGAGCCCTGCTCCTGGCACAGTCCCTGCATCCGAGGATGTGGAGAGGGCAGAAACAGTATGTGGTGTTCTTTGTTAAAGAAACTGTGGAGAGGCATTTGTTTAACAGAAAAGGACAGGCTGGGAGGGAATCCAGGCTGCTCTTTAGTTTCTCTCTTCAGCAAGTGGCATGTTCCTTGTCCAAGCACTCCCTGAATGACAGTGGGCCGAGCCACAGCAGCAGGGAGAGTGTTCTGGGGTTTTCAGTGCTGCTTCCTATCCACTGGAAATTCCTTCCAGAGCAACCAGCCTGGGATTTTGTGTTTCCCTGCCTTAGCAACTCTTCAGCAGCACAGTACTCTTTCTGTTTTTGCCTCCAGCCTGGGTTTAACCCTACTGATCTTCTACTATTGCTTTGCCATTGTTGGCATGGAGTTCTTCGCTGGCGTGGTCTACCCGAATTGCTGCAAGTGAGTACCTCAAATCCATCCCACTCAGCAGTGCTTTTGGTGCTCAGCCAGCAGCAGTGAGCTCTGGAAGCTCTTTTTCTCTATGGAGAAGGGGCCAGAGGATGGGGCTGAATGGGGGTTTGGAGCTCAGGCAACACGTGGTGCAAATCCAGTAGATGTTCCACTTTTCTTGCCCTGTCCCTGGAAGTGTTCAAGGCCATGCTGGATGGGGCTCTGAGCAACATGGTCTGATGGAAGGAGTCAATTCTGTGATTCTGTAATGTCAGAGCTGCTTGGCCAGATGTATTAGATATTTGTGCCTTTGTATATTTGTCCCTTTGTACCAAGACAAATTCACTTGGTCTTGGAAGCTAATTTGCCCTGTGCCTTTTTCATCTTAAATGATGACAGACCACTTGGAAATGCCAGACTTTAAGGCTATGAGCCAAGGAGTCCAACTCAAACCCTTGATTTCTCTGGTATAATTTATGCTGAAAGATTAGAAAAACTCCCTGTGCTCCCTGGGGTTGTGCTGAGCTGTGAAGGAGAGAGCTTTCAGACAAAAAGGCAAGTGTTGGCCAAGAGGTGGAAACTGCCCCCCTGCTCACCACATTCTAGGGGGGGTTGGTATTTATAACCCTTCAGATTTTCCTTGCTTTTCCAATCTGTTCTCATTCTTTGCCCTGGTTTCTCCAACCAGCACAAGCACAGTCGCAGATTCCTTCCGCTGGATGAATCACACAGTTGGCAACAAAACAGTTGTGGAAGAAGGCTATTACTATCTCAACAACTTTGACAACATTTTGAACAGCTTTGGTAAGGGCAGCTTTGTCTGTAGCAAAGATTCTTCTGCATTCCTGCGGAGCTGGATGGCTCTGTAATGCTGTGATGCCCTTGTGAGCTTGGGACTCTCCCAGAGTCCTGTTAGTGCACCTCAGCATCCTGCTCCTTTCGTCTGGAGAACGGTAGCTGACTAATTGTGCCATGACTGTTTTGTGGGGTAAGCAGATGTCTCTTAAAGCCAGCTGGAAGCCAGCAGATCTGTTCTGGTGATTAGACTTCCAGAGGTGTTTAAGGAGGGCGTTAAGTCACTGTCCTTCTAAAGAACAATATGTTTCTTTAAACCCACTGATGAAAAGTAATTTGAAAGTGTTGATTAATTTCCATGGTTTTTCTTAATATGTGAGCAGAGATGCTTATCTCCTAGAGATTTCAGAAGTCTCTATGCTCTCTGTTGGAGAGAGTCACGTCTGTTTCTGGCTTTTTTAAGAAATAGAGATGAAGCCATGCTGCTGGTTCTGTGGGTCTGAAGCAATTGCAGTGGTGAGAGGCTGTGTTCAGTCTCCAGATTTCCTGACTGTATTGAAAATTTGATGTCTAAAAGTAATTGTGAAGTAGGTCAGAATGAATAAAGCAACTGTATGTTTTCTCCCTCTTCTGTACAGTCACACTGTTTGAACTGACAGTTGTCAACAACTGGTACATCATCATGGTGAGTAAACCTCAGCTGCCCTTTGTGTACAGACAGCACAGACTCTGCCAGTTCAGCTGGATCTTCCACACCACCACTGCTTTCTTCCTATGGTGATTGGAATGGTCCCAACATTATCCCTTGTTGCCAGATATCTTTTGCTCCTGACTGTTGGGTGGCATTTTACCTCTGGGATCCTGCTGGGCATGTTTTCTTGTCACCCTTCAGGCCAGGCTTCACAATCTGGACAAATGAAGTCACTCTGTAGTCCAGTTTGTCACCCTGCTGTCCAAGCTGTGTTCTCATGGCACAATGGCTCTTACAGCTACAAGCTTTGAACATTCTGTGTGTTTGCATGTAGGAACCTCTCTGTTGAGCTTGAGGGGCAGCTTAGCTGCAAGGACCAGCTGGGGCGTTGAGCATTGCACAGGCAGTCCCAGGGGCCAACTGTGGAGCCAGCAATGAGAGAGAGTGTGTTTATTCTGTTTTATGTCTGTTGTCTCTTCTTTTGTGCACTGGTGACTTCTTCCCTCTCCTCTTTAGGAAGGGGTGACATCCCAAACCACTCACTGGAGCCGTCTTTACTTCATGATCTTCTATATTGTGACCATGGTGGTGATGACAATCATTGTGGCTTTTATTCTGGATGCTTTTGTCTTCCGCATGAACTACACTCGGAAGAACCAAGATTCAGAAGGTCAGAACAGGGGGCTGGTTGACCTACAACATTGTGTCTCCTCTTCCTGATGCCTTATGCCTGTAGGAGAGAATGGGAGTGGCCAGCAAAGACCAGATATTTTTTTTCAGCCTGACTTCCTGAGATAATTCTTTTGCTTTTCGGTTATATTTCTGATTTTTCTGCCCCTCACAGCGTTCCCCAAAGACTGTGTGTGGGTGTATGTATGTATTTTCTTTACATATATATATATATGTATATGTGTGCACATACAAATTCCAACTACTTGAGCCATTTTAACCAAATCATTTGAGAATAGGAGTTCCATGGGCATTTTATGAAAGAACTCTAGGAAACACTACAGCAATGATGTAGCAAAGCTTCTACAGGAGACCTTGCAGGAAGGGAAGATGATTCTTTTTTTTTTTTTTTTTTAAACCAATTTCCCTTCCTTGCTGGTATACTCACTGGTAGCAGAACATGTCTCCAAGTGTCTTTTCCAACATCTAGGCACCATCCTGGTGGTTGGCCAGCACTCTTTGCCATGATGTGGAGGACAATAGACACTGCCCATCCACATCTTTCCACATCTCCCAGTTGTACTTAGACTGGTGCTGGTTTTGGACATGCCTGTCTGTCCGCTTTAGGAACTGGAAGTGGCTGGTTTCTCCATCCCCTCACCCCGTGAATCATCACTTCTACTCAACGTCCTCTGTCTCCTGAACTGGGGGTCTGAAACTGCAGGTACCTCCATGACCTGCTAATTTAAGTGCCAAAACCACACTAATTTCTTATAGCTCTTCTCTTGGTATTCCTTCAGGTGATCTGCACCCAGACTTTTCTATTTATTTTCCACGCAGATTAATCTTAATGATTCTTTACACTTTTCTGCAGGAAAGAGCTACAGCTACTGCCCTTCCATATTTAACAGCAGAGAATCTTCCCTGCAGAAACGTGTAGAAGGCCCCAGCCTTCCACTTTTTTAGGTGCCAGAAGACCAAATCTGTGTGGTACTCAGTAGGAGCCAAGTGTTGTTAGTTGGGGGAACGTTTATTGTGATCCCTCCTGCACCCAGTTTGAAGGGAGCAATGAAGGACACTGGTTAGCTCTGAACTCCCAAGCTCTTTTAGTCAGTTGAAGGTGTGTGATTATTTGATTTCCTAATTTACAGGCAAGCAAAAAGCTACAAGTTGGTTTTTTTAAGTTACTGAAGGCTCTGATGTTATAAAAAGTTGAGAAAATTGTTTGGGTCAGAAAATTTGCTGGCTTACACACTACTTAATTTCTTCCCTGCCTTGTTGGGGTCAAGGATATACATGTTCTAGTTACAAAAGCAGGTACAGGCCACACCTGACCTCTGGCTTGGTCCTGCGTGTTTTAGGCTTTGCCTTCCAGGGTTATTGTAGCTGCTGATGAAGCAAAGCTCATCTTGGAGACCTTTTTTCCTCTTTCTGTCTCTTGCCTCTCCAGAAGATAACGGCATTGTGCTGGAGAAGGAGATCTCCAAGGAGGAAGTGATTGGTGTAATCGAGCTGTACAAGAGGACTTCAGCTGCCACTGAAACAGCTCAGCTGCAGGAGATTGTTTTGCAGATGGACAAGTATGGGGTAGGAGGAAACACTGCAAGTTCTCAGCTTCAGGGGAGGGAGGCGTGCCAGGGCCACAAATGCCTTTGCTGTCTAAAGAGAGAAGATCCACATGCCTTTGTAGGGTTGGGAGCTGAGCAACTGGAGGGACTCAGCAACATCAGAAAGTTTTGCTGCTCTAGAAAAGTAAGTCTTGTAAAGCCTCATCGTATTCCATGCAAACTTCCCTTAGAGTTGTCCTGGCCTAGTGCTGACTGGAAAAAAAAAGTATATCTCTTTTCTCTAAGGATGCCACTCTCTTGTAATTCTCCTTCCTCTCTCTCTGTGCCATCATACCCTGAGGCTTGGGCAGTCCTGGAGCATTATGCAGCAATATGATGGCATCGATTCCAGGTCATTCTTTTCTCCGTGGTGCTGCGTACATTTTCATTCTAAAATAGGATAGATAATTGGGAAAATGAGCTCTTATCTCAGAACTGTTGTCTCATGCATCTGGGAAGAGCTTAAGTGGTTGCTTTAATAATAGCCATTATATTCCTGTATCACTGCAACAAAGGGCAGGTGCTGCAGTCTCTCAGGTGACCTTTATTTGCTTTAGTTGGCTTAGTAGTTACAGGCTGAGCCCTTGTTCACAAATAAAACTCAGAATAGCAACAAAGATACTGATCAGAAGCAGTTTTAAAGGCAATAAACCAAAGCAGGAAGTTGTCCTCAGCCTTGCAATGATGAGACCTGAGGTTTCTTTTGTTTCTCAGTCCTGTTTGTATAATTCATGTGGTCAGACAGTAATTCTGACTTCAGCTCTCTGAAAACACAGTTCCAGAGGTCCAGCCCCATGCAATAAATTCTGTGATTTAGACAAGTGGGACCTGAAATTGTTCTTAGACAAGATCTTAAGTGGAAGGTTGGGTCTTAGCCTTGTTCCAAGCTCTGATGTTCTGTTTATCTGGCTAAATTAAGCACCACTGACAGACACATCCATCTGAGCTGCACCTCCCTCTGCAGTCTTCAGGGATGTGCTCAGTGTAGTTTGTCCCAGCTGCAGTGGGGGCCTGCATTTTTATCATTGATATGCACCCTAAAATGCCTTTTTTCCATGACATGAGGAACACAGGATAGCCCAGCTCATCGGTGGATGATGGGTGTCCACATGAAGGATGCCTGACGTTCCAGGACTGTGAGCAGCTCGGTGACTAATTAATGTCTTTTTTTTTTTTTCCTACTCCTTCCCTCAACTCTTCAGCAAATGTCAACAGTGTTTCTGGGTCGCAGATCAAGGACCAAGAGTGATTTGAGTATGAAGATGTATGAGGAAGAGATACAGGTATGTGAGCCTGAGCTGGAGAGATCAGCAGGTCTCTGTGGTGAGCAGGACATTGCCTGGAATAACAAACCACCTTTTTAAACACTGGAGACTGCCTTCCTCTGAGAGCAGGCAGCTGTGAGAAGGGTGGGCACTCATAAAGTGTAGTTCAGATTGATCCATTCTTGCACTGAAGGACTTTGTTAAACCACAGAGCACATCAGAGCCTCCTCAGTGGGTCCAGGTGCCCAGCTGTGCAGGGTGTCAGCTGAGTCACTGTAACCACATGCTTGGGGTGTGTGCAGGCACTTCTGTGTGGCTGAGCTCCCCAGGGCTCCCCAGGTGTTTGCTGGGGCTGTGAGCACATGCGTGGTGCTTCTCAGGGCTTGGCTGCTGAGCACAGAGTTGTTAAACCCCTGGAATGTGCTTGTGTTTGAGCTTAGGCGTGTCTGTCTGACACAGAAGCCAGGAGTTTTCCCAGGCAGTGCTGCCTGGTTTACCTTCAGAATAGCGGGCTTAGCAAGATGGGAAACACGTAAATCAGCTGATTCCCTGGATAATTGAGCACCTTTCTGCTTGTGCCCTCTGGTTGGGAGCTTTCTGCCATGGATTTGGTCACTGTCCTGCCAAAAGTAGTTGAAGGTCATGAACTAATGTAATGATTAGTACTGAAAGGATTAATCTTGGAACCATCTGAATCTGTCCTTTGTCCCCGGGGCAGACAGCTTGGGATAAGTCTTCAGTCTCCCTAAGGAAAATGAATGTGTTATTTACCATGGGGCAGAGTGATCTGCAGAGAAGCTCCCTCCCTCTTCTGCTTGGTCTGTGACTCAGGAATTGGACACAGGATTGGGAGCAGCTCTGAAAATCCCAGACATTATTGGAACATAATACTAGAACTCTAGACACTCAGGAGAGAAACATCCTGAGAGAGGGATGTATCCTTGCCCAGGTCCGCTTGGACTGTGGGTGGCAGGGTCTCAGTGCATCCATCACAACTAAGCTGCAGTTGACAGGGTTGTTCCAGGAGTATCCAGGGCTTTGGAAAAAGCCCTCTGTCCCTGAGCAAATGTGTCCTCATATGGCAGAGTGACTGGAGGCTGGTCCAGCTGAGGGGCTGCAAGGCCAGTGTGGGGCAGAGCCTGATCCCTGTGTGTTTGATCTCCTGTTGCAGCAATGGTATGAGGAGCACTCCAGAAAAGAGGAATCTCAGACACCATTGCCAGAGCCTGCTTCTGCTTCCAACAGCTCTCTGAAGCCTCTGAGCCTCCGACAACGCTCCCAGACTGTCATTTAGGCCTAGCTAATGCAAGCTGCCTTCTATGCAATAACCTAGAGCATTCCTTCACAGTATATTTTGGGATGATGTATATAGACCTGTCAGTGTACTGGTTTAGGGTTCAAATGTCTTCCCCAGCAGTGGGTTGCTGAAAAAACAGAGGTCTGGGGAACTCTCTTTAAGGCTGCTGCACACAGATTGAGCATGATGCCCATGCTCAGCACAGAGTGAACATCTTGGACAGAACAGAGACCCTCATCCCTCTGAGCCACTTCCTAGTCTTACCACTAACAGACCTTGGGGAAAGGGATGTGTAATCCACTAATAGCAGGGAATTCGCTGAAATCACCTGCTTAGTATTAAAACTTTGTCCCTTTTTGAAGATCCCTTTTGCTTAAAGGGTGCCATTAACTTACAAACAAGAGATCAGGGAGTGAATTTTTCTTCTCCACCTCCCTTATGCAAAGAAAGGGGAGGTGGGTGTAAAATCTCAGCACTTTTGGAAGAGCAGACTGCCTTCCCCCTCCTTCTTGACACACCTAGATGCACTCCCTGTAGTAGCTCCAGCTCTGATTATCGAATTTAGCTGTCCCCGAGCAGTTCTGAGGCAGAACTGAAGGCCACCACCTCATCGTGTTATGACCACGGGTGGGACAGGGGTTTGGGGACATGAACTCTGTCTCTGCTGTAGCCATCCAGTATCTGCATTGCTGCTGGTCAGTCCTGACTGTGGCACTGCCTGGGACTGGGGTCTGCAAACCCCAAAGCTCCTGTCTCTGCTCGGGGTTGGGATTCTGCAGCACGATGTGGCTGTTGGCCTGGGCCACTTGGCCACCTGTCCACCTGCTCTGCACAGCTCAAATCTCTGGCTGGTCCTTAGCTCAGATAAATGACTTGGAGGATGAATGGAAAGTTTTGCAACTCCAAGTCTGGCTTATTTCTGCCTGGCTTATGGTCAGCAAAGAGTCCCGCTGGTTAGTTCTTGCTCTGTACAGGTGAGTGAGTCCCGGCACAGCAGTGTGGCTCCTCCCTTGTTCCCACCCTTGCAGAAACGTTCCTCAGGCTGGCAAACAACTCAGTCGGATCTTGGGAAGATTCACTGAAGAGTTTTACTGTTTCCCTGAATTTTGGGTGCAGGAGGAGTGTGGAAGATGATTCTTCTCACCCATCTGCTTTTCTGCAGCTCCCTTCTGCCAGACCTGAGAGCTGAGGGATGGGAAAGAAGAAAAGGGACCCCTTCCCACTCTGCCACTTGTGTGATTGTGGCAGGTTGTGTCATTGCTCATGTTTCATTTGAACCTGTCTAAGTCCTTTTTCAGGGATAGAAGTACCTGGCAGAGGTTCCCCTCACCTCTTGCTGTTTGGTCTTTCCTCGGGTTCAAACTAAGCAGAGCTTGCTGGGGAGACTTTCTCCTTCCTCCGGGTACATCAGGCAGAGGGAGGTCTGTGTCTCTGTTCCATATTTTTGTCCCATATCCCTTTCTTTTCCTTGCTGGCCTTGCCACGTGGCACAAGGACAGTGGGAGAGGGCTGATCCTACCTGGCAGCTCAGGAGCATTTCCTGGCTGGATGAGACTTTCAGAAGCAGGTAAGAGAGCTGCTTCTGGAAACCTCTCCTTCCATAGCACAGTGAGAGCTGCGGGATGGAAGGAGTGGGTGAGCAGCTTTCCAAACAGCACACACTCCAGTGGTTACTCCCAACCTTTGCCAAATTCTCTGGGTGCCTCACAGCAACTCTTTGTTTCCTTTCTGGATACTTGCAGGTATGAAACTACTTCTGAGCTGAACCGTGAAGGACCTTAAAGGGCTGTTTTCCAAACCATAAATTTGACCACAAATTAACGAGCAGTGCAGTTGTTGCTCTTGCAGTTGCTCTGCGTGGAGTTGCAGCCTGGGAGGTTTATCCAGATTAATCCTGGGGCTGGAGGAGATGGTGTTTATTGTGCTTTAAGTTGTGGGAAGGATGAGTGAGCATTGTGAAGGTCGGGGGGAAAATACATGGCTGTATTTAATCTCCACATTCCCCTACAGCCTATTTCTGGCAGGACTGTCGGTGACTTTCTTTTTGGGGTGTTTTCTGGGTGTGAAAGGAGGGGGACACTGGCCTGTTTATCATGCAATACCAGGGCTCTGTGAAGGGCTTGGGCTGGGGGTCAGGGCACAGGTGCTGCCTCCATGGCTTCGTGCCGAGGTGTTGATCTGCCCCCACATACCCGCTGTGTTAATTATTTTTGTAAACCAAGGAGGGTGGCAGGAGTTTACTTCTTCCATGTGACTTTGGAAGGAAACAAAGTTTGAGTACGGGGCATCCCCTTCTATTTATCCTCCCCTTCCCCTTCCTCACCCCCAACACACAGACTAATGATGGAGACAATCATTTTGTAGGGAGCATGGGAGGAAGCACTGCAGGATTTTGTATGCTGGTGTTTTGTTTATAAAAACAATTTTATGGACATGTCTGTCAAATGTTCTCTAGATTTTTTCAAGCGCACTAATAAAAAGCATCCTCGGCTTTGTAAAGGCAGCGGCTTCCTCTTCTCCTTCCCGTGTTATTCCAGAGGTTTGAACAAGCTGAAGCATTTCCAATGTTTGAAGAGGAGCACCGCCTGCCCTCCCTCTTGAGCAGCAAGTGCTTGCATTGGGAATATTTTGTGTGCATGCCCTGACAAACTGTTCCAAATTCCTGTTCCAGGATATTACAAAGCCCAGCTTCCCCTCTGCTCTCCTCCTGCCAGTTGTTTTCCTAAACATTAAGATAATGCTTTCAAAATTATGTTTTTTAAAGCTGCCCCAGTTAAGGCCAGAAGGGGTGTTTGACCCTGTACCTCTGTTTCGGAACGTTGCCTGCGGTTTCGATTGCTTTAGCCCTGCCGGGTGGAAGGAAGTGGGGGTTGTCTTCCAAATAATTCCGGCAGCTGCCACAGCAGGTTCAGGGCAGAGCCAATAGCTGCAGGCAGAGGGAACGTTAATTTTTGTGAAACCCCTGGTTACAAAAGGGAAGAAGCCCTTCAGGGCCAGGAGGTTGCTGGCACGCCCAGAAGGGAGCAGGAACGGGGGTCCGGCAGTTGCACTGTTTGCACAACACCCTTCTCTCCCGTGGGTGTCCCTCGGGGACAGCACATTGCTTTCCAGTGGACCCTCCAACTGGGAGCAGAACCACCAGCCCACCCACTCTGCTGCTCCCCTGGGACCGTGGGCAGCCCCAGCAGTGTCCCTGTGCCTCTTGCTGACCCAGTGCCACGACCGTGACACGGCGGTTCCCAACGTGACGGGACATGTGACTGCTCTTGGGACATCAGCTGCTGGTGAACCAAGAGGAAACCACTTTCCCAGACCCTGGGGAAAACTGCCCTGGGGTGTCACTCCCGGCTCAGCCCCAGCTGTTCCCTCTCCTGTCCAAAGGCTCCGTGCTGAGTAAGGGCTGTGCCACGCCAGCTCAGGGCAAGAGAAATTGCTTTTGCAGCAAAAAAAAAAGTCAGGGTTGGGTTTCTGTTTGGTTTTTTATTGCAATTTTTTTACAGTGCCTAAACCTAGTCCTGCCAGAGGCTAACACTGTGTCGAAACTTCTAGGTCCTTTCCTACAGCTCTGCCCACCCCAGGAGGAGAAAAGTAGGATCTGAAACTCAGGTTGAAAAATATCGCTAAAAAAAGCAGGGGAAACCAGCCTCCTTTGGTTTGGTGTTTGTTTTTTCCAGCTTTGCTTGTACTAAAGCCAGTGCTGTCCTGGAGCGTTGTCTCACCTTAGTCCTGTCTGGCTCTGCCCTGGCTGCTAATCTAGCTTTGTAGTGCCAACACAGTGCCCTTTAAAAGGACAAACTGCTTGGACCTTCACAGTTACCCTGTGCACACAACGGCCTCAGTCCTGCCCTGGAGCAGCCAGAGGGGAGGTGAAGAGCGAAAGGTGAAGTCGTTGAGGCTCCTCTTGTGCCCCCAAGCTGGAGCTGACCCATCCTCTGCCTCTGCCACCAGGACCAGAGGCAGGTGAGGTCTCAAACTCACTCCTGCCCACAGCTGTCTAGAGTTACACAGATTAAACAGAGTGAGGAGAGGACAAGAGCAATGACTTAACAGGACCTTTCTGAAAGCATAGCCACCCTCTCTCCGAAAAGTGAAGGCTGAGGGCTGGGCTGGCATCTCCAGCTGGGGTCAGGGCACACTTGTCCCCCTGCCAGGGACAGGGGGAAGGGACACTGAGGCCCTGATCTGGCAGGGAGACAGAGTGAGGTCCAGGGCCGGATGTGACTTCCTGGGGCCAGTCAGGTGGAGAGATGAATCACCCTGAACTCTGTCAGCAGGGCCACGCACAGGAACACCAGGTAGTAGCCGATGAGGCAGATGCCATAGGCCTTGCCCAGCTGGAAGCACTGAGCTGGCACCGACACGAAGGAGAACACCAGGCTCAGCCCCAAGGCCCCCGCCAGGACCCAGACCAGGAGGCTGTCGGGCTCCAGCTGCCAGACAGATGGGGAGTGATGTGGGATGACACCAGGGTCCTGCTGCCAGCCTGACCCATGCCACCACAGCCTTACCTTCACCAGCGGCTGGCTGCTGTTCATCTGCAGCAGGCAGCCAAGTCCCACCCCGACCAGGATGTCTGGGGCATGTTCAGGATGGAGACACAGCACAGGAGGCCTCAGGCGAAGGACAGCACTAACCACATCCCTCCTGCCCCATGTCCTTCCCACACCTCATAGCTGTTCCCTGGCCCAAAGCATTCTCTACTTGTGGCAAATTGAGGAGGAGAGGCTTCAGCCTGACCTGCGGACCCACAGCCTCTTCCCCTCCTTCCCTGTAGCAAATCCCAAGCCTGCCACACTCCAGCCCAAACTCCCACCCTGCTGGGGCTGGGACCAGGGGTGCTGCTGGTTCCATGCACACCAGTCCTCCTGCACCGTGAGGACACCAAGGAGGTTGCCAGCATCACTGGGCTCTGGGACAGATCCTGCCCAGCTCCTCTCCAGGGCTCATGTGGGATCAGGGGCTGTCCCTGGGCTGTAGGCAGGGAAATTGAGGCAGCCCCTGGCACCCAAAGGATACTGAAGATGATGCCCCCAAAACAGGCAGAGAAGGCCATGCGGGGATAGCCCTGCCGTGCCATGGTGAGGTCGGAGAAGGTGTCTGTAGAGGAAAAAGGGGAGACCTTGTGGGATGGCAGGGGGACCCCAGTGTGTGCCTGAGGCGGGGCACTGGGGCACAGCACAGCCCTCACCACCGACGCTGTTGCCCCAGGCCAGCAGTGTCAAGCCCAGCACGGTGTTGCTGAGCTGAAAGATGATGCCCAGGGTCCGCAGGATGTTCACCAGCTCTGTGGCTGCAGCATTGATCCACATGGCACTGGCCAAAAACCCAAGGAAGGCAAATACCTGACAGGAAGAGGAGAAAGCTGGTGCCTGGGTGCACCTCACAGGACCCTGCACACTGCATACCAGTTGTGTCCCTCTTTGGGACATGGGAGACTGGGAAAGAGGGTCTTGGCTCCTGCTCTGCTCCCAAGACCCTCAGCCCAGCCTGGAGCAGGCTGGGCTGGTCCCGGGTGGGTGTTCAGGGATGAGGGACACCTTACACAGTGATACTTGGGTGGCTCCTCATTGCTTGTGGTGATGAAGATGATGATGGCCAGGACAGAGCTGGCCAGGATGACCAGTCCCCAGACTGGGAAGACGCCCTGGATCTGGTACAGCCCATCTGCACATGGTGGGGAGAGGGAGCATCAGAGCAGCTGGGCCAGGATCCAACCAAGCTTGAGGTAGGAGTAAAGCCTTGTCCCCTAAAGCCACCTCCACCTCAAGGCCTCGTGGTACCTCAGTTTCCCAGACAGGCCAGGCCTGCCCCATTTCCCCCCAGGGATTTGGATGCTGGGGAACCCTAATTCCCTACTGCTGTGAGGGTGCATGCAGCTGCAAACCAGGCCTCCGGCTTAACTCCTCACTGCCCATCCTCCTTCCCCAGAACAGGGAGCCAGCTCCAAAAGGCTCCTATAGTCCAAGGGCTTTCATGGCCATGTCAGCTCTGTCCCCTCCTGGGAGATGGGACTGCCCTGGACTCTTACAGGCGCCCGACTTCAGGGTGAGGATGCAGAGCAGGGGGCTGGTGACAATGTGCAGGCAGTTGAGGGGTCTCTTCCAGTTCAGATCATCCTTGTCAGGGTCCACAATGGGAACAGTGAGGAGCAGCACCACCTCCACAGGCACCTGAGATAAAGGACCCCAAAGCTGGGACACCCCGGGAGGTGCCCCATGACCAATCCCCACTGCAAAGCCCAGGGGTGACACAGCCCCAGGAGCCAGCAGGATTAGGGATGTCCCGTGGGGGTCTCCTCCTGGCTCATGTCCCCCCTCCTCACCCTGAAGGCCTTGAAGAGTCGCCAGTACCAGGGCTTCCTTCTCCACTTGCGGTAGTCCAGGGGGCTGAGGGCCGTGGTGAGGATGCGCAGGGAAGTCTCCTGGGAGGGGAGTAGGGGCCGGTACTCCTCACCTGAGAGGGGCCATGGTGGCTGAGCAAATTGTGGGACTCCCTGGCCCCCCCAGCCCTTCCAGCTGGGGGCTGCAGTCCCTTCTTCGCTCCCAGGGAAGCACCTAGTCATGGTCACCCCCACAGGCTCAGACACACATGAATCAGCCTGAGGGTCTCTGGGACTCCTGAGGACAGAGCTGAACCAGCACTGAGCCCACCAGGAAGAACATACCATAGTCACTGCTGTTTGTGCCTGAGGACTCTGGCTCTTCAGGATCCGTCGGCATCTCTGCGGGGAACGGGAGTGGATGGGAACAGTGGAAGGAAATCCCAACGTGCCCAGGGTCCCATCACAACCAGGTGGCCCTTACCTGGCTCCCAGGGTCCGGGGGGAGTTGGCCCACTCCCCCGCTGCCGCCGGTGAATCCAGGTGCAGAGCACCACGGTGAACACATAGAAGACATACAGCCCCAGGTAACCTGGGATGAGGGAATGATGGGCAATTACGGCACCTCCAGGCTGCTCCCACCACACCTCAGCCCCCCATGGCGCTCACCCAGAGCCTCTCCCAGTCTGATCCTGCCAAAGTAGAGGACCACAAAGGTGAGGAAAACAGCCAACATGTAGAAGATGACATCCCTGAGGAAGGGCCTGGAGGCAGCTGTGAAGGGCTTGACCAGAGCGATGCCCCCGGCCACCACTGTGGTCACAAACACGCCAGCACCTGCCAAGCAACAGGTCCCTCTCAGGTCATGGGAACACCCCACGGCTCCGCAATGTTCCCCTCAAACACCCTACCCCAAGCCAGCAGCCAGGGGAAGAGCTGCCAGTGGGGGTCTCCTCACCAAAGATGGCCCCGATGGCCATCCCTGCTGTCCGAGGGTCAGAAAAGGCCACCACGGCACTGAAGACATCTGGTGCCCCATTTCCAAAGGCCAGGAAGGTGACGCCATGGAGAGGGGGTGTCAAGGAAAAGACCTGGTGGCCTCCTTTCTGTGGGGACATGGGTGCCCGTGTACTCCTGCTCAGTGCCAGCAAATGATCAACCATTTGTCCCACTGCTCACATTCTGAATTGTTTTCCCTCAACACAGTGCCCAGTGACCCCATCACAGCCACCTCTCCTGCCCTGTCCCTGCATCCCCCACTCCCTGGCCGAGGTCCCCTATGATTTGCCAAGGATATTGCCACGTTGTGGGAGAGCTTCAGGTTGGTGGAGATGGCCGATAAGTTGGGGCAGAAGCTGGAAGGGCAGAGAGGGAGGCGGAGAGGGGTGACGGGGCTGCTCGGGGACCACAGGGCTCCCGGTCACCTTGGGATCCGTCCCCTCCTCTGCAGGGCCACTCACAACTTCTCCGCCGTCACGCCAAGGATGATGAACAGGTACAGGAGCCAGAGAGCCTGCAGGGTCAGGGGTGGCACAGAGAGGGGTCAGTGGGGTCCCCACCCCACACCCCCACAGCAGAGCATCCCCCAGCACCGCCCTGCTCCCGTCCTTACATAGAGGGTGACAGCGAGGGGCAGCAGCCGGGGTGGGAAGACACAGAAGACCCCGTTGACATAGTCGAGGAAGCCCCCGTCCATCCGGCAGTCAGGGTTGCTCCGGACAAAGCGGCACCACTCAGAGCTGTTGTGTTTCCGAACCTCCCAGCACTGCGGGGCAGAGCAGTGGGTGCTCAGCCGGGTACCCTGGGTCCCCTCCCCACTCTGAGCACATTCTGCCCTCGCCGAGGGCTGCCACGGGGCGTCCTGCCCCTCTGCGGGGCTGCTCTCGGCAGGTCTCTCTCATTCCTGCCTTAGTTTCCTCATCTGTGCTACATGTGCGTGGGTCAAGGGCAGTGCCAGGGCCAGCAGCGGTGGAAGTTCTTGTCCACACACTTGTCCCTGTCCCCATATAGCCCCCACCCAGCCACGGCCATTGGGAAGGCGCCAGCCTGGCAAGCGCCGAGCTTTTCGGAGGAGAAAAACAGCAGGGGAGGAAATCCTGGTGAGATCCCAACTGCGATGGCGCGGACAGGGGAGGGACGGGACGGGATCCCACCACCCGGGCAGCACCCTCGTCCCTCCCGCTGCCCCCCAAACCCCACCGCAGCCCCTAGACTCACATCCGGGCCCCGTCCGTGGTCCAGAGCGTCCTCCCAGGGAGGAACCGTGCGCCCCACGTCCAGCAGCAGCGGAATCCCGGCTGGCTGTGGCCCGGCCAGGCTGAGCAACCCGGCCAGCCCCGTGCCCCCCTGGCCCATGGTAGTGGGCAGCCCTGAGGGTCACCTACCGCTGGCAGCAGCCCCCGACGGGAGGGAGCGGGGGCTGCTCCCGAACCCCCATCCCGCGCTCCCCGGGAGGGGCGAGGACGAGTTAAAAAATAATAATAAAAAATGAAATTATTATTTCAGATAAAAAATAATCTAAAGGATAAAAGGCTGAGCCCCCCGCGGGCAGGCTGAGCCTCCGCCGCCGCGCCACGGCCCCACCGCCGGGGCTCAGCCCCGGAGCCGCCCCGAGCGCAAGGAGGGTCGGCACCCACACCCCGGGAAGGACCAGGGGACCTGGGGATACCCCCAAGGTAGGGATGGGAACGGGGAGACCCCGATGAGAGTGGGGACAGGGACCCCGGCGGGTGGGGGATCCCGGGCGGGGATGCGGGGGGATGGATGCGGGGGTACCCGGGGACCCCACCTGCGGCGCGGACCCACCGCGTCGGCGCGGCCCCGCTGCCGTGCGCGGGCAGCTGATCCCCCCCGCACTCCCCCGCCTTAAAGCGGCCGCCACCCTCCGCCCTTAAAGCGACAGCGGCACTTTCCCACGGCGGTGGCGGGGTGGCTGCAGAGGGGGACACACGCGGGTCTGTGGCCCGGCCCGTCCCCTCCTACTCTGTGTGCTGCGCCCACCTACAGCCCCCTTTGGGGTGACCCTTTGAGACTGGGCGAGCTCATTGCAGCCATGGCCGGGGATGGTGGCGGGGCAGCTGCCAACCTGGAGCACCAGGAATGCGCAGGGCCCCCGGCGGCCCGAGACCCCACGGAGGGGCCGGGGCTGCTGCTGGTGCCCCTCTCTGCAACGGTGTCCCCTTCTCCAGGACACCCCAGCCCCGACTCTACCCCTGCCCCGTGCCAGTCCCCCTGCCGTCTTTTTAGGAGAAGATGCACAGATCAGTCCCCACGGCTGGAGCCCCAAGATCCTGATGGGATTCAAGTATCCATTTCTCACCCTGGAGAGTTTCTTCCCAAAGTCGCATTTTGCCCTTCTCCCTGGGGAGAGGGGAAAGGAAGGGAAACAAAAAATAAAGGCAGCTAAGAGGGTCTCCCAGAAGATCTCAGGTACACCCTGGCACACAAAGGCCAGTGGTACCCACTGGGTGCAAGCCCTGGCCCTTCCAGGGGCATCGCCGCCAGCCCCCGCTGCTTTCTCAGCCGGTTTTTTTGGTTTTATACCAAATTTGGGTGCTTGCCACAGATCCCTGTGCTCTCTCCTTGGTTTCTGCACCCACAAGTAGCCGAGACCGGTGCTCGGGGTGGTCTCACACAGCACTGAGCACGGGAGTGGGGACGTGTGCGGTCTGGGCGGTACTGGGAAATTAACCAGCAGCAACTGGGAGCTGGTGGGACGTGCTGGGCCAGTGTGTGCCCACACGAGCGGTGCCTTTGAGGTGGTGCCCTGCCTAGAACAGGAGAGTGGCATCTCTTCCAGCTCCACCGGGGGATTCTCTAGGGCGACTGTGTGCAGCCCACTCTGACTTTGCCACGCGTGGGGGGGAACCGAGCCCTCTGCCCCTGTCCCCCCCCCCGGGACACCCGCGCCGCAGGGGGACTTTGCCCATCGGAGGAGGAGGAGCGGGAGGCAGTAAACAGGCGCCAACAGGGATTGCACAAGGCCGGGGCTGCGGCGCAGATGGGGCCCACGGAGGGATCAGCACCTCGTGTATCCCCTCCCTGCCCCGAACCCTCGTGGGGCCCAGCCCCAGGTTTCACCAGCCGCTCCCCACAGGCTGCACCGGCTGAGGCGGGACCCCACGGGGCCACGTGTGATCCCCAGTGGTAGGGCACGGCTGGGGCAGAGGGGAAGACCTGCACGCACCTCGCGTGGGCGTGGGGCTGGGGGGAGTTGAGCTGGGGCCAAGGACACGGTCGTGGCGGACCAGGATGGGGGGCACAAGGGGTGTTGGGGGGGGACAAGGAGCGTTGGGGCAGACAAGACGGCAAGGGGACGCTTCAACCCCGCCCTAATGGGCGATTCTACACGGCTGTCGCGATGGGGCGCGCTCACACCTACGCCCCGCCCACGCGCAGGTCCCGCCCCATCACAGCGCGGGGAGGGCGTGGCCACGCGCACGCCCCGCCCCCACGGCCCAGTCCCCCAATGCTGCGGGGGCGGGGCCGCTCCCAGCCCCGCCCCCGCCCGC
>VXBA01001902.1:17742-50472 GCA_013399895.1 Serilophus lunatus | reverse complement strand
GGAGGGGGGGGTCTAAGAGGCCATGATCTTATGGCACACACTGCCCCCATGGCTGCAAAGACAGCCAGGAATGCCCAAGAATGCCGAGGGGAGCTGGAATTGCCAGGAGAGGAGGGGGAGGCAAGGAGCAGGCCCCACCCCAGGCTCCCCCTGAGGGCTGGGTGGAGGCACCAGGACAGGCGGGGGGGACACGGTGGTTTCTGGGAGCTCAGAGGGACTTGTGGTGTGGCACGCCTGCCATTGCGGGCACTGGGACCGCAGGGATACTGGCATGGCCGTGCAGGATCCCGGCCCAGCCCAGCAGGGCAGGGACAGTCCCAGTCCTGTTCCCAGTCCATGTCCTGGGATGTGGGGAGTGATGGCAGCAGTAGAAGCCATGGGCGCTGTGGAAAAGCTGGAACCGCCCAGGGTGTGCTGAATCCAGGACTGGGTCATTTTGGGTTTTTGGGAAATAATTGTTGAGTTTTCTTCTGTGAGTTTTTTATATTTTAATATTTTTAAATTAATTTTTTCTACCTCATATAATAAATTCTTATTTCTTCAATACATCTGTATCCATAGTTTATTAACCAATAATTTGTCCACCAAACCCGGACACTAGATGCGAGNTTCCCTGCTTCCTCCCTGCCCCTTCCCTCTCCAACCTTGTTCCCTCTTGGTTCCATATGCATTTTCTTCTTCGGGGAGGTAGGCCAATAATTTGTCCACCAAACCCGGACACTAGATGCGAGCTTTGCAGTACCAAGTGCTTTTCGGCTAAATGCTCCCATTTGCCTCTTGAGGAGGTGTACATGCAGGACAACAGGATGGGTCTGCTGAGTTCTTGCCTGCTGCCCCAGGTGACACTTTTTGTGAAGGAGCTGGCTATGTCTGGCAGTGTCACACCTGGAGACACAGTGGGGCAGTGTCCCAGGCGGTCACAGCCAGTTCTGACCATCTCTGGCCGTGTGCCATGTGAATATGTTTGAGAAAGTAGCAGAGGAGATATGAAAAAGCAGACATTGTGGGAACATGGCTAGGGTTGTCCTTGTGGGAGCACTTACCCTAGCAAAACTATAACCTGCAGGTGGGCCATGGTGGGTCAGAGGAGACTCACAGTGCTGAGACACCATCAACCATAGTGCCAAGTTGCTACAATAGCACAAAGCAAAGCAAGATGGATGCTGGATCACATGTAGGTTCATAGCTTGGATTTGCAAGCAAGATGTACAGGTGGCAGAAAATCTGTAGCAGAGAGATGAATTTCTAAATAAATTCCAAAATGTACTGAAATTTTTGGAAAATGCTGAAATCACTGTGTCTTCCTGTGATCTTATTAAGAGCCTGAACTTATCATATGTCATATGTCTCAACTCTCACAGACATTTTCCTTGTAAGTTACTGATTTTAACCAATGCAGAAAAACTGAGATTGTATATAAATTGGTTGTAGAATTTTGTGAGATGTTTCTGACATTGTCTGAAACAGAAGCTTCTTCTATAGGCTGTTGAATTTTGTGGTAAGTGTAGTCCATATTAAAAAAGACAAATGCAATGTTTGCAATTGAGGGAAAGGACACTGCTCAGATATGGATTTGATGATATTATCCTGGTCTTTACTAACATTGGAAGTCTTCAGGGACATTGTGAGAAAAATAGAAAAAACCCTAGAATATGAGAGGTCAATGGGAAACTATTCCAAAACTCAAAAACAAGGATACGTAACAGAAAAACTAAGTATGCTTTTTGATAGTGAGAGCAATATCTTATGTTGGGTGAAAAAATGTCAAGAAAGATCTTGATTCTCCATTCCTTGAATATTCTAAATCTTTCTAGTGGACAGCCTGCTATTCAAGCAGGAATTTTGACGTGGGCCTGACATAGAAACAGTTGCACAGGGCTTTGTGTTACAGAGTATGTCAGTCAAAATATCTATGGTGTTTTATTTGTTCTTCAAATCTATGCAAGCCCCAAATTTTAACAATCCTAAGAATTTTTTCTGGAAAAAGAACCAAAAAACAAACCAACAAAACTCCAGTAATTCCACAGTAGTATTATTTGAGGATTTCTAAATTCACTGTCATTCCAAATTGGAATCAAGTCTGGTCTGAGTCAAGTGTAACAATCAGCTGTTTTCCTTGCTTTGTTTTGTTTGACAACTTTTAAATAAAGCAAATTTGAATCAAAACATCTCATTCTGCAAGTCATCATTGCTTTATTAGAGTTATTTACAAAGTTTTTTCTAAGATAAAATTGCAACAAAGCCAACCTGATTTCATTTTGGCACAGTCTTTGAGAATTTATATTTCCATGACTCATATATCTGTGAGGCTAAATATTATAGAAAACTCTACTTGTACAATTTTGTGGATTTTTGACTTCTAGTATCCGCAACTTTTGAGTCTCGCTTCACACTTTTTTACTTTCCTAAGGAGAAAATTAAACACTAGCATTCTGTTTAACTGTAATTAAACCACACTTTCTTTTTGTTGTCTTCAAAAGGATCTATTTGTAACTGTATTACTACTTCAGTGTTGACTTAGGTCAAAGCTCTGTGTATTCTTGGCACTGTCATTCTGACGCAAGAGATTATTTAATATAGTTGATAAAGACTCTCCTCTTTAGCAGGTGTAAACCATGGGATTTTGATGGGATTATGCGGGTGAATCTGCAGGGAGGTTAAGGTTTCTGGCTATGGATAAAGTTTTTTTCTCATCCCCTTTAAATTCTATGGCTTTCACTGTCAACAACTTAATGAGCAGGAGTAATACACCATATTTGGACATACAAAGACCACTAGTATGCCATGGAAGATGTAACATTTTCTTAATGCGGGAAAACACAGTTCAGGAAGGTAAAAATAAAGGAGTGATTAAAATCAACAGTAACATTAATGTATTCCAATTCTTGTATCTATTGCAAATACATCTGATAGCAGAGTGGAAGTATCAGAATGAGATCTGATTATACAGTCTGTACGCTAGCAGAAGCTTTGCCATAGTTCTTGTGATGCTTAGATTTAGTTATTATGAAAGTGATCAGAGGGCTGGAGCAACTCTCTTATGAGGACAGGCTGAGAGAATTGTGGTTGTACAGCCTAGAAAAGGGAAGGCTCTGGGCTTCAATATACAAGGTGGGCTTTGCATATTGATGAAGAGAGACTTTTACCAAGTCCTCTAGTGACAGAACAAGAGGTAACATCTTTAAACTGAAAGAGGGTGTATTTAGATTGAACATAAGGAAGAAAGTTTTTTGTTATGAGGGTGGTGAGTCACTGACACAGGTTGTGTAAAGGCAACCCCATTATACATGCCTTGTCAATGAAAGTGTACAAGGTCAGGTAGAATGGGGCTTTGAGCAGCCTGATCTAGTGAAAAATATTCCAGCCATGCCAGGAGTGGCTAGACTTAGGTGATCCTTAAAGGTTGCTCCCAAATCATTCAGAACTGTGATCTATGTTTGTAAAAGAATTTTCCATCTATGTTGGTATTAGCAAGCCATGTTCTCTTCAACATCTTCATAAATGACTTGGACACAGGACTGGAAGGGATAGGCTGAATTTTAGAAAAAGATTCTTAACCCAGAGGGTGGCTTGGTGCTGAACAGGTTCCCCAGGGAAGTGGTCACAGCACCAAGCCTGACAGTGCTCAAGAAGCATTTGGACAATACTCTCAGGCACATCATGTGACTCCTGGATGTCATGATGTCACAGGGATGGTCCTGTGTAGGGCTAAGCATTGGACTAGATGATCCTTGTGGGTCCTTTCCAACTCATCATATTTCTGTCATTCTGTGATTTGTAAAAGAAATTTCGTGATGCATGAAAAAGACTCTCTTCTGCAAATAGCATAGAGTCTCATCATCTTTTTAGTGGTTTTCCTGAATTGTGAAAATACTTGGGGAGAAGACTCTAATTTGACGCTTTTCACTCTCAAGTGAGACAAGAACTCCTTGACTTTTCAAGTTAAAAGGACTTTTTTCTTTGACCTACCTGGAAGCAAGTTTTACCTTCAGGATAAGAGGAAATGAGTTGGCATATAAACAGTGAAATGTTTGGGTTGCTGGTTACTGTCAGGAGCAATATATGAGTTTTAATCCACTGTGTGATCTATGTTTGCTACAAAGCTTTGGGCAGCAAGTTGGAAAGATATCCACTGGAAAAGGCCTGGAGGATGCTGTTTGACAGATGGCTAAATATGAGCCAGCAGCATGCCTTGGTTTGTATCAGAAATACAATGGCCAGTAAGACTAGTGCAGTGACTATCTGCCTGTACTTGGCACTGGTGGTGCCACACCTCAAGTACTGTGTGCAGTTCTAGGCCCATTGCTTGAAGAAAGATATTGAGATGCTGGAGCATATCCATAGAATACCAAACGCAGTTTAATGAAAACAGAAGTAGAAAATTTGAAACAACAAAAACAAAACCGAAGTACATTTTGCAGGATTGCTCACATCCCTGGAGATGTGTTAAATTCATCTCTGCAAATATACACAGGGTTGCAAAATACTTTCAGTGTCCAATCTGAACAGATGTCCTTTCTGCTAAGTGCTCCCCCTCGTTGATGCTGAGACCACAAAAGTGTGGGAGCATTCACTTCATATAGACATAGCAAACTGCATAGATTCCCAGGGCTCAGGGCTCTCAGAGTTTAGCCGCTTCTGCTCAAGGCTGGATCTGATGCTGAGTAGCTATGTTACTGTGGAGTACGACTTTGTATGAAGAGACTTGGCAATGTCTTTCTCCTACCCTCTCTCTTGCTCAAGGGTTTTGGTTATGCTCAGCTCCTTGCCCTAGATCTTTGCCTCAACTCTTTTGCAGCTGTGCCTGTGGTTGTCTGTGGAGTTTGCTGATCCCTACCTGATCTAACTTTTTGCCTTCCTTGCTTGACCTCAGGCCTATCACATCCCTATGGACTGTCTCTGTGATCTGGATTCTTGAATGACCCTACTTAGTGTCACTGGTAGGCCATCTCTGCTCTCTGTGTTCAGCATCCCACAGTACTGTGCTCCTTCTTGATGAGACGCTGCCCATGCCTGCTTTGCTGTTATCCTCAGCCCCTGGCTCACTCTGTCGACAGCAGCCCACTCTCATATCTCCCTGAAGGAACTGACATGTGATTATGCTGGTTTATTGTTGATGGTCTATTTGTTCATGACTCCACATCTAGCCAGAAGAAAGTTTTATGGCTAGCTCTGGTTTATTTTTTGTCGCAGTTGGGGCAAGAACGACACACTGGGGTGCTAGACAAGGTTGTCCAAAATGGCTACTTTATTGCTGTCGCATTTGGTATTTTCCCCCTACAGAAGGCAATGCGCTTTCCTCTCATAGGACAGAAAGTTGTTTTCCACTACTATGATTGGAGAACTATAAAAAGCAACCTGAAGGCTCACTTATCACTAGTTACAATGTTCTTGCTACAAAGTTTACCTTATACATTATCAGCAAGCAACAGTTACGGCCAAGCAGCAATAGCTCTTCTGCTTTTGCTCGTTTAAGGATGTGCTAAGATTCACAGTATTCAAGGGTATATCTGAATATTACCAATATTAATTTAATCAATTAATGCCAGGGTGCTGCCAGGCCTGCTGCCATCCCTGACAGTTTGTTTTTTTTCAAATTGTTTCCAAGAACAAGACACAGTAAATATATATTTTGACCACATGTCTTCTTACACAGGGATTAAGACGTGGCTGCATGTGTTAGACAAGGCTCATCTTATTCCTGATTAAATGCTCATAATAGTAATTACTTGTTCACATTATAATGCCTCCTGCATCTCCCAGCTAAGAGTAATGCGTCATTCTACTAGGCAGTACACAAATAAAAGCAACCCAGGGGAATAAATACACATCAGAGAGGACAGACAGAATACAGCGAAATAAACAGAGCTGACCAGGGAACAAGATTTTCTGTGCAAAAAAAAAAAATCAAATCAAATCAGTATTTATTGAAAGCAAAAACATTCCACTGCTGCCAGAAATTGGATGCAATGTATCAATTTATTTCTGTAGAAAAATTATTTGAGTGCTCCTGGCTGAAAAACCTGCTGCTGAGAAATTTGGAAGGCATTTGTATCACTGCACTAGTCAGCTGCCTATTTCTCCAAAGTTCATGGCTGCCCCAATTGCACAGCTGTTGGGCTGCCTGCCAAGGCAGGATGCTGTGTGACCCAGGGAGACATACAGCCTCTGCACTGGTACCTGGGGAGCTCAGGGTGGAGAGCAAGCATTTGCTGTTGCAAAACTCTTGTGGGTTAGCTGGGGCTTGGAAAACTTTTCTGTATCACCCAATTAATAAAGGAACGTTCCCTTCCCTCCACCCCACAGTCCTCTCCTCCTCCCTTCCACCAGCCACNTGTTGACCCGTTTTGGTCCATGTGTTTTCTTCTTCAGGGGAAGTGGAGGAGGGATGTATGAGACTGTGACCGGGAAGAACAGGGGAAGGAGGAGGCAAAAAGATGATGATCTTGCGTTGACATTGCCTGCGGCCACGAAGATGGCCAGAGGTGCCTGGAATACCAGGGCAGCTGGAGTTGCTGGGAGAAAAGAGGGAAGGGAGGCATGGGCTTCGCTCCAGGCTCCCCGCGGGGGTTGGGCCAGGGCACTGAGAAGGACGGGGAGCAAGTGGAGTGCATGCCGGCATGGTGCAGCGGCTAGGATGACCCAGAGGGTTCATCTGCCATTCCTGGGCTCAGTGTCCTGGGCATAGTGGGACCTGTTGCATGGCACTCCTGTCATGCCGGACACCAGGAATGCTGGGAGTGGGTGGTGCAACAGCGGTGCTTGTGCAGCATTTTTTGTGCATTTTCCTGTGGGCAGCTGATGCCGAGCCCAGCCACATCTCCGTGGCTGGCCCCAGGCATGGCACAAGCCAGGCGCGAAGAGAGCCAGGGGTTCCCGGGGGTGCTGGAACAGGGACTGGCAGAGGGTTTTAGTGGTGGCACTGGCAGGGGCAGAGCTGTTCTGGCTGTGGCAACCCCAGCATTGACCGCGGAAGCCCTGGTGTTTTGCCACAGCCCCAACCCAGTGGGACGGCAGCGGTGGCCTGACTGCCAGAACACCTGATGCCTTGGCTGTGCGGCACCTCCAGCCCAGCAGCAGCCATGGCGGCGTGTGCGGCACCATGAAGGGGGCAGAGGGTGAAGGCAAGGCAGAGCCGCTACCACTGGCACAGTGGTGGAGGCGCCAGGCCAAGCACGGCACCAAGCGGGGCACACAGGCGCGCACCAGCGACGTCAAGCAAGCCCACTCCAGTCTGTCGGTCAGTGGCTGCGGTGGCGGCAGCATGGTGGCGACACGTGATGGCGTCACATTGTTTTGATCCACAGCAGGGCTCTGAAGTCGGAGTCTGGAGGCGGAGCTGGGGCAGAGCCAGGGTGGGACAGCACCAGAGAGACCAATGGGATTCGGCGAGGAGCGAGATCGCCCCTCTTTGGGATGGACTAGGGGAGTCATGCAGGGTGGAGATTCTGAGAGAGTCAGACAACTATATAATCAGAGAATTCCCTAGTCTATCTTTTCTCGCCTGAAGTTTATCGGAGGAGGGACTGGTCTCGGTGCCCAGGTTTTCCAGTGTCTGCCATCTTGGAAATCACCATGTGCTCTGTGGGTCATCCCTTTGCTCCAGTGGCGTGATCCAAAGGTCAGCCAACAACAGACAGCAAGTATCCACCTGCCAGCCATCATCGCATCATTGCCAACCATGGTGTTAACACACCCCTGCCATCTACCTCGAATCAACTGCACTTTCGGACACTGAAACAGGGAATAAGTCTCTTTGTTTTGTTTATTGCCTGGTGGAGGGTGGGATTGGTGTGTGTGTATCTGGTGGGTCATTTGAGGTTTTTTTGGGAAGTGGTTGTTAGATTTTCTTCTGTGAGGTTTTTTAATATTTTTAAGTTAATTTTTTTCTACCTCATATAATAAATTCTTATTTCTTTAATACGTCTGTATCCATAATTTATTAACCAATAATTTGTCCACCAAACCTGGACAAAAATCAATCTATTTTAACTAGCTATGGTAAGTCTGTTCCACAAGGCTTTAGGAGAAAGTGGTGGTAGAGGCAAAAAGATAAGTAAGTGTCAAGGATCCAGATTATCAAAAGCTCTATCTTCCTCAAGAAGCCAAAGAAAGAGGACAGAAGGATCTTTCCCGGTTCTGTATATACTGCCACTTGTAAATGGAGTTATAGCTCTTGTGAGACACAGGTGTATAGCAGTCTTCAGCGTGTGTGATGCATGAGTATGTTGGCCAAAAAAATCCTACCACTGCATAGTGGAACTGCCACCACCAGACAATGGAGCAGAGAACATTATCATATAGTTGTCCTTGGTGGTCTATGTGTCACTGTAGCCCTGCTCCTGTTTCTAAACTGGTGCTTTTTTATTTCTCCCGGAGTAAAAATGCTTGAGAATATGAATCATTGCAAATCTAATGTAGTAACTAAAAATAGTTCAGCTTTTACTGAGATTCCTGCTCATGGGGGATACCTAGTGCTGATATTTTGAAGATCAGCAACTTACTTATCACTGACAATGGAATATAGTATTTGATGAGGCTACACTGTGCAGAACTGAAAATACATTATGAATATATTTATAAGGATTTATCTTGTCCTCACCAGTCCCATGAAAATGTGAGGCTTCATGACAAGACAGAAATTAAGCCAGCTGTAAGGAAATGGCTTAGAGATCCTGAATGTTTCCAGATCTCATTAAAAGATGCTGAGATCACAGAGAAAACAAGCTCCTGTACATATACTGCACAGTGTATACTGACACTTACCTAAAGTTCTTGAGAAGATACTTTTGGACAAAGCGTGAGGAAAGCCGTATCTTCATTCTTCTCTCCTGTTTAGTCTGTTGTATGCAGTTTAGTTTTCAGGTACATAATGTTTTTGGGGGTTTTTTTTTGCAAAAGGTTTGCCACATTTCATGACTGATTCCCTTATTACACATGTAACTGAGAGCTCAAAATCATCTCAAGTGATCTTTTTACATAAACTGCAAAATTCCACTGAAGTTGTTAAGTGTTATATATTGACACTTGCCAAACACTCTTCCAGCAACACTTGATGTTATTATTTGTTTTTCTGATGTGCAACTGCTAAAAAGAATAGTGATGTGCACAATCTGTATGTATAATAGGCTCCATTTTGGTATAATCCTATTCAAGAGCATCATGTTATTGTATAAGATTTATCCAGGGTGGGAGGGATTGTGCCATAAAATCTCCCTTTTAAACTATTTCTGTTCCCTACAGTTTCTTCATGGGATTGAGAAATTAACCAGTTTTGAAATCACATATACACAAAAATAGATCAAAGTTTGTAGCCTGATGATACAATAAATCTAGCTGAGTGCTTAAAGTTATCAGTCTAAAGTCCCAAACATCTCAACCATATGATGCAAAACACCAAATTGGTGATAGTTCAAATTATTGAGTAAAATTAACTCATTTTTTTCTTTAGTTGAGTGTGAGTGAAGCTTTTTACCAGTCCAAGTACTGCTTATCTTCCCTTAAGTTTCATAAATCTAGACTAAAATAGAAAGTTGTCCTAAGCTGTATAATAGTCTCCTTACTTCAACAGAATTGCATTCATGTTTGATTTAGATCTAATGCCTAGTGTGCTTCATAATTAATAATTCATGGTTGAAAACAAGGTAGAAAATTTCTGCTGGCATTTTCCTCTGGATTTTTCGACTCCAAGCTTTAAAGACAAGGAAGGATTCATTTGAACTCACATCTGAGCCACTTTCTTCTTTGAAATGCAACAAGATCAGCTTGATGTGGAAAATCAGAACCATTACATTGTTTACTTGCTTCTTGCTTTCAAAAGTTTGACTGCCAGCAATGAGGTTCTTTAAATGAGGCTGGATTACTGGAGACCAAAAAGGTTGAATTATATTGTATTTCACTGATTTGGGAGGTTTAGTGAAAAAAGTATTAGACTAATTAATCTGAATGAAAGCAAACAAAACCTTGTATTAGACCAATAGGAATTTGCTTAATTACTAGGGCTGTTCTGAGAAGAACTCAAAAAAATTTAATTCTTTGGAAGGGACATTTGAATGGATTGGAGCCTTCAGAGAACCAAGCTTTACAATAGATCAGATCTGACTGGAAATTCATTTTTTTCTTTTAGTATAAAAATGTGATACAACAATAATAAGATTTATTACAATAATCAGTGGTGGGAACATTTTGAAGTATTACTCTGTCAGAGTCAAGTGACTTAGTTTCAATGATACATAAAGCACACTCACAGATAAAAATTACATACAAAACTTACTTGTGTTCACAGCTTGTTTCTAAAATGGATTTTAGTGAGAAACAGCATATGACAGATCATCTTGCAAAACAGCTGAATACTTAGATTGCTGCTGTGCACAGATGATGTTCAGTTCCTTTCTCATCCAGAGCCGATTCAAGCCCAGTTTCCTCCAAGAACTATGAGAAGTAGGAAAGCCAAGTTTTGGAGGGAGGGTGCTGTCTGACCCAGCTGGAGCTATTTTGCTCAGAGAGGGAGAGGAGAACAGAAGACAATTCTTTTAATACTTTCTGTTTTGTGTAGGGAAGGGTGATCTCCATCCACAGGAGCCAGAAAGCAACTCCAAAAGTCCTTCGTTAAGGCAATCCTAATTATTTGCTTGGAGTGATCCTTATGCAACCTTCTCCAGAATATTTGGGAAAATCCAGGCAGCAACTTCCTACTCTATACGTCACTTGAAACTAGCTTATTCTCTTACAAATTAAATCTGTACAGAATGGAACACTTTGTCTATCCACATCTCTGTATAATCTAATTTCAAATCTCTATCTCTTCAAGTAGAAAAGTCCTTAAAGAGTAGTGAGATGTGTTGCTGTTATTCATTTGGTTTTTTCCTCCAAACAGGCTGAATCTCCTACTCTTTCTCTCACTTATTGACAATTCATGTCTCAAAAACTGGTTCTCTCATGGCTGATAAGTGAGTGTAAAAATTGATTTTTTTCAGTATCCCTCTCCCTTTAGCAAGTTTTGCTCATTAGAAACTTCAAGCTTACTATGTACCATAATTTTCAAACTTGAAAACAATTCACAAAATCTTGTATGAAATTCAGTACATCTACAGGACTGATACTGCTGTTACAATATCAGACACAAGATAAGTTGTGGTCTTTGAGGAAGTGCAGGCTGAATAGATTGTTTATGGTTTTAAAGTCACATTGGGGACAAATTCTTTTTTTTCCTTCCTCTTTCTTATTTGTGTTTTTTCTGGTTTGAAAATTTTTTTGGCAAGTCCAACAAGTACATCCAAACATCCAACATCCAAATGAGTACCATACCAAAAATAGACATGACTCTAGGTCCTTGAGGTGTCAATTACAAATGAACCTTTTTATTAATAATTCTACATGCAGTTTATCACTGTCTGCTAGCCTATTTTAACTCATTTAGGCTTAGCTTTTCCTAGCATACTTCTACATGGGAACTGGCCTATTAAATCTTCAATCTTAATACCTCTGTTTTGTTCTGGGCTGTTCAAGAAATCTCTCTTTGGTCTGTCATCTGTTAACTACTTTCTGTCTTTAAGTTTTACTTGGCTTGTGTAGTTTCCCACACACATGCACACCCTGCGGCATCTATCTTTTCTTATTCCCAAGCAAGCTGAATTGCAGAAAAACCTTGAGTCAGGTACTTCAAGTCTGTTTGTATCCATAAGGATGCAAATGGGAGTTGAATCTGCAGGAGAGTGTACTGGTTTGGGGAGGCTAGGATCGTGGGGGGTGGTCAAATGGGGCTTGGAGGTGTTCTTGGATTTTGGGAGGGGGAAGACTGCAAGAAACTCCACTTACCTGCCTGAGTTAAAATTCCGTTTCCCTTAAAGCTGGGGGAGGGGGGAAGCTGAGATGAAGGCAGCCCTATCCCGGGCAGGGCAGGGAGGTTGCCCCGAGCCGTTCCCCGGGACCGGGGTGGTGGGCTGCGGGGGGAGGGGGGCCCTTGCTCCAGCTGCTTTCCCGGGACTTGGGGAGGGGGAAGAGGAGGCTGGTCTCTCGGTTCTCTCTGGTTCCTGGGCTGAGCGTGGGCCGGGATGGAGCAGAGCCTGTGCCAGTCCCAGTGCCCCTGAGGCTGGGGCTGGGTGGCAACAGCTCCTCGCCCTCCAAGCTCCTGGCAGCAGGGGAGCCAGAGCGGGGCGGCAGTTTCTAGTTCCACACCCCCCCCCACCACCACCTCCACCGCTCCTGGGGGCACGGGGGCCGATCACCAGCCGTCGGCACACATGGCCCCGGGGCAGTCTTGTGTAGTGTGCTTCTTCACCTTCCCCCTGCCTCCACTGTTCCCAGGGAAAGCCCCAGGGGGGGCGCGGCAGCTCCGGGCCGGCCCTGGCCGGGAACCTGAGCACGGCTGCCACTTTTGGACAGCAACGGGGGGCCAGCACTGGTGCCATGCTGGCGATGGAGTCAGCAATGGCACCGGGGTGTTCCTCGAGGTGCTGCAGCCATGAAAACAAAGATGTCAGGGCAGGACTAAAAACTTGTGACCCCCTTGACAAGAAAACACCGGAAGTGAGGAGGGGCCCATCCAGCTGGACCAATGGGAAGCCGGTTTGGCGAGGAAGAAGGTGACGAGATCCACGCGAGAACGAGAAGGCTTAAAAGTCAGCGCAAGGGACCCACGTGGCTCTCTTGTTCTTCGGCCGCTTCAAGAGGAGGCACACAGCTCCGGTCTCCAGTGCCCGCAGGCCCCCATGTCGGGATTCCACCCATTTCTCTCATCATGAGAGCCATTTCCAGCTCAGCTAGCAAGTAACCCTTGGGGAGGTGGTGGGAGGGAATAATTTTCACCTCTCTTTGTGTTTTTCAGAGAACTTCAAAAGCCGGGGAGTCCCCTCCATCAGAGGGACGGATAGAGACAGATTTCTTACCCTTCCCCACTGCTTTTTTTCAACTAGTCATTTAGCTGAGAAGAGCAGTTCCCTTTCTTTTTCTGTTTTTTCCCTTTTTGTGTTTTTTTTTTTCCTTGCATATCAAGTGTCCCTTGGTGTAATTCTGGGGTCTCCTGTGGGCTATCCCTACTTCCCTAATTTAATCCCCTTGCAATAAATTGTTCACCTGCTGCAAACTCTATTCATTTTTCCGTCACCTTTATTGAACCTGTCCCCCCTGAATGTTAAAAGGTGGATTAAACCACCACAGAGAGGTATGTTACTGCTGTGGCAGTCTTGAATATCGGGAAGTCAGATGGTCTTTTTTCTTTTCACTCACTCCTTCAAATAAGTTGCTTTTGTAGTTTGTAAAATAAGTGGGAATGCTTACCTGCCCATGCTAGGAGGTGAGAGCAGGAAGGGAAGAGTCAAGATACAAGGTCAAATAACTTTGCTACTATTGTGGTAACATCTGGAAATCCTAGTCAAGTCTAACCTCATGCTGGGAGGCGTTATACAAACACTCAGTGAGAGACAGTAGGAGCTTTAAAGTCTAACTGGGTAAAACAAAAATGGAGACCATAAAGAGGCAGGAAGATTTAAAGGTCATGTTGTATTGGGAGGTGTTACAGAGCTGGAAAATGTTCTTTATCCTTTAAGATTACTAGTAGATATGGCATAATGCAAGGGATGATTTTCTCCAAAACAATTTGGTTTAAGCCTATAAAATGAAAATTATTTTAACTTTTTTGAGGAAAAATCTGTGCTTTCTTTTTAAATGGTAATGTGGTGCATCATGAAATTTTCATTCCCTTACAAGTAACAATTGATAAAGCTTTAATCATTGTTTCTTATTTGAATTACCAAACCACTGTATGAAAATACCTACAAGCTATTACTGAGTAGTTTGAACAGTCTGCTTCCTTGCCTAGTTTTCTGATGATTTCTGTGATTTTGTTGTTGTAGTAATTATAGGCTGTCTTAACTCAGATTTTGCTATCTGCCAATATGTCCCATTTAATTATAAAATATGCAATTAATGACTAATGGGCTTATGACTGCATGAGCTCAGAGACACTGAAACAAGAGATCTCTCAATTGGGAAGATATTATCAACATATGGTCTGAATTTTGAATTTTGTGATACTGAAAACAGACTATCTCAAAGGTTAAGAAAGTGTGAATATTAACATGTTGGAAGCTGATTTCAGATGATGTACTCAACATCCAAAAAGCTCTATATTTTGTCCGACACCTAAATAAAGCACAAGTGGTAAAACAACTAGAGCTGTCTGTGTCTAAGCAGAGCTTGTTCGTATCAGGAAACTCAGTCAGTTTAGAAATCACTTACGTAAATTAGTGTTTAAAGTGTTGAGCCATAATTTTGCTACCTGCAGCAGGCACTTTGGATGCTATAAGAAACACACTAGAAATATCACATGAAATCATGGAAGGCTTGTTAATCTCTTGATGTTGAAAGATAGAAGTTCCTCATTATGCTACGAAAACTTCAGCATTTTAAGGTTTCCTGAACTGCTTGAATGTGTAATGCTCTGCAACACACTGCTGTCTTCGCATGCCACAGAAAGAGTTTGAGAAGGAAGAGTGTGTTTGGATGTCATCTTATTGCAGGGCGAGGCTTGGACAGACAGTGCTGTGATCAGCAGAGCTCGGAATGGCTCCCGTGTCCCACAGCTGAGTCAAAGCTGTTACTTCCTGGATGAACCAAGCTGACTCAGAGCCTGTGACTTTGCAGTGAGAGTAAAATCTCAATAAAGGAAACTATTTCTGCTCCCAGTTTTGCATTTGTGGCCTGTTGAAGAGAGGAGGGAATGTATTAGAAGCTTATATGCAGGTAGTCAGGAAATCTTACTTTTTTATAGCTTAAAAAAAATATGACTCAACCATGGAGTGTGTCTTAGTATTTTCAGTAAGGTTTTAGATTAATTTTGTTGTTAAGCAATGCATAGGCTTCTTTATAGGCATCCTGAGCAGTTTATAAATTTCTAGTCCTCTAGGTAGTAGGATTTAAGAGATCTGAATTCACAGGTAGAACACAAATGAGCAATTTCTATGAAACACTCAGATAACCTACAGTGCTAAAAATAAGGGGATTTGATATAAGTGGGGTTTTAATAATCTTCATAGAAATGGACAGACTTTTATAGACTTTATGAATACAAAAGGAGTATTTTTTTGTACTTAGAAACCCTGAAGGAACTTGCCTGGTACTTCCTATATTATAATGACCCTACTATGTTTATGCACTAAAGGCTGAAAAACAGACATACTGATATGTTTTCTCTTATTTCAGACAATATAACTAGCCTAAGTAAGCGTTTCTGAGTTGGGCTTGCAAGTTTCATCTATAGATAAGAATTTTGAGAATTGGAGTACTGTTCTTCAAACCCGCATTGCTTTGTCACATAATAAAAATGAGAAATATAAAGAAGAAAACTGAGTATATGTTTCTGAATTATTTGTCTACAGGATGATTACTGTTGAAGTCAGCCATGTAAACATGTAGTTGCAATAGTCTGTAGTTTGTACTCTTCTATTTTTCTCCCAGCAAAACCTGCACAGTCCTCATGTGATTAAATTCTTTTGCTGTTTCTGGCTATAGTGATGTACTTGATATCCACTGATAGCAATATGTTCCTGCACACTTGATGTCTTCAAGGACCCTGTGAGGTGTATCTTTTAAGTGTCTGTTTATGTTACTGAACATGGTTTAATCACGGGTCACTTCAGTGTTTTGAGGGTTTACCTTTAATGTCATCTTTCTGCTGCCCTGTGTCTATGGATGCAATCACAAGATGCCTGTTGAATGCTTAACCTACCACTAGTGATTCACTAGCAGAGCTGTTATCTCTATTATTATTTCAATTCACTCCTGAACTCAGGAGTCTCTTTAAAAAAACCTAAAAAAAATCGTAATTACCTTTGAAAGGGAAGTAAAAATGCTGCCAGACAGTCTTGCTAACATTCATAGATTGCTAAAAGTGAGGGTGGCTTTAAGGTCTCTGGACTGCAAGACTTCTGGAACTGTTCAAAGTAGTAGAAAAAAATCTCCTTTAAAAACAAGTTAAAAAACCTCCAACAAGCCAAACTGCAAGCAACAACAACATGAAGTAGAGAACGAGACTTAAGTAAAAAAATGTGTATGATCACACTGATAGTGGTGTCAGCTTAGCTAATTTGACTTTCTTTTATCTTTGAGGTTAACTAGGTTGGTTTTTGGCAAATACTGCAAGGCTAGTTGTTTTGCAAGGCCTCGTGCATGTTGGCAACACCAAAGCACAATTCAGCTGTTTTCTAGGCCTAGTTTTTGATGGAGCTGTGCCTTATGATATCCACAAGTAAGAATTAGGATAAGGCCACAAGGCTTGTATTTACAAGAATGAAACTGCATATAAAATGGAGTCCCTTGAGTCTAATTTAATCACTGAAAAGAGGCACATGCAGGAGCATTGCTTGTTCCAATGTGGTTAAATATTTGTTTTCTTTTTATAGAACTTATGACCTTTTCATTCAAATTGGCAGGTGCTTTTAGCCTTTGCCTGGCTTCAAAGACATGCTGCCTCTCCTGTCATTCCCAGAAGTGATGAATATTTGGGATGAGTGTTCATAAAGTCAGCATCACATATTTTGAAGACTTCCTGCTAATTCCCGCATTTGTGCTTAAACTGACTTTGAGTATCTTTTTCTCAGTCTAAAAAGAGTTTTAGTAGAGCTCTCCTACTCAAAAAAGGAAGAAAACAGGTGGTGTTCATACCACCCTGTCTATTTCAATGTATCCATTGCTTCTGGGAATAGGGTCTTTAATTCTCCTAGGTTTTTTAAGTGTTGATCTATGGTGGTGGTTTGTAGACTGTAAAATAAAGGTGGAAAAATATTAATAATTTATTAGAAATGAGTCTCTTTCAGGGGCATCTGAATTCACAATGAATATACAAAGCTGAGGTCAGATAGTTTAGCTTTGATAACAAAAGTCCATTTTTAAATGCTAATTAACCCCCCAAGTCTATGCTTTTCTAAAATATTAAAATCTCTTATTTCACTTTGAAGTTCCATTTTCTATTACAAAAAAAAAAAAAAAATAAAGGAAACTAAAGGAAACTATGCAGCCTCTCTTACATTTGTCTGGAAGGGAGCAAACACCTGATTAAAAGAATGAACTCTAAGCGTAAAAGGAAAATTTAATGACATCTCATGAACAATTAAAAAGACCATTTGCATTCTTCTAAGTCTATTAAAGAAAAAAATAAAAGGGTTGACTATAATCACATGCTGTGAAGGGATAGAAAAGGGTACATTAAATGCTTTTCGTGGTTCCTCCTGAACCCTCTGATAGCACAACAGGATTCTTATTAGCATGCAGATTGCTGTGACCTGGTTTACTACAGCTTTACATTTAGGCAGGTGTTTTAAAACAGGTGTACAAATCTGTATTTTCTTTTTTCTGCCTCAGACTTCTGATTCAAGCCATGCAGTTTGCATGTCTGTTCTTTCCATAGGGATTTTCTGGCCCCTTGGATGCAGCAGATGACTTCAGATCTTGCTGAAATTTAGAAGCCTTTTGAAAGCTAGCAGAAAAGTGAGTTACCAGTCTCCACGGAAAATTTCCTTCCTTTTTCAGTGGATTAATGTGCACTCTGAATGTGTAGGGCATTTGGTGTGTCCCTCATATCTCAAAATTCATCAAGGATCACTTGAGGCTTTGTTGTAGCCCCAGTAACATCTGTGGCACAGTTCAGAATTCCATATTAATTTTCCTTTTTGACTGCTTTCATCTGTAATAACAGTTCTATCTGGTGTAAAAAGGACTTGGAGGGGAATTAACAGGTCACAAAACCGATGTTACAGCTCCATATTCAACATGGAACATCTATGAGTATCTAAACAAGATATGAATGTGTTGTGCCCTTAAATCATAAAATTGAAAAAATACCTAATATTTCTACAATAATCTCTTAAGTGTCTTTAAGTCTAATCCTTCTGACCTAAAACAAGTGGAGAAATATAATGGAGCTTGGAGCCTTGAGAAGTTCTGGGAATTTTTTGTTTTTCCCTGCATGCTCACTCTCAGAGTTCACTGAGCATCTTTCAGGGACTCTGTCAGACTTTCCTTGTGAGAACACAACCCTCCATTTTTTGGTCACTTACCAAATAAGCCAACAGAATCAGCTACAGGAAAGATTACAGAAAGACCATGTTATGACATTGCATAGGGTGTTGACTGATCAGATATGATTCAAATTCAGGGTGATTTGGGAGTTTAAACTTATCCTTCTTCACTACCTTTGGAACAATTTCTATATATCACATGGTGAAACCTTTCTTTTACTTTCTTTTTCTTCCTTTTTCTTCCTTTTTGTTTTTTGGGGGGTTTTTTTGAGGGGAGGGGGGTTTTCTTTTCTTTAAATAGGAAAATAACTGTTCAAGCTGACAAGCAACCTGCAATTCTTATGCAAGCATGCAGGGAAGGCACAAGAGCAGCCTTCAAGGGATTAGAAGTGTAGAACAGTGCAATTCTAAATGGAGCTGATCTAATTGATGCTTTACTTAGCAGGGGAGGAGAAAACTCTAGCAAATAATGGTTATTTTGCTTTCAGAAAGAACACTGTCACAGACATCTTCCTACAAATGCCACATCAGTTGCTAACAAGTTGTTCTGGGAGAGCCTTCTTGCTGATTTATGTGCTGCCACACAATTCTTTTCCAGTCACTGTGAACATTCTGGATTTCCTTTAATTTATTATGAAAGATTGCCTTGAACATGGACAAGACAGTCAGTTAAGCAGCTCACTTCTAGCTCCCAGGAGTACAGGGAATTAATTTCATGTGTTGCATATGAAATTATGGGAAAACAGGTTATTTACTGCCTCCGTTGCAGAGTTGCTAGTAGATGACTACTACGTGTGGAGTGAGGAGGGCACATTGTTTTTAATCCACATTACAATTTAAATTTAGCACCAAGCATGTCCCTCTGCTTTTAGAAAAAGAAGTGTGTCTGTAAGAAAGGCATTAAATTGGGAGTCAGGGGACCCAGGGTCAGTTCCTGCCTCTCTTTCAGAGCTTTTTGATTTTAAATAGATTACTGTTCTCCCTCATTGTGGTGCTCTGAGATAAAATAGATGCTTGCGAGGGGAGTGGATAATGTATAGGGAGTGGGAGTTGATGAACAGATAGACAAGTTCTCTTTTCTCAGTCATGTTACTTTTTTTAACTAGAAGAAGTTGGAAGTTTTGTGTTAAGAGAGCTGACATCAGGTGCAACGCTGGTTAAGGATGCCTGCAATGTGCAGGTAGATGATTTCTTAGAATACTAGATATGTATAGGGTTGTTCACTGTGAAGAGCTTCTGAGATGTTTCAGGGCATTTTAGAACAGTAGGAATAATTCAGATATCATTCCAGAGCAGGCAAAGGTGGTCCATTATTGTCAGTGGTGACACTGTATGACTAGGTAAACCCACTATGCATCATTGTGCCTAATGCTCTTGAATGCATTCACCTCAGTACCTGCACTTGCAGAGCATTCTCTTTCCTAAAATATAGAGATGTCTCATGGACTAACAGGGACTGCAGTGGATTTGATGTAAGAAAACCTAGAAAAGGGCATAAAGCTTCATGCTGTTATGATTGGGAATGACAATGTGTTCTGCTCTTTCATGCCACATGAAATGGGAATTTTCCTTTGTTTAGGAATTAATGCTTTTATTGCTAAGCGACCTCTAGCCAAGATATGTATTCAGTACAATGTGTCATTAATAATAAATAACAAGGAATACTGTTCCTTGTTTAACCCATTGAATTCAGTGGAATGTTCAAGTAAACTCTTGTGATATAGAAGTCATAGATATTCATGAAGCAAGTAAGATCCTTCCCCCCCAATTTATGCTTCTGGTTGCTTTGTTATATTTCTTCAAGAAGGATTCCTCCTGCTATATGGATGTCACTTTTTACGAGTGACAGGAAGATTAAGTAGAATTCTATACGGGCGATTATTACAAGGCTATTGGCAGTCTGTAACACATTGTAAATGACACAACTAATTTTGCTGTTGAGACATAATGTATGTGGCAAGTTTT
The DNA here is from genome assembly GCA_013399895.1 of Serilophus lunatus. NCBI lineage: Eukaryota > Metazoa > Chordata > Aves > Passeriformes > Eurylaimidae > Serilophus > Serilophus lunatus. The sequence goes on along the minus strand of VXBA01001902.1, from coordinate 30,493 downwards.
ACCTGTAGCTGTACTTTGTACAAGTTATGCTGTCTCCATGCATTGCATATCACTTTGACCATGAGTCAACCATAAACTCAGCATAGCACTTTTACACGATGTCTTTAGAACATGAGGAGCTTTTCTGTGACATTCAGTTCAATTTGAAATTAGTTGTGCCAATTTTTGAAAAGTTTGTCTGATTGCATGGATTTTAATTAATTGGATGTTTTTTATCTGATCCTCTCTTGTGAAGTTTTTCTGCTAAAAAAATAATGAAATAATATACTGTATCTCATGATCTGGAGAGAAATTTTTGACTGTTTTTAAGTTCTTATCCCTGTGACATTGATCAGATTCTGGTTATGCATATGTTCATTGACTCCATCCTGATATGCCCTAGACTTTCTCAGATGTGGTATTGCAACCATTCTGGTTTGAAATAAAAAGAAACATCAACAAAGCATAATAATGGGATGAAAATCTCTGCTGTGAATGCTTTGCTTGCCCTGTTCTGTTTGTCCACACACAAACTCCTTCAAAGTATTTGTCTGTCATACAGTCAACGCAGCTAATGAAGCTTTCTTCACCAGCCTTGCCCCATTGATTCTGGAGCCCATGTGTAGTGTCAAGGATGAGCTGAGTCATGGAGAAATATACAGTGTACATCCTTTATGTAAAGATGAACCTCTTAAACTTATTTGCTTATATTGATAGCATCTGGAAACAAGGAATTATGAAGATGGATTTTAATAGCCTGAAGGGCTTTTTAAATTTTATAAAAGCAATTTATTTATTTTAAAGCATGAGAAGATTACACATATGAAATAATAGATATTTTAGTGGTTTATTTTTCTTTCCCTTGAATTGCATGGAAAAAAAATTATTTCTCTTCTAACCCAGACAGCATCTCCTTGGATTTTCAAAAAGTATCACTTTGATATATGGGGTAGCCATTCGTATCTGTGCAAATTGGTTTTAAAATGTTGCTGTTGTAACTGTTCAGCATTTCACACCTGCCAGAAGGACTGCAACAAAAGAAATAAGTCAAATGAATAGAGCAGTTGCTTTCAGTTATATCCAGATCTGGCTTGGAAAGGAGACATCTGGATTTGCTGTGGCTAGTGTTTCTGGAGGATTGGGATAGTTCTTGATTTCACATCAACTCACTAGAGATGATAATATTTCTAAATTCAAAGCTGGATGTGCTACTGGATAAGGCTGCTAAAGACCTCTTGTTGTGTGTTATTTTGTTTGCCTAATTGAGGAAAATCCGCCATATTTCTCTAAATAACCATTGCCATATTTTGGCATTCAATTAGACAAGGTAGGATAATTAATATTACAGTGATCTTGTTGGAGTCACGACCAGTAATTGCTGTTTTGTTCCAAGGAGGCTTTTACACAGAATCCTGATGGATCTTCTCCTCTCATATCTCTTGGCCAATGCCTAAGTGGTGATGTCACAAGGGGTAATGAAGAGAGATTGCTGTGCTGTCTGCACTACAAACTTTGGTGAAGGCCACCTTACTGAAATTCAAGCTGATTGGTGTTATGTTTATGAACTGGGAGAAGGCACTACAGAGGTGACTATGACCATACATTTCTTTTTAAGAGATATGCCCTATTATGTATTGTTCGAGCCAATATTCTATTCCCTGGAGGCCAAAGCAATTAATACTTGCCATCCCACTTTCTCATAACCAAAAGGCTTTTATGTCAGAGGTGGATCCATGACACTTCCTTCTGAGAAGAATAAGATCTGACTGGATCTCCTGTACAACTTTTAACAAGGTAATATAACCATGTAGCTTATACCTTACCTCCTGTTTGAAATTACTTGTTTCCCTTTTGCTGATTTTGCTTAAAGAGAAAAACAGCCTAGTGCGTCTACCAGACAACCGTTGTGTTCCTTTCTCTCATGCAGTACAGCCATGTTGCTATATCTCTTATCCTGTTTTCAGTCTGTCTTTGTGGCACTGTGCACATATGCTATTGGTCTTGGCTATTACATGTGGATCTCTCTTATTTCTCCATTTTCAGGCTTTTCAAAGTAAGCAGTAGAGTTTCTATTCGACCTACAAACTCACAATATGCGGTGGAGGTTTGAAACGAGGTACTCTCTCTCTCTCTTTCTTCATTATGACTGAAATTTTTAAAACAGCCATTACTTCTCTTATTGTTTCTGGCTCCAACTTCAAGATTTAAAAAAACAAAAACAAAAACCAAAACCAAACTCCAAAACAAGTCAGAGTTGTATCTTACCTCCATAGAGTGAAGACAATTTATTTTTACCTAGACAGATATCAAAAAAAATAACAGAATTAAATAATTACAATGTATTTTTAAAGTAACTTTTAGTGCTTCTCTCATTCCTTTCATAACTGAATTAGTAAAACTCTAACAGTATTTTGTATTATACTTGCTTTATATGTAATTATAGCATTAGTTCATCCCCGGATATTTTCCTAGAAGAAAATAACTCATTAAATCTGGAAAATTGAGCCATTTTTAGTTGTTAAAATAATTAAAGAACTTAAAGTTAATTGATATTCCATGAATAAAAGACATAAATATCGAACATATAGCCATTTATTTAAATGGAATTAAAATCGCATTGTGCATTTCACTTTTTTGTCATTCCTTTCCATGTTGCGAATATCTATATTTTCCTAGATTAAAGTGAAAGACAGCAAGCAAGAGATAAAGGAAGAATGAAACCCTGTGTTCAAATCTGAGGCATCATTCTTGACTTCCATGCATTTTTTCATTGCATTTTTTTTTTAAAGAATTATGTAGCTCTGGACAGGGAAGAATTTTACCTTTAAATTGCATCTGAACTACACCATAAAATGTATAAATGACAAACCAATACAAGACAACTGAGACCAAAGAAAAAAAACAGGTAACATATTGAAATCTCTGTGCCTTACAAAAGGCGAGTAAAAACAATTCTTCCATGGCTCAACTCCTTTGTACATAGACCTTTTGTCATTTTACTATGCGAGCTGTATGTCCAACCTTCAACATAGCACTTCTGGGATAGGAATGAGCTGGAAGAAGGAGGAATTCAAGGACAGTTAGTTATATGGGAAAACCATCTGAGGCAGGGAAAAGCGACAGCTGAGAGCTTGTAAAACCACCAGATCTATTGAGCAAAACGTCCCAGAAAGGACACAGAAAACATCCACCAAGGGGATTTCTTCTGCCTTACTGCTGCTTGCCTGACTGAGCTGTACCTTTGACTGCAATTCAGAGCAAGCTGGCAGTGGTAGTCTTTGTGCTCATGTTCACTGACAGGACAGGTTCACTACTCTTCATATCATGCATTTCTGATCACCAGTCATTCAGACTGAGACACCAGTTACTATATGTCACAGTTTCCTGTGAAAGATCATCTATCTGAATTTCATTCTTATGTATCAGGACTCATCAGGGACAGAGTCAATAAATTTCAATTGCCTTGCTGTGTGAGTACAGTCAATATTTAAAAAACCCCACATTTCACAACAAAACACATAACCAAAACTAACCAAACAAAAAATACTCCTCACCACTTGCATTCTTAATAGTTAGGCTACTGGACCTCCAACAAGAGTACAGTTTGTTTCCATTTCAGATATATCACGATAGGTGCAGAGCCTAATTTGCTTCACAAAATTAGCTTCTATTTCCATGTGTACTTTCTACTGAAGTGGGATGAGAGTCTGTCTGGATGTTTGTCTTGAAAAAGAAAATACCATTTTTTAAGAGGAAAAAATGCCATCAACCAACTAAGTACTTTTGGATCACAAAGGTATTAATGACAGCAAAGTTAGAAGGACAAAGAAACATAGTAAGCAACACAAGCTAGAAATCTGAGCTACAGCTGTCAAACCAAATAGCAAGAAAATTAAACTGTCTGATTGAGTTTAGCCATCTACACCTCAGATAATTTCTTGTCAACCTTTTCTCCGTAAGTTGTGGCAAAAGCTAACTTAAATCATCCCTGCTGTCATCAATCCCATTTTCAATGCTGCACTTGGAAGATGTACAACCAATGACCAATTAGAAGACGCTACTGCTTTTATAGTGCCATGGCCCATGAAACAATAGTGCCATATCAGACTACCTTGTCCTTCTTAGTGTCCTTGATACGAAAGGCAACCCATAATAGGAATAAAACAGTAATGAGTGGTGTTCTGTATGTGTTTCATTTTATTTTTTTGAAAACCAAATTAACATAGCCCTGAAAATCTAAAGGAAGCAGTTGAAAGTGTGCCTTTCTCTATGACACCCTTAAGTATATGTAGCTAACTATAAAAGCTGTTTCAGCCTCTTCTTAGCTGAAGAGGAGCTTCTGATTAATAATTTACCTAGTAAATTAAATAAAGTGAGTCCTTATGCTGTAGAAAATGCAAGAGAGAGGTTAAAAAACAAAACTAGAGGTTGTTTCAAAGAATGAACTGTCTGTGGGTTCAGTAAATAAGTGCTGCTTTTTATTCAGAATATGTCACTGCTTTTCAGAGTACCCAGTGTAAAAAGGTCCAGATCCCTCACTAAGGACCCTTAGTATGATGCAACACATATTGCCCAACTCGATTTTCATGGGAATGTATCTTTGAGGTTGGTGGGAATTGCATACATTGTGGGTATGATTCATGCTGCTTATTAACTAAGTGCTTCAAGTACTGCAAGTTGAAGTAGCCACATTTCAGTCAACAGGTTTATATATCAGGATCTAGCAAACTATAATGGATCTGGGTCATGCATGTACGACCACAGATGTGACAATCTGGAGCAAGGTTATTGCAGATGACACAGGTGGTAAAGTCTGCAGTTTGCCATGTAAAAACCCCAAGCTTTTAACTGTATGATTTTATCAAACTGTAACTAGTAGGTTGTGGGGAGGTTTTCATGCCATCTAAACAGTTCCATTGTTGGGCTTTTAGTTTGTTTTTGACAGTAATATTAGCATAATTCATCATATTCGTGATGAGCTGTCACAGGTACTTCACTGAAAAGCTTTAATACATACATACTTTTCAGAAGCAAATTTTGCATGCTTATCAACTTGTTCATTTGTTTCTGTCATAGTTTGCTAAGGTGCTGCTGAGTTACAGTTTGCTGAAAAACTCCTTGCTTAGTAGAGTCGGAAAACTATTTTTTTCATATATTGCCTCTGCTGAGCTCTCTCCCCTCATCCTGTGAGGCCTCAGGCCAAGATTTCAAAATGGAACAGGATTTCCCATGCAGGTGGAAGAAGTAGAGTAAACCAGCACTGTGATTTGGCAAGCATTTCCATATAATTTATGTTTGTACAATTTGCTTTTACTGCAAACTTTCTATAGTGATGATATTGAAATGACTGTTAAAATGCTTCTGACAATGTCTGTTCCTGGCCTTTCCATACATATTTTAGACTACAGCAGTGTTACTATGTATGCTTGGTTTTAATGATCACCAATATATCATGTAAGAAGATCAGTGGGAGTAGAAAAGTGGGTTTCCCTATCTTTCAGATGAAAAAGAGAAAAAACTGAAAAAAATAGTCACCAGGGAAAAAAACTCCACAAAACACAAAACCACAGATGAGACCTTGGAGTCTAGACTGCAACAGTGGTAAGAAAGTATAGGTAGGTGTAAAGGTATTAAGCTAGAGGAAGAATTTTTGTCAAAGGACTCCTTAGAACGTAAGACCAAGCTGAAATATAGTCAGAAAGAAAAGTTCAGAAAGTGTGTGTCCTCTCTTTATCCCCATAAGAATCTTTTCTCTTGGATATCTAGAAAAGTTGAAACCAAAGAGCTTCCCTTGCAGAAGGAGGAAGGACTGTGGCAACGTGTAAGGAAAAGTTTTAAGAAACAGGACTGGACATTAGGGAAATCAGATGGCAGGAGATTTCATGGACCTGGAAGCAGGTGCTCCAAGGACCTCCCATGAGCAACCCATATGCAAAAAAGATTCCAGACTAAAAGGTGGTGCTTGCGCTTTGCTTAAATTATAGGCATAAATACTTTTGGCTCTATGAAGGGATGCCCTCTTGCCTGAAGACTGGCAGGGAAGAAACATGGCCAAATCACAGTCAAATTCAGTGGGACAATTTTGGTATGCAGGGAATGTAGAGTGAAAGAGAGAAGCTGACTGGAATTCATACAGGTAAGAAGCACACGGTGAGGGAGACGCTAGGCTCAACAGCTTTGGGCAGGATGTGGCTCTGGGCTAAGGCTGTGTGGAAAGACTTGAGAAATGAAGTTTGAAGAGGGATGGCAAGAAAAAAGCTAGATTCCTGGCTGTCACTCACCCTATAAAACTAGGGAGAAAACCACAGTTGCATACTTGACAAAATGGCTTTTATTTGGAAAAGAGAGGCAAGATGACAAAACCATGTCTTCTACTCCAGAGGTTACTCCAGCTGTGAACACTAAATTTCTCAAAGGATTCTCATTAGTCAAAATGACAGAAGCGTATGTGTGGCAGACCAAATTGTTTCCACCCTGCATTCTGAGGCATGTACAGATGGATTAGGGAACATGAAGTGCAGGTTTTGGTCTTTGACACTTGGTTTGCTTTTAAATTTTTGGATATTCTATCAAAAGTTTTTTTAATTTAAGAGTATTTTGAGAAAACAGTTATTAGCATTTCCTATTAGTAACTTAAGTGTGTGTTTTCTAGAATAACTTCTGATAAAATGGGTAAAGATATATGTGGAACGTCCTGTATCTTAAACTATGTGTATATACACACTTAAACATTCAAATTAAAATATTTAACAGTTCTGCTTATTCAGTGAAAATCATTTGAGAAAACTTGACTTCATACATTTAACATGTTTTTTCTCTTTTTCTGTTTTTTCTTGCCCCCCCCCCACGAATGAATGGAATTAACAGTTCTTTCAATAGTGGATAATGATCTAGGGAATTCAGCCTGCGAGTTTGGCAGAGTAGGTTTTCTTTGCATCTAGTTGTTTAAGGCTTTGTTCCAGTGACTTTAGAATGGATGTAGCTGGCTTTATGAATCTCATATTTTACTTGAAGTACTTCTTAATTCCAGAGATCCTGTTTCCTCTTAATTATATTGGATAGTAAAAGACATAATTAAAATTAATTTTAATTATTTTTTTAAAAAAGGCAAAATTAAAGTTGTAATATAAAATTGTTTTGTGCCTCCACATATGGCCTCTAGAGGACAGTAGTCTTTCAGAGCTACAGAAAATGGAGACTTCCTTAACTTCTCAGTCAAAGCATGCTTCTCATAATAATCATAATTATCCATTGGCAGTGCAGAGGGATGCTAGAATTCTTTGTGTCATTCAATCAATAAAATGCTGCATTCAAAATTTTCAAGCCAGTTTGTCCTTAAAAGTGTCACACAAGCATTTCTATTTGTGTTTCATTACGGTATAAACTGTATAACTGGACCATATACTCAGCTAAATCTAGGCTTTCTTCTGAAATTCTCCCAACTGTACTAGAAATAAGCAACAATAGAATAATTATTTTTGTTACCTTGAAGATTAAAAGATTTCATAGGTCTTAGAACTGTACAAATCTGAAGAAGTGTTCAATCTTTCAAAAGACTTGATTTATTTTACCTACATTTAGCTCATGAAAGTGTAGGTTATGTATATTTCACACATGAATGCCATCTTGGTTAATAATCTAATACTCTTGTCAGCCATCTCTAAGGATATGCAGATAGGAAGACCAGGCAGTCTTGGCTCCCAGTGTTTACTCTTTTTAATCAAGTAAAGGATTGGTTAATCTAGTATGACTTGATTCACAGCCAAAACTTCAGTGTTGTTGTTCCAGCGAGATTTGGAAGGAAGAGGAGGGGAAATACCACTCTAATCCTATCCCTATCTTCCCTATTACATGGTAGTCATTGATTAAATTGCTGTTCTTTGGAATAGAAATTTCAACCACAAACCTTCCTTTTCAGATGACCATTCTAATCACCAGACTACTTTTTCAGGCTCTTTCTTGTACTATCTGTATCATGTTATGAATTTTGTCCTGTCTGTTAAAAAACTCTCAAGGAATGGACTGCATGCTATCAACATGTATAGCCACTAGATATTACAGCCAGTCTAATGGAACTTGGGAAGAGAATGTGTCTTTCCAAGCAGAGAAAGAAATTTATTCCAGGTCTTACCTCTCCCGAAGAAATGTTCTAATCACAGGCCTTTTATGTAAAATAGTTTTTATGTTCCCTACAGTTCTTGCTTGACTGGGTTTTCTTTTTAAAGATGGTGACAATTACTGGGTTATCTGCAGAAGTCTGATACATAAGGCATCTTTTGAAAATGAGCCTTCAGAACGTCTAAGAACAAGAACATTAAGTTTCTTTAGTCTGATAACGCATAAAAGCACAAGATGGATAACAAATTTTGTGATGTATTCAAGGCCAGATCAGTGCCAGACACAGATGGAAGCACAGATTTAAGCACCTGCCTGCAGAACCTGAAAATCAAAACTCCTGGAAATTCAAGACTCCTATGAGGTCTGGATCAAGAAGTTATAATTTGTAAGAGTGATATCTGAATTCTAATTAGTCCTGACTAGAATTGTTAGTATATTGAAATCACGCTTTCAAGTTTTTTCTAAGTATATTCCATTAGGACCAGCCAAAATTAAATACCAGAGATTTGATCTGAAGGAGAGTAATTTAAAACATTTTATTTGTGACATTTGCAGCTGCTTTGAGAGAAAATAAATTAATCGCAAAATAGTGTGAGAACCAGGCCTAATTTCTTGCAATAATTATCAGTTTAACTTTAAAGAGTCTGAAATATTTGGAGCTGGGTAAATATTCTTGAGTAATGTGCTGTGTTATTGGAAAAAACTTCACTATCGTTTTTTTTCACATTTAATCTGTTTTACCATTAAAACAAGGCCATGTTTCTCTTTCATAACAGCTTATTTAGAAGTGTTTTAAAACTCCAACAGATTTTATGATGCACTATTATGAGCTACTGTAATTATACTTCACTTACTAAGATTATCATACAACTTTCATTCTAGCAATGGGAGGAATACAAGGAGTAACTTCTTTGGATATTTGCCCTATTTATGCATTACTTACCTACTGAGCTGATAAAGTCACTTCATTTATTTGCATGGTAGTACAATTTGTCCTAGAGAGCAATAGGATTATCTATCCGTGTTTCTGAGCTCTGTAGTGCTTTTCCAAATCCTGCTGCACAACTCCTATCTTCCTAATAACTAGGGTGGATTTACACCACCATTGCTGACAAGAGCAACCTGTGGCCTGTCCTGCAAGAGCAGCACTGGGAGCCTTGCAATAACAGCAGCTGTCCCTTTCTAGCCTCTCTGCCAAAGCATCATGTTTCTGATCTGCAAGATGATGAGTTCACAGAGTCTTAAGGCTGGAAGATACTATCCCGCTGGGAGTTATGTAAAAGGAGCGGAAAGATTTTTTCACTCGGCATAAGATGAAGTAAATAGCAGTACCAAAATTTGTCCACAGCTGTTCATCCACGTTGATTAACTGGGTGGTTGTTGTGGGATTTGCTATTTTCTCTGTAGGGTAATTGTTCTGTTGAGTGGTAATTCTCTTGTTGCCACTATAAAGCGTACTTTTGAATGTGTTATATCACGTCCAGATGCCCCAGTGCTGGTGACGGCTCTGGAGGGGCTGCTGGGATACCCAGGGCTGCCCCGCCCGGACACAGCTGTTCCAGCAGCTCCAGCAGCCCCACCGCAGGGCACGGCTGAGCCCCTCAGCCACAGGTGGGCGGGAGAGAGCCCAGAGGAAAGCCTGGCCAAGGGAGGGCAAAACGCTGCCCGGCAGCCAGGGCTGAGGGACAGGAACTGTGTGAGAAACAGCCCTGAGAGCCCCGAGGGCAGAGTGGCAGGAGGTCAGGAGGGGAGGAGATGGCCCTGCAGACAGGGAGAGACCCTGCAAGGACAGGTGGACATGCTCTGAAGGAACTACAGTCAGTGGAGAGCTCATGCTGGAGAAGGTTTATCCTGAATGTCTGTAGTCTGTGGGAAGGTCCAAGGCTGGAGCATGGTACCGCATGAAGAGGAAAAGGAGGCAGAGAGGGTCTGTTATGAGCTGACCATAAATCCCATTCCTTGTCTCCCTCTTGTTGCTGAGGGAAGAAGAGGTAAAAGTCAGTGAAGGAATAACGTTGAGCCTGGGAAAACAAGTGGGAGGATGGTGTTCTATCTCTGTTCTTTGTTTCTGACCATTCAAATCTATTTAACTGACAATAAACTAATTTTCCCCTGTTCGTCTCTGTTTTGTCTTGTTTTTTTATTTTGGTTCATGAGCTTTTACATCTCATTTTCTCCCCTTGTCAAGGAAGGGAAGTGAGTGAGCAGCTAGGGGGGCACCTGTCAGCTGACCAAGGTCAACTCACATCAACATTGCATTTGTGCAGCATCATTGCTAACATCTAGTTTTGTATATTCGCTCTTAGTAATCACTGATATTTTTGAGCTTTCAAGCAAGATCTTATGGCATTTTCAGGTAGCGCCACAGTTTATTAGTTCACTGTGTGGAATAATTTAGTACACTCAGTTATGTTAGTGGCATGGTAAGAAGTATGCACAGCTTCTTTATGCATTTCATGATAACAAATATTGCCCTTAAGACTCCTGTCACTCCTCAAAAAGCAACATGTCACAAGGAAAATGTGAAATTTAGTAATCCATTCCAATTTATGAGCTACTAGTTGTAGTTAGGTTGCTGTTTGGAACTATAAATTACCATGCACTGATGGTAGCTAGTAATTTTATTTATTTTTACCAGTGAAGCTTCCTGTTGTGTTTTAACTGTTGTAGTCTTTAGAAGCAAAAGTGCACATGGGGTCTGTCTTACTGTAAAATTGTGAGGCACAGCCATTACCAGTTGCAGGAAAACCAACTTCTTACTTTTTCTACTTCAATAGTAATTAAACTAAATATATATTTTTTTTTTGATTGTTTTGGTTTTTTTGTCTACAAGAATGGCAGCAATTATCACTATCTTCAGCAGTGCTATGTGAACAGTTCAAAAGAAAAAAGAGAGCTAAGTGCTGCAACTTGGTCTCCAAATAGAGCTGTACTAAAGGGACTGTGGTATGTTTAGATGAAACGAAACAGTTTTGCAGGCCCTTAGGAAATGATAACATGAAAGCAGCCATACAGAAGCAAAAATCCATAGTTGGTCTAGAGACCAGGGTCTGGGCTGAGCAATCTGAAAGAACAGTTTGTAGGATTAAAGTCAGCAAAATCTGGGATATTTGCTTCTATTCTCAATTTGATTAGACACAAATGCTTTCTAATTGCTGCATTTAAGTTTGACAGAATTGTCTATGGGAAAGTTTATGAGTTTTTTCCCAGTTCTTTTTTTCTCTAAAGTCATGCTCAGACTGAGCGAAGCTAGTGTCTGGTCTGGAACTTCTAGCCTGATTATAACGAGCATCAGGCCCAGGCCTTTCATGTCATTGGGCAGAGAATAAGCCGAGAGTATGCATTTCTAAAGATGATGCAGTGCTGTTCAGAAAGTTCAAATGTTTTTTTGTTTCAAGATTTCACTTAAATAAGATCCTTCCTTAGCAGTTAGTATGTAGGTGTAGTTGCACAGTGTGCATACCATTCTCCTGCTGAAATTCTGAGATCTTCATTGTACTACGTACAAGAGTCTGTTAGATCAAATAGAGACATCTGCAACAGCATGGGGTTCAACAGCTCTTTATCTAGTTGAACATACATGCAACAAATGAAATCCTTTTCTCCTGTCATGTTATTTCTGAATTTGTTTTTTATGTCTCTAGTAACACCCCTACAAATTTCTGGATAGTGCATTAAGAAAAGGACTGGAATAAAGGTCATTCAGTACAAATGACAGTGTTCATCTGCAGGACCTTCAGTAACAGAGATTAGAAATTTGTTTCAAATTTGTCAGCTCTACCTGTGCTGGTTGCATTAATTTCCCCTTCTAATGGCACAGAATGTAATTCTTTGGGTTGAACTATTAAGACAGGCACAATTGGTGTTTTTTTTCTCTACGGTTTTACCAGCTTTTCTTCTTTCTTCTGTTTTAAGGAATTAAAAATGGATCATTTCAAAGCAAAATGTGAGCACCTTTGCAAAAGGTGTCCTTCTAACTGAATGTTTCTCAATGTTTCAGCTGAAGTGCTGCTAAAAAATTCTGTTTTTTTCATGTAAATTTTCTGAATCAGCCTGTAGAGCAGAATTTATGGGAATAGAAAATAAATAAATAAATAGATACATACATACATACTGTAGTGGTTTAACCCGGGCTGAGTGCCAGGGGCCCACTACAGCCACCCTCTCACTCCCTCTTGCCCAGCTATAGAGGAGAGAGAATATAACGAGAAGTTTCTTTATTCATGATAAGGACTACAACAAATTCTTTCTTAATCACCATCACAGGCAAAACAAGACTCCATGTGGGAATAATAGTCAAGTTTATTACTAACAAGATCAGAGCAAAGAGTGAGAGACAAGAAAAGACACCTTTTACCCCCCACCCCCTCCTTCTTACATCCAACCTATTCTCCCGCAGCGGTCAAGGGAAAAGGCGAGGTGGGGGGGGGAGGTGTTGCTGTGGTCAGCTGCTGTTCTCAGCCGCTGCTTGGGGAGAAGAGCCCTTCCAGCCACATTCCATGGGGTCCATCCCTCACAGGATACAGTTCCTCTCACAAACTGCTCCGGCGAGAGTCCATCCCATGGGCAGCAGCCCTTCACCCACAGCTGCCACATGGCTCACATTCCACAGGGTGCAGTCCCTCAGGCACAGGCTGCTCCAGCGTGGGCCCCA
>VXBA01001902.1:0-17395 GCA_013399895.1 Serilophus lunatus | reverse complement strand
CCCCCCCCCCCCCCCCCCACTGCTACCAAAACCTGGCCACAGAGAAACCAATACACATACATATATAAATTAAAAGCAAAGATTGGCTTTATTTGATTTTAAAAAGCAACTAAAACATATCATAGATTTTATATGATGCACGTTAGTGGAGCATTTCCTATGTGGAGTCCTCTCACCCTATGAAGAAAGTGAACAGGGAAGGTAATGATTAACCCCCGTGATGGTATTGTTTCTTTCTTTCTATCTCTGTTCAAAGAGGCGTTGGTTGTTAGAGTGGCGGTGAGTCAGCAGCCTGGAGAGCCACCCGCATCGACAGAAGAAAATGTCCTGTAGAGGACAGCTCTGACATTGTCTCTGGGAAGTTGATGAATTATTTCCTGCAGTCTCTGACACATGAGTGTATGGAAGATATTTGTAGACAAACACAGGTGTACCCTGAAAGTGTACAAGTTCTGTTAAAGCAAGTCCTGTAGAGCTATATCACTGTGGGAGTTTAAGGGAGGGAATCATGACAAAAGGTCACATCCTTAATGTAGTTTTTCTTGGCTTCTTACAAGCCAATTATCCCCATCAGAATTCTGTTTGCAGGCCCTGATACATTGATGCTGCCCTCACAGCTTAAATGCTTAATAAATTTTTTAATCCTTCCTCTATATATAATTGCAGGAATGAACTTCTAAAGCACCAAATGAAAGAGTACAAAGCACAACAGAAGAAATTTTCACCCCATCTGACCATCTAATTTCTATAGTAATGCTTCTTGTACTGTTTCAGAATAAGCTATTTTCTTCAGAAAACAAATACAAGCATTAAATTGTGTCAGACTTGCATTCCTCTGATCACTGTTCAAGGCACGGCTGGATTTTATCTGCCTGCCTTTGACAAAAAGTGACAAATACTTGCTTTTTGTATTGTTGGCTGAACTCAGAGTTCAGAACTACAGAAAGAACTTGTAAATTTTGAAAATAATTGAAAGGGAAGTTGCTGTTGTTTGACTTAATCCAGTATGCTCGAACCAGTTCATTCAATTCAAGTCAAGTTAGAGAAGAAGATGCAGGCTTGACTGAAGGAATCTGTAACCCTTAGGAAATAAGCACTTAAAGAATACAAAAGTCCCTCAGTTATAGTTGATAGAAAATGAAGATCCAAATGATCAGAGGCTGTAGCTACACTGTCAAAGACCACAGTCCATTTGATTATTTTTAGATATTTAGTTGGATACTAGTTCCTTACTGTCCTGGGAGCTGGGAATTGTTAGTGCCCTCAAAGTGCACAGGGTGTCCGAAGTGATGTTTTGGTTCCCATTCTGTGCTGAAAAAAGAAGGTTCTTGGACGTAGATATGTTGTTCCTGGAAGAATTTGGGACAGTACTTGACACTGAGACTTTGAAAACTGAACATCCTTGACAATTTCAGCAAGTTGCTGTGACACTCCTGTTATTTTAAAGTACAGCCATCTGTGATCAGCCAAAAAATTAGGTGGATCTCAGAAGTACACTGAAGTTTTTAATGGAGTATTGCACACCTCCTCCAGCTCCAACGAAGGGAATAGAAATTACAGGTGCACAGTACCTTATGGATAAGGCCCTACTGGGCAATTTGGACATTTACTTATGCCAGTGTGGAATCCCTAAAGGAAATTTAATGCTCTGAATTCACATTACACTGGTCAAAGGGGCTGATTAACAACACACAAAGGGCAGTGCCTCAGATACTGTTTTAAGAGACCAAAAGAATCACACGCACAAAAAAAAAAAAAAAAAAATTAGAAAATAGGCATCTCAGGTGAGACAGTTGTGTTTTTTGGAATCACGCATACACTTAATGTGACTATGTGGCATTTTTTCAAATTGTAATTTCATCTTCCCTATTATTACAGCCTTTGAAAAGGGTTGACAGTCTACCACCTACAAAAAATGTTCGCTCTAAATAACAACTGTTAATTTGCATTGAATCCTTAACACTTTGTATCATGTAATTGCTGAAACAGACTGAAAAATTTTAACATATTTGAGAGTAAATATAACATGACTGTCTTTTGAAGAAAAGTGTATTTCACTAATATTTGTAATTGTATGTTTATTACAGTTTTGTCTGCCAAGATAAGGAGGAAAATTCTAAACAGACTAATGTTAAATTACCTAATAGTGAACAATCTTTTTTCTGTCTATCATAATTTTGCCCAAAAGCAGAGTACAATATACAGTTTCATTCTTCTATCTATGTTTTTCTATCATATGAAATTTCAGATATTCTGTGGGAGGGATTTTATTTCTTCTGGTGTTTTTTTTTTTTACTTTTGTGCTTTGTTATTGACATTTTTAATATATGATTAAAAAGAGAGCAAGGCAAATACTGTGAAGGGTAGAATGGCTCATCCACTTGCACCATCAACTGACAGCTTCTCTATAGCCAAGTAAATGTTAACAAAATATCAACCTTGAGATAATATTAATAATACAAAATGTACCAGAGTTCTTATTGTCTTCACTGCATAAAACTGAAATGAGAGATTAGCATAATGCATTTCTGAAGTTTCGATGCAAATGGAAGTTCTCAGACAGGTTTTCTCAGTTCTCAGTAGAAGTTTAACTGCATTTTGAAGGTCTTTCCTTCCATTGCACAATCATCAATTTTTTTTTCTTTTATTCATATATTTTTAAATTTTAAAATTTCTTTAATGGAAAGTGTGTTATCATCACTATTTTAAAATGGATTTCATTTGTATGAAACCAGGAAGTGATGGTGGTTTCTTCTGTAATTGGTCTACTTCAAACTGGTTCTCCTGTAAGGTTCACCAGGTCTGAAATGCTCTTATCATGAAAAGCCTTAGTGCATGGCTTATGTGTCTGGAGAACAGGCCTTCGTTTTGTCTAATGCTTTCAGTACAAAGAGTCTCTTTGGCACTCTAGTATTCGATAAAGTTGAGGAGAGGATTTGCATTGGGAATCTACCCTCAAAATCACAGTAATTCATTTCTCTTCAACACATTCGGTCTTTCATGAACTTAATAATATTCATGTAAAGTATATGTGCTCTGTCTTCTCAGACTGCTCTGTGGAGATTATCAAGGAAATATTTTTTTCCTGTAAAAAATTTTGGAAAATAAGGTAAACATTTAGAGGAAAAGAACATACTGTTGTGTTTTACTGTAACTTAATATTTATAATGGTGGTAATAAAAAGGGTGTAAAACTACCTAAAGGCAATCTAAAGTCTGCCAGAAGTGTCACCTTCAAATGGCATCAAAATGTATAACAAATTTTCAAGAATAATTTGATTAAAATGCAGGCATAAGCAGATATTTTTTAATTATTTAAAATTTTATGGATGAGCAAGAAAAAATATTTTAAGCATGTTTTAAAAACTACTTAAACAATTTTAGTGGGCATCTTTAATAGAAGGTTGTACTTAAAGGTCATTGTTATTACGTATTTGAAAGGTTATTTATTTTCTGTATGAGCAACATGTATCTCAAATGTTGAGCAATTGCTTTGATTAGCAGTTGTATACTGCTAAGTAGTCCCTGAGGTAATTTGATATCCTGGGGAGTAAATACGCAGTGAAAGAGACTAAATCAGGTTAGGAAATCATTTACCTGCCAACTGTAAGCACACAGCAGTTTCTGAGGCTGTGATCTGCAGTTTTCTCAGTGTAAATCAATTTACCACTGTTTTCTGAACATTTCCTCTAACAGTGGTGAATTTTGATAAATGCTTCCTTTCCAAATCTTTTGTAGGATTGGTGTAGCTGGGAAAGAATTAGTAGAGGATGACTAAAGAACCAAAACAGATGATGAGTTATGTATATACTGAGTGCTGTAGTTACACTTTAATCACAGTATATTACTTGACCATATGAGCATTGTTTCATAATATACTATTTTTTAATTTTTTTGATCACTAGAGATCTCTGTGACAAAGGATGTTACCATATTTAATATTTTTTAGGCACTGAATAGCCTTGAAAGAATTAGACTTTTAAAGTCAAGGTGAAAAAAAATGGAATGCATAAAGGCAAAACTACGTGTTCCTAAGACATGAGTTTGTCCTGGTTTGGATGCTAGAGGGCAGTAAAAGTGACAAGAGACTTAACAGGAAACAACAGCAAGCAGTTTATTTATCTAGGAGCTCTATAAACTATGGAACCCCAGTAAAGCACGACCAGATTACAACCAACCAACCCGACAATATTGCGTGAAAAGAAAAGTAGCAAACTGCTCCTCCAAGCTGACTGGTGAGTTAGGGAGCAAGGGAAGGAGGGAAGGCTGCCCCATGGATGGTCCTGGTCCCCGGTCAAGGAGCCTCTGAAAGAGAAGGATAGTGAGATGAACCTCAGGGGGAACGCAAAAGTGGAAGATACCACAATCCCTGTCATCATGTGGTTCCTCCGCCAGCACTGCCCGAGCTCTGGTGACACCGCGCTGCTGCCCGTGTTGAAGCAGATGAGGGAAAGTGAGCCGCGATGATGCCGCGCGGTCAGAGAACAGGGAGGAGGAGAGCCATGCTTCTCTCAGCTCAGAAGGAAGCTGAAAGAGGGAGGACTTCCATTTCTACGTCTTTTATGGGCTGTCGGATCTTGCGTCCTCTCGGAGTCCTTTTCCCAGGCGTGCTGCTTTCCCCCTGGGCGTCAGCTTTGCGCACCACCCCTTCGATGAGATTTTGCCGTGCTGCGCTGCCTCTGCTGCTGCCAGGGGCCAGGGCAGCTGCAGCAGCGCAGCTCTTGCCTCCGTGAGGCCCCCCACGCCAAAACGCCGGCCGCAGGGTGACACCCCCCGGCCCCCAGCCTAGCAACATGCCGGGATGGGACCAGCTCCTGCTCAGGGCAGGCTCCTCTGCCGTCCTGGCCCCAGCTCCAGCCCAGCACATGCCAGGAGGTGGGCTCCGAGCGGCGGCAGTGGCAACACAGAGCAGGTGAGGAACTGCAGAAACCGCACTACAAGGAGCGGGAGTTCTGCAGAAGCGGCGGCTGCTGCCCTGTCAGCGCCAGGTTCAGCAGCACCGCCCTTGAGCAGCCGCTGGACCCAGCAAGGGCGCACAGGGCCGGGGCTCCGCTCTCCCACCCCCAGGACAGGCTTGCCCATGTGAGAGGGTCTAGTGGCACTGCCCAGAGCCGAGATCAGTTGTCTCGTCCTGACTCTGCCGCTCGGGGCAGGGCTGGGCCACCCCGCATGACATGGGAGGAGAACCCTGCTCCATGGGAATGAGCCCAGCTCCGCACATCGCCTGTGGACAGGGCCCTGCTGCCCCCACCAGGGCCAGGCTACCCCGCACCGCCCGGCGAAAACTCCATGCTGTGGGAATGAGCACAGTGTTGGGTACGGGGCACGAGCCCAGCCCCGCACAGCTCCGGGTACGGTGGCCTTGCCATCCTCAAGTCGCTTCCCTTCTCAGGAAAATCAAAAAAATGTTTGAGACAACCCCTTCCCCCCAACCTAAAAGGCAATACTACTTTCCTAACGCACTACAAAGTTTAAAAGCTATTTGGAATCATACACAATTTTATATCTTTAGTATGAAACAACTTTACTGGTTGTTTAATTACATACAGTAGGGAGACTATTTCTCATCCGTTTGTCTTAAAGTTATGATTGTGAGTCAGATAAGTGAAGACTTTAGTGTAATTACCTTTTTCTTTAGTTCCTAGATTGTGTCTATCTTTTCCATGAGAGGATTCTATTTAACTGGTACAGAATGTAGAATCCGAAGACATTCAACAATCCATTAGCTAAACACTGTGTAGGAGGTACAGAAAAATATTTTTTATTCATTTTGAAAATTTACAAGGCTATTACATGTCTCTAAACTCTTCGACTATTTTGTACCTTTCTCTGAAATTATATTTCCATGCTGCTGGTAGCTGATGAACTGAAATTGTGCCTTCAAAGGGTCATTTCTTAATTTGCTGATTTTGCAAGTGACTAATTCTTTGAGGATATGAGAATATGCCACTCATCTCTTCTGTTGGTTGTGTGAAGTCACAAATTCACAGCAGAGAGAACTTTACATTGCTCACAGAATCCAGAAACTTTTTTTTACACTGATGCAAAAACTGTGATGACAGTACAGCTGACGCACTAAGGGGGAGGAGAGAGGAGTATTCATATTAAGCATCAGAATGAAAATGAAGTGTTGCAATTACCCAAGTCCTAGCAAAGCTTACAAAACTTATAAATCAGAATATTCATTACAGCTGGCCTCTGAACCCATTGTCTTTTCTGATGAGCGGGTTTTCTGTTCATATTTTCTGTTAACCTGCCTTAACCTTAAGAATTTAGATGACCTGTGACTCTGTTATTCATGTCTAAAAAGTGAGTTCCATATATTGTCTAACTCTGAAGACTAGAGTTCTAAGGCAATCACATTGTATTTTCCTGCCTATACAAAAGAGTTTGGACTATTATTAGGTGGAGGAGGGGGAAAAAAAAAAGAAAATCTGAGTATGATGAAAAATTATACCTTCTAAATATATGGATATGGTAGGAAAAGAGAACATTAAAATGCAACTGAGACATATGATCTTTAATAGCAAAATAATGTAAGATTAGGTTACTAACAAGCCATGAAAGCAGGTATATCCCATGTTAAGAGATTTCAGCAGACTTTTTCTGGGATGAACCCATTTGAAATAAGGTCTGAGTTCTCACCAAACTAGCATCCACTGTCAGAAATAGCTTTGTCTACACAAAACTGATTTTACATGACCAAATACTCATTTAGACATACCACTTTCTGGTAAGGTTGTGTTGTGAGAGTTCAAATAACGATCTAAGGACTGCTTTTGTTTTGAGGTGGGATTGTATCAGCCTAAAATATAAATCTACTTTGTTCCAGGGTCTTGAGGCAGCAACACTATTTCAGAGGTGTTTATTGTGTTTATTTATATTTTGAAATAGATTTGACACTCAATTTCTTCAATTATTCAGCTTTGAGACCTCTATAGCTTTTTTGTAGCCAGCTTTTTTTTGTAGTAGTTTTTTTGGCCAACAAGGGAGCAGGAGGACTGCCCTTTCTTTTGCCTTGCTTGGTTGGTTTAGGTTCTTTTTTTAAAAAAAGAAAAAATTATAAATTACTTTTGTACAAAGTAAGTGAGCAAAAGTAAAGTAATTCTGTATCCTCAGTTCTGGTACTTGAATGACTTGTCATCTTGCAGGAAGGAGAGTTGGTCAGTGCTCAGATACAGTCATGAAAAACACATAGATTCCTACGAATTAACAAAGGAGCAGCGAGCAGAACTGAAAGCAGTATACAATTGTGATGTTTCTCACATCTTGGACACAATATGACATTCTTGATATCTCACCCTGAAAAGCAGCTAACAGAGTAAAAAAGACAAGATAAAAGCAGCAGAGAGGGTCAGAGGTGTGAGATGAGTTGAACAGGCTATTACACTTCACCTTGGAAAAGAGGAATATGTTGAAAGTTGATGCCATGTTACATAAGGAATGGTTATTCACAAACCTTCCTAATACAAGGGTTTAGAGGTAACAAATTAAGCTATCAGGCTTGATGTTATCAACTTCCAAAAAAAAAAAAAATCAAATTAAACTTTATATGTAAAGTATGAACAACATGGAAATGGAATGTCTATATTAACAGTGAATAGAATTATTTGGAATCAAACATAATGGTCTAGTTACAACCTGTGGCTCCATGGGTCCCTGTACTTTCTAAGTTTTGTAGTGACCTTTTTTAGACAGAGTTTAGAAGAGCTTTTTGTCTGTCTCAATGAGGAAGGAACAAGTTCTCTTCCTATAGGTCTTCAGACATTATCTCTTCGGGAATTGCCATCTTGTGCCCTTAAATAAAAACTCATTTACTGCCAGCTGCTGCCCTTCAGACTGATAATAGGACTGTGATCACAGCCTTCATTACTCTCTGCATTCTTAGTCATAGTTCTGACAATTGAAATTTTTTTTTTATCTGAGATTGGACAGTTGGTGGTTGATGTGCGCATGTTTCTGTGTCCTCAGACTGACATGCATTTAATTTAGTTCTGGATTTTGTTCAGCTGCTTTGTTTGGCCAAAACGCTCTGGAGAGTAAGCCTACAGCCACAAATCTTTCCAGGTTTGTGTTCAATTTTCAAATCCTATATTTGTAGCACAAAAAAAAGCACTCTTTTTTCTCAGTGGGCGTGTTTGTCAGATCTTTTTTGGCAACAGCATTAAGTAGTTTATGGTCAATTTCATCTAACATTGGCCTTCCATAAATAAAGATGTGAAGCCTTTTACATTGGTAGCCTAAGGCCAAAGAAGCTCTTTCTTTTTGCACACATCATCACTTACAGATTTCAGATACTAAACTAAAAAAGGTATTGGTCTCTGGTTATGACAATAGTTAAAAACAACTTAGAATCTGAAAAACTGACTGAGATCTTAATTCCAGTCTCTTTTTCATTGAAACTGGGGGTTAACACACACTTCATACTGGTTTATCTAAATGAGATGCTAAGTTGCCAAGCTGAATTTACACACAGAAGAATTTTTTCATTGCTTCCTTATAACTGTTTTTATTGGAAAATTCATGATCAGCACTGGCTTCCAAATACTGTTCATTTTTGTTGAGTTCTCCTTTTGCCCTGTTATATTGCTTGTGTTGTCGGTAATCTGTTGTTTTCCTTTGTTTGTTCTTCTCTCTCTTAGATTACTTTTTTACTATGTTTTGTTCTCCTTGTGTTCCACTATTTTCCCTTCTGAGCTACTAAAAATATTTGATTCTCTTCTTCTCTTGTTCCTTCAAATTAGAATCTCATTCAGGTAATATCCTTTTATATCAACAAAGTAAGATACTTTCTAATAAAACTGTTACCAATCACAGAATACACTGCACTATGAGGGAATGAAGTCTTCCAAGCCACTGGAATGTTTCTTGGGTTTGCAGTGTGTTTCAATTTTGGCCTTTTTTGTTATGTAATAGGCCTTTGCAGCATCATTAAGTGATGTCAACCATTTCTCTTAGCATTTCCCATCTCAGTAGCAAGAAAATGCCTTATACTCTTGTTGACATTTGACTTCTGTTTTATTGTTGTGGATGATTTTTTTGTTGTTGTTTTTGATTGGTTGGTTTTTTGTTTTTCCCTTCACCATCTATCCTCTTGCCTCTCCACTGGCTCAGTGCCACAGGGTGAGTGGGGAGAAGAGGCACATCCTGATGGTTGTTTGTCAAGAGGGGGGGGGGAGGCGGGGGGGAAGTGCTGAGCACTGTCCACGCCATGGGCCCATCCTTCTGCTGGCGCGGGGACCTGCATGGCCAGGCATGGGGAGAGCTGCTCTTCCTGCGCTGCCAGGCCCGATTGCCTGGGCAGCGACACAGCTCAGCAGTAGGGTTGCCATGGTGGTTACGGGGCTGCGGTGAATGAACAGCGCAGACTGGCAGTGTGTGGCAGCTGCTGTGCAGGCGCAGGGGATGATGTGTTTCCAATGCTCTCCCATGGGACTTGGAATGGGGAGGTTTCCCGACGCAGCTCCGAGGAGGAAGGAGGTAGAATCTGGCTTTCCAGTGTCTCTACCAGTGCGCGGCCACCATTTCCTCTGGATAAAGCCCAAACACACCAGAGAATGACCTCAGACTCAGAGGTTTCTTCTACCTCCACTCCATCCGCTCACGAGGGAGTTCCAGTCTGCCACTCACCATTCAGAGTTAGTGGCTGCCATTTTTCCCGTGACCACTGAAAGGGTCAGAGACTTATAAATTAAGTTTAACAGGGAACAGTGGTTTCCTTCTGTTCCCCACAGATTGTTCAATTTTGTTCAGAGGTATGGGGTTTGTGTCCTGTTTCTCTTGTTTTAATACATTATATATAAAAATCCTGTTCTGCATCTTGTGGTCTCGTGTCCCCAAATTTAAATCACATAAATGTCTCTAACTGGGACAACTCTTGGGATGCATGTATGAGTTCTTGCCTTATACAGTGAAAAGGGAATGAGCCTTTGCTCAGTCAGACAGCAAGTAACTTGATTAATTTATCCAGTTTCTTTTGAGGTGACCAGTATGGACATCAAAGACTGGTGCTGAATAATTTTTTAGATATCTGAGTTCTCATTTCTCTTAAAAACATCTTTAGGTATATGTCTCATTTTTTTTCTGTCCTCTATCATTACGTTGAGTTTGTACTTCACATGAAACAGTAGATAAGAAGTCTATTGTCAACCCTATATTGGGTATTTTTTACATCCGTGCATTATTTCTCCCCATTTGTTGTCCAGTGTATTTCTCCTTGGATTTAAATCCCTCTGCTTGGCCATTCATCCCTATGAACATTCAAATATAACCTAGTTACTCTGACATTCAAAACAACCTTAGGTCTGCCATAGCTTGTTTTCCAAAGTAATTTTTTGGGAACTCCAGTCTTGAAGTCTATTCCTTGGATCATTTCTGAACTATGTTTGATTGTTTGTGTCATCAGATGACTGGAAAGGTTAAGTTCATCCTCTTACTCTAAGGCAGAATCAGTTATATCCATGCCAGTCCTCGTGGATGCTTGTCTGTTTTGCCCTGAAATGTTTCCTAATGATAGAGACTTCATACCTTCTGCAGGCAGCCTCATGTACTTTACCATTTTTGCCTTTACAAAGTCTTCTCTGCTGCCTAATCTGAAACTCTCAGGGCAGATTCAAGTCTATTATTTCCACTTCTAATGATCATGAGTGTAAGGAACATACTGTAAAGAAGATGAAGAGCACAATTTTCTTTTAAATATTTTAGCAGCACTATCACACCACTTGTTCAACCTGGCTTTTTCCCCTCCCCCTGCCAGTAGACTGAAACCAGCACCAGCTTCTTTAGCCTGCCATTAAATCCTTATTTTTATCCATTTCAGCCTCCTTATTCACCTCTTGACCTTTCCAATTGGTTATACCCTTCATTGAAATCTATTTGTCAACACAATACTTTGAGGCCATTCCAGGGCTGGATAAGACTGGAGGGCTATATTCAGTATTTGACAGGCACTATATCTGTACACTACATGAGGTCTTTGCACAGTGTTGTAGTAGCATGACATTGTTGATGGGTAGGCAGTTTGTGGCTTTTATAGTTTTGTTGTAACAATCTCTTTTAAATTCTGTTAAAACTGATCTTCACTTGCTTTTGAATTTTAATCCCTTTACCCTCAAAATCAGATATCTAATTTGCTAGGATCCTTTTGAATTTGGTACACTGTGCCACTTCCAGTCTGGTGCCATGAATAGCGTTTAATAATAAGCATATGCTGCATTCATTCATCAAGTTATTATTGACTATATAGACTGATACTATAGCTAAGGAGGAGTCCTGTAATGACATCCTCAATTTTAGCATTGTGTTTTTGATACCTACATTGAGAAAAGTCTCCTAAACACCTGTGCAGTTTTGGTATATTTCTCTAGACCTTTCAGTAATTCCTGAGTTGGCCAACAAAAATGTCATTTGAGGTAAATCCTAACTAAAGCCATGATGTATAAGAGACCATTTCATCTCTCCATAAAACCTGTTTCTCTATCAGAGAAGGAAAATAAATCAGTTTGATCTAATTCTGCTTATGACATAACATTTCATTAATGTCTGTATTTTTTCTCCCAGATGTTTTTAAATAATGTGAGTATTTGAATGGAAGTTGGAATCAACATTGACTCACCCTTTTTTCTTTTTTGCTTTTAAAGGATATTTACTGTATTTCCCCCCACCTAGTCTTTCTGTAGCTAAACCACCCTCCAGAGATGAATAATATATGCCACAGGCCATCATTTAATTACATGACAAAAAAAAGCCTGTCTTCTAGGACAACTCATTCCGGTACTTACTGCTATTATTGTGGAATAGCTTTTGCTGCTGTTCAGTTTTGCTGTTGGAAGTTTGCTGAAACTTCCAAGTTGCGATTAATGGCTGTTTTCCCTTATTATGCTGTCTGCCACTACTGAGTTATTGTTTATTTAGGGAGTGTTTTTTTCTTATAAGAAGATTATTATGGATATGGATATGGATATGTCTCAGGCATACAAGCAGATTTTTTTCCTCAGCTTTCACTAGAAAACACGTTTTAAGTTAAAAATACCAATAAACCCCTCAAATACAAAAAGCCATAAATTTACCCATTTGATTTTGTCAATAATACCTATAGCAAGTGTTACTCACACTACAAGAGGCATAAGAAATGTGTTTCATAAAATGTTGTGAGTTTTTGTAAGCTATTATATTGTAAAAGGTGACCTTGGATTTATTGAGAATTTATTCATAATTTCAAAGGACTTTTTCTGTGACAGTTTTTCTTTGTCTTAATTTCTATTAGACAGGGGGTTGAATCAAAGACAACTGAGATTTTTATTTAAGTTGATTTGGTGTTAATTTAATTTTTCACAAAGACTCCTCAAATTCCGCTAAACTGAATTTATGTTCCAGTGTTGTATTTCGAAGTTCACCAAGCTGAACCACCTGATGCAATGTTACCCAATTATGTGAGAAGAAAAGAGGAGACCAGAAAAATACCTTCCTCCATTAATATGACCATACTTTTGCTGCCTGATTCAATCATGGGGTTTTAAAGCATTAAATCCCTGATTCAGTGAAGTGCTTAAAGTCATGTATAACTTTAATTGCTTGATTAATTGCAATGGTGCTCAACACAAGAGGTGAAATTGAATTCTTGTCCTGAGAGGTTTGTCTTATTTATACACTACAGTTTGTTGTATTCAAACGGAACTATAATATCAACTCAAAAGAAATCAGCATTTTGCCTGCATTCCAGATTCCCCACATCATCAGATGGAAAGCAAATGAAAAATTAGATCATAAACTTGATTTTTTTGGATGTGCAAATTTTAGTGTCAGAAGAGTTTTTTAAGATCTGCGACGTCTGGTCTTAAATAGAATATGCTTCAAAGCTTTATCTATTGCAATATGGACAAGTCTTATTTCATGCAATACTAACTTAGAGATGCTTTCCTAAGGAGAACTGATTAAAATATCTTTTTCTTGTAGATAGTGGCATTAATAAGTCACATATAAAGTTTATTAAAACCTATTAATTTTTCTTGTTGCTAATAGTCAGAGATGCACATATGTACTCTACCTGACTTGTAAAATGCTAGGAAAAAAAAAAAATAAATACAATATGAAAAATACTAAAAATACAAGAAATACCTACACCTTCTCATGAATGCTTTGAGTCTTATAACTGAGTTCATCAACAAATTATAAATAATTATTACAGGGCTTAAGTAATTTGTACCTTCTCTAGTTTGCTTTAGCATTGATGAGACAAGGTTAAGGTTTTAGAAGGCTTGTGGACATAGAGGTGATGCAATAGCTGCAGAGAAGCCTGTAGCCCATATATAATAGTATTTCTGTGGCTCATGTACCTCGTATATCTGAGCTGATTCTGTTTGAACTGTGCAATACAGGGAAGGAACGGGCATCTTGAGAGAATGATATTGACTTTAAAGGGGGTGTAACTTCAGGTAACTCTGCCTTCAGACAATCTACTTTTTTATAATTAATTCCTGATTTTACCGCTAATGAAAATAACAGTACTGCACGCTGTAGTGAAAAGGTAGTCTTCTCTCTGAATTTTCAGATCCATCAGTTATGGGAAATATTGGATGTGTTATAAAAACAACTTTTTTGTCAGTCAGAAACTCCCTGTGGCTGAATTGTAATTTTTAATTGTTGTGGGAGCGGTTATGGAATTGTATACAGGAATGCACCTGCTATTTATTTTCTTTAATGTCCTGGTGCTTTAATTTATATGTACATGGCACATCTTAAACTGGAATAGCTCTGCAAAAAGTGGGACTAATACAACTTCTCTCTAAAATACTTGTTTTTGCAGTAATGCTCTCCAGAAATGACATTGTCACATCCTGGATACATCAAGCAGTAAAATGAAAAACATTTTATCTGAAACCTATGGGAAAACAATAAAACAAACTTATCAAAATAAAGCTCTTCTAAAATGTAACTGAAAAGCAAAGGTTTCTCTTCTTGTTGAAAAATAAAAATTTTTCACTGAATTTGCATTTAAAAAACACAGTAGTGCTAGTAACAGGGTCTGAATATTTCTCAGTAAGAAATGAAAATGCAGGTAAGGATCCTGGGGCTTCCACATGGAAATATACTGCATTTTGAAAAAGGTTTTCCTTTATTCTTTTGTTGTCATCTTCTGAAGACACTTTGCTATTTCTGTTTCAATGGAAACAATAGTTCTAATAGCAAACATAAGACTTCTGTCAAGGACTAAGTCAGAGGAAAGGAAAAAGACTATAGATGTCGATATAGATCTTACCTGTCTACAAAAACTATGATGCAATTTAGATACTTGGTGTCTGTGATAATTATTTCATGAAGGAAAGCATGCTAGGCAATTAGCTCTAATCGGGAGAATTAAAACTACACATTCCTACCTGGATGAATTAGTCTAAAGACAATGGGCAAGATTTTCAGATGCAGCAAATCAGATAAGACATTACCATACCTTATTTTTTTGCAAAATTCCAATTTTGTGGAAGAAGTAAGACACATGTTAAAGATATTTAAAAAAAATATAATGGTACTTAGCCAAAATTAAAGTGGACTCAACAAGTTATGCTGTATTTAGTATATTGAAGAGCCTGCAAATAGAACAAAATAGGAATGAGTGGTTTCCTCTTTGCCAAATGTAGTGCACACACTGTATGCATAAAAAGAGTATATTTATATTATATATAGGTTTTCTATTATATACATGCTCTGTGTATATCAATGAGTGTGCATTGCAAAGGTTTTTTTCTAGTTCCAAAGAACTAGAATTTTGATGTGCAATCATATATCTACTGTTTAAAATGTTCCTCATTTTGGGGGGATAGTGATGAACAAATTCTGATGTATGGTAAAAATAATTTTAAAGAATCTTGGAATGAGTATTTTCATCATAATGATGGATGTACATTTTTTCATCAATTTTTAATAATAGATAGTGGGCTTTGAATAATAGAATCATAAAATCATAGCATTTTTTGCATTGGGAATGATCACTAAGATCATCGAGTCCAGCCATGAACCTAGCACTAGTCAAATCTACCAACAATCTCTGTCCTTAAGTGCTTAAATACCTCCAGGGATGGTGATGCCTTAAGGGGTATGCCTAATATTTTGGGGAATTCACTTGAGGCTGCGATTGGCATAAAAGCGACAAGCACAGAGGTGCACTCGCTCTTTTCGGCTTTCTCCCGAGCTGAGAGGAGCCACGACGCCCCCTCTCCCTGCTCCCGGACCACATGGCTTGCTTCCACTCACCTCCATCAGCACTGGCAGCAGCATGGCACCATCAGAGCTCCAGTGGTAGCACCCAGAGAAAACCCAGCCAAACCGCAAGTCATAGTTTTCCCCTTGCATGTCCCTGGATGGGGGGGTGCTTTTCACTCTTTTTGTCTGGCAGGAGGTTCCGAGGGCAGGGAGATTACTATCACAGAGGTGGCTTTCCCTTCCTTCCCTCTGCTCCTCAGCTGACCAGCTGGCTTTTAGGAGCAGTTTGTTTTTTTGTTATACTGCGTGACATTGTCGGGTTTTATATTGTGTATATTTTGTTTAGTGCCTACTTGGTTCTATAAGACCTTTAGAGCCCTAGAAAAATAATCCCGTGTTTGCTGTTGCATCTCTATTCAGTTTTCCGTCACTGTTGTGCCCCCTTTAATGGTAAAACCATCACACACTGTAATCAAAATACCTTTCAATCTTCTTTCTGATAAGCTAAAGAGATTGAGATATTTGTGTTTCTCAATGTAAGGCATTTTCTCCAAACTTAAACTAAACCTGAGTATTTTTTAAATAAAAAGTTTTTGGATTTCTTATTGGAAAACTGACCTGAATTTTAAAATATGGGAAGAAAGGACTTTAATATCTTTTTTCAAGTGATCCATACTTTTGCTTTTAATGACACACACTATTATTTTTTCTGCAAATCAGCATAAAACCAAAACAATCTGCACCTTTTCCAGTCCAAATTAAGTAGGTGACATGTAGATATAATCTTAAACTAAGCTGCATGCCTACAGAGACCTACAGAACCATTGATAATCTCAATGCTTGATAAAAGGACTAAATATAAAAATGGTGCCAAATTCTTGTTGGAGCACTTGTAAGCGAAATGTGGCCAAAATACAACATTCAGGCAAATATTCCAACTTGCTGTAAGGAACAAACAGGCAAAATATTCTCAAAACACTTTTAAATAAAGCATAGAAAAATATTCAGGAAGCATTCCAATTTTTAGATCTATAGTCACCTATTCCTCTCTGTTATGGAGATGAGAGCCCGAAAAGACAGCATGTCAAATCCCTACTTGTATTGGAGGATATTAGACTATATATTTGCACTCCTAGGGGCAGGGAATGCAGTAGCAGCATTGTCATTGCAGGCAATGGAGAGATTAACAACTTGCATAATGAAGGCTGAATTCCTTTGCTTTGGCAAATCCGGTACAAGCATTAAGCAGGTGATTAGCAGATCAAATAAGCATTTTTAATTTTATGACAGATCTTTATCTGTCATTCTATTACAGTTTTTGTGGAAAATTGTAGGCAAAATTAAGGAAGAAAAAGACACCTTCAGAGTCTTGACTTCCCTTCCTACCCTTCTCTTTATGACCTCATTTCTGCTTGAAGAGGGTTTTCCCTTTTCACTGTATGTCACACTGCATGATGGCTAGCTTTCAGGACTAGGACAGGCTTGCAGAGAGGCAAAGCATTTGTTGTACTAAAAATCATTTGCTCAGTTACAAAAATATCTTTTTCCCTACTGCAAATCATTACATACGTGAGCAAGCTACTGTCTTTATTAATGGCAACCAAACTGAGCCCATCCTCTGCAACGTGTTTTTTCCATCAGTTGACTGCACTGAAGACCATGCTTGTCTGGACCAATGCAAAGTGAGTAAAAAACAGGTAGTGATTTCAGATGTCTAAGATTACTGTTTCTCAATGCAGTTTGTATGTGCCAGTAGACACATTGTGACATGCAAGCTGTGCGACAGCCTGCAACATAATACACTAGGCATAGGTGATGCTCTTCTTTCTAGCCCTGAGGAGGGAATGGATTAAGCAGAATTGAGGAGTTAAGCAAGTCTCACAGGCAATGGCGAACAGTCAATAGATGTGTATTTTGTACTAGTTCAAGGCAAAAGGGACTTTCTGCTCTTGAGTTTAAACCCCTTTGCTCTGGGGGGTAATATTCATTTAATTTGCTTGACTATGAATTTAGTGGCAAAACCTGTAGGCCCAGAATATACAGTTCTCCACTATTTAAGTACTACACAGAAATATTCAGTTTATTGAAGCAGTTCTAAAATCCCTGGGATATATTGTCTATCTCTTCTATACTCAGTAAAGAATTTCAGAGTATAGATTAAAATCTGCTGAAGAAATATGGCCTCTGTAGTGGTTTAACCC
>VXBA01001901.1:396135-466292 GCA_013399895.1 Serilophus lunatus | reverse complement strand
GTGTGGGGTGTTATGGGAGGTGTGTGGGGCTGATGCTGATCCTGAGGTTGTTCCAATTGTGGTGACTCCAAGCTCTTTGTCACCCCTGGAGGAGCTGGGTGATGTGAGGTGCTGGTGTCCTGTCCCGGGGGGGGGGTTCTGGTCCATCCCCCCGACCTTGTGCCAGCTCCTGGGGAGGGACCTGGGGGGTGGCTCGTTCCTTGGCACATTGTTCTTAATGACCCTGAGAAGGGACAGCTCCAGGGAGCACTAATTTTATCATCTCTGGAGTGCCTACCACAGTAACTGAATTATAATAGGCTGAGTCTGGATGAAGATTGTATTTATAAAGACTTTGTTAATACAGGTGAATAGAAATTGCCTCACCCCTTATAAATTATTTTAGGACGTGCTCTAACCCGTCCTAGAGGCAGCCCCATTGATTTACACACTTCAATTTATGAGGGCTGCACAAAAGCTGCCATCAACTAAGCCACAGACATTTATAAATGTCTCTGCAACATGTCATAACACATCTTATGGTAATTTCTGCCATTAATCATTTATTAATTATTTTAAAAGGATGGATGCTGGCATCACAGTGAGCTCTCTTTCTCCTCACTGGTATTCTCCTTCCCCATCTCTTAATGCCCTTCCACCTTCTAAAGATGACTCTGTGGTCTCAGGCTGGTGGGTGTGTCAGAAGGCTCTTGGCCAGGAAAATTGCAAGTCCTTCTGCCCTGTGAGTGCCCAGGAGAGCAGATATTGGAGGTGCCACTCATTTTGAGGGTGCCCATCTCAAGGGCAGGATGAGGGTCGGCCAGGGTGGTGGGGAGCTGAGCTGATTTGCTCAGACTCTGCATGTTCTGTCCCCTGTAAGTCAGCCTGGGAGGGAATCGAGCCCCGGATCCAACAAATCCTGTGCAGTTCCTTCAGCCTGAGCAGGAGTGGGAATCGCAGGTCCAGACAGGGCTGTGGCTGCCCAGCACACTCGGGGTGGGATTAACAACCACATCATGTCTCAGCGTCGCTCACTCTGGTATTGATTCCCCCACTGTGTGTCAACAAAAGGGGAGAAATGAAAGGAAATATGGATAAAAAATGGATCAAAGCCGGATGGAGCCAAAGCCTCGGTGGGGGCGCCGACTCTTTTAATGTGGTTAAACCTGTCTCCCGATAGCCATCTCTTCCCGACCCCTTTCATGCCTTTTGATGTTGCGTATTTAAAATCCTCTCCTTGAAATCTCACCAAAGGGAGCCTCGGCGCTGGTTTTTCACGGGCATTCAGGAGCACAGCCCGGTGCCTCCACCATCCCCATCCCCGGCCGTGGCCCCAGCGAGTGTTAAATGGGCCCCAGGGGGGGTTAAAGGCACCTCTTTCTCTTCTCTCCTCACACGTTCAGTTCGTGCAGGAATAAATCAGGAGGGAACAGCACCACCTCTTCCTGGCTGAGAGTGGAAAATCCATTTGCAGCTACAAAAATGCCGAGAAGAAAAGGTTGAATTTCAAAAGCCTGTTCTGCTCCATCCTGGTGTCAGCCCTTCCTGCTGCCTTTGAAACCTGTTAGAGCAGCTCTTTTAGTGGGAAAGCAGCCTGGCAGCCAGAGGCCAGTGGGGCATCCTGGGTACCATTCACCTAAGTGCTTCAGTCCTTTGTGGGCTGCAGAATATCCCCTGTTTTCCTTTGTTCGCTGCCTCTTTAAGCAGGAGGGAGGTTTGGGGCCCAGCAGGGGTCAGAGCTCAGCTCGCTCTCCACTGTCCCTTTCGCTGGCTGATGTAAAAATAAACCATTGTGGCTCCGGGCTCCCTGCGGGCTTCCAACCCACACCTGTAACGGAGGTGATGTGATCCCAGCGGCTGCAGGTGTCACCAAATCCTCCAGATGTTGCTGCAGATGTGTGATGTGCTCAGGAGCCACCGCAAAACCTCCTCGGTCACTGCAGTGAGGCTGCTGCAAACCCAGGCTCCTGAACCCCTTGGATGGAGGAAAACCACCCAGGGAGAGGGGTCAGGAACCTGCTGGTCAGGTGGGGAAGGCTCTGAGCCCCAGCAAATCCTGTGGGGACTGGTT
This sequence comes from Serilophus lunatus, assembly GCA_013399895.1. Lineage (NCBI taxonomy): Eukaryota > Metazoa > Chordata > Aves > Passeriformes > Eurylaimidae > Serilophus > Serilophus lunatus. The sequence goes on along the minus strand of VXBA01001901.1, from coordinate 464,242 downwards.
GCACCAGGGCAGCAGGAGGGTTGGGAGGACCCAAACAGCTGAGGGGGAATTTTGGGGCCAGTATGTGAGACCAGCAGCACGTAGCCCTGTGTGAGTGCCTGAGGTGCTGAGGCAGCAAGTGGTTTGGAGATAGGCTGGGGCTGTGCTGGGACTGTAGCAGGAGAGGCTGAGACAGGGTCCCCATGGGTGAGGCTGGTGCTGACCCTGTGTTTTCCTTCTGCTTCTCTTAAATATTAAATGGGCCAAAGTAATTCCCTTTATGTGTTAAAGCTGGTGAGCTTTCCATGGTCACATCACACCCAGGAGAGTCGTGTGGTGCTGCTGTGGTTATAGTTTATGAAGTGTGAAATGGTGCCTGGGCTCCTCTGGGGCTGAGGGGAGTCCCTCTCTTGTCTCGAGCTGATGGAGTGGCCAGAGAGGGATGCTGGAGTGGCCAGTGTGGGATGCCAGCTTTGGGAGCCTGGCTGGCATGGCAGACCTGTGCAGCCCTGGGCCCCCCAGCCCCTCTGCTCCCCAGCAGGCAGAGATCTTGAGTCTGGCAGGAATCAGCCTCTGTCCAGCCAGCTCAGATGAGAACAAGTGGAAACAGAATAAATCAAAGCCCAGAGTGTTGAGGCAATTCCTCTGCCTGCTCCAGCACAGCCCTTGATGTTAGAGTCCTTCAGTCAGCATAGAAAATACTGAGAAAGGATCAAAAGGGAAAGGGGGCTTGACTCTTGTGGGTGTGCTGTGAAGGAGAATCCAGCACCTGGGCCCTGCTTTGTGCATCCCCTTGCCCTGGAGCGGGTCCCCCATGGGGCAGCTCAGGATGTGCCACCTCTCACTCTCCATCCTGTACCCTCTGCCTTGTCATCAGCCACCAGCAGTGTTTTAAGGGCCTCATTTAGCTGTGACCCTCCTTCTGGGCTCCTCACCCCTCCTCAGTGCTACCCTGAGGTCTCTGGGCAGCTTTGCTTGGCCGCTCCCGTTTCTGCTCATCCCCCATGTTCCTGATCATGTGCCAGCCAGCTGCCTCTCTAGCACCTTTCTATCCCGGATTTGTAAAAGGATTAATCCTGCAGATTACTTTTCTATTGACTTTGAATCATTAAGCTGGACTCATTATTGCTTGATATAAGTCATGCGTGGGGCTCTGCTGGGGTGTGGGAGGAACGCCGCTCCCAGGCTGCTGGGACAGCCAACGCTGCTGGGGCTGGGGCTGGGGCTGGGACAGGGACAGGGACAGGGACAGGGACAGGGACAGGGACAGGGACAGGGACAGGGCATCCCAGCCTTGGAGGGATTGGTTTCTCACCTCACCAGCACCTCCCCCAGTTTGCTCCACTGTAACTCTTGGAACACACGGTGTTGCTGGCGCAGCCTGGGCAGGCTGAGGGACCCTCCTCGCCTGGAAGAATTTGGATTTGGGAGGCGCACTGGGGGGCTTGGTGGGGGCACTGGCCCTGCCTGACCCCCTCGTGCCCCGTCCCCCTCCCCAGTGGGCAGGAGGCAGTTCCTGAGGGTCGAGGGCGCGAGCCGCGCGGCCGAGGCGCTGGGCTGTGACCCCCAGGAGCTCAGCACCGCCGTCTTCAAGCACCACCTGAGGCACATCCTGGCGCAGGCGACGGCGAGGGGCCGACAGTCCCCCCTGGCACAGGACAGCCTGGCAGGTACTGGGGCGCTGCATCCCCCCTGTCCATCACTTTGGGGAATAGGGACCCGTGGGGCACCGCTGTGGGAGCAGGTGGAGGGGCTGCAGGGAGAGGTACCACACCTCGTTCTTCTCAGGCAGGGAGGCCCACTCAGGGATGTTCATGTTAATTAAATCATTAACTGTGCTGTGTGACGTTGCTGCCCTCAGCTCTGCAGGTGCCCCTGCCTGTCCTTCCTTAGGGACACACAAAGATCAGGTGAATTTAGATAAGTGATGTGGCTTAAATGCTGTAAGGGAGGGTGAGATATTGCCTGGATTTCAGGTCAGTTTTTCCTTGCTCCTTAAAATTTACACCTTATGCTCTTGGAGGTCTTTCCCAACCTTAATGATTCCATGATCCTCAGCAGCAGAATTCCAGCCTGGCCCCTGCAAGTTTTTCAAATAAAAGCAAGAACCTGAGGACCTGGCCTTTGACATGGCAATAGTTTTATTTCTTAAATACACATTAGGAAGGGGGCAGGAGAGGAGCCAGAGGCAGGCAGGGAGATGTGCAGGGCTTGTCCCCAGAGCCATGCTGTGGAGCTGTGTGGGTTCTCCTGCCAAGGTCCAAGGAATCCCAGGTACTCTCTCAGCTCCGTGTGGGCTGAACTCAGCTGGAAATAAATGACGTGTCTGTGCCTCCTCTTCTCTCCACCCATGCCAGGGCCGAAGATGACGGGTGTGGAGTGTGTGGAGGGAATGGCCTCGGGGCTCTACGAGGAGCTCTTTGCTGCTGTTGTCTCACTGATCAACAGGTAGGGGCACTGGGGGCCTTGGGGAGGAGCCCCTTCTCCAGGAGTGCTGAGAAGGGACCTTTGCTGGGCCTCCTGAGAGAGGCATGGAGCAGGTAACTGCTGCCTGCTGGAAAAGCAGGAAGTCATGTAGAACTCCATCTGGGAGAGCACACTGGCACTCGGGACCTCCCATGTCCTGCCCTCCTGTGACAGCCTGGCACGGAGGGCAGGCACCGTGTGTGCACGGTTGGCACCAGTTCCACTGTCCGTGGGTAAATCCCAGTGGTTTTTCTGGCCTTTTTCCCCCAGGTCCTTCTCCTCCCAGCACCTCTCCATGGCCTCCATCGCCGTGGTGGACACCCCTGGCTTCCAGAACCCGCGGCACCAGCGGGTGGAGCGAGCGGCCACCTTCGAGGAGCTGTGCCACAACTACGTGCAGGAGCGGCTGCAGGGGCTCTTCTATGAGAAGACCTTCCTTTTGGAGATGGAGAGGTACAGAGAGGTGAGGAGCAGGGGCTGGGAGCAGTGTCCTGGGGAGCAGCTTTCCAGCACCTGGGGACAGGGCTGCCTTTGGCCCAGCGGATTCCTGTGCCCTGCCCTGGTGTGAGTGAAGAACTCAGTAGCCTGAACAGGAAGGGTGTTGCAGAAATTGGGGGTCTGTATGGAGCACTAGTCTTGAATTGGGTCCCTCTTCCCCCTTTCCCCCAGTTCTGGACCCTCTTGGCTCTTTCAGAGATGCCAGGCTCTCTTGGCATTTTCGTGGAACCCCCCCACGGCAGAGGGGTTGGAATTAGATGATTTTTAAGGTCCCTTCAAATCCAAACCACTCTGGGATTCTATGATACACTTGTTTCAGCTCAGGAGGCTTTGTGCCCTTCTGTTGATGCCACTGACTTTTTCCTCAGGTGATGAATAATAGAGAATAGAAATGAAAATGATAAAGTATTGCAGAAATAAGCTGCTGAGAAACTTACAAGCAGAGATGAACTTATTATTAGGCTTGCAGGAGTTACTTTAATGCCTCCAGCTCTGGGAAAATGGTTGAATTCCCATGGTTTAATACTCACACTTCACTTGCACCGAGTGAGGATAGATGTGCCCTTCACTACTGATGAATATATAATGGCCTGAGCTTGGAATGCCAGAGAGCTCTGCAGGCTGCCCTTGCCTGGGCTTTCCTGCTGGTTGAGGACAGTGCAGGACATGCCCCTTTGAGCCCCAGGGCTGCTCTGTGAGTCCTGGGACCACTCACTCCCGGTGCTGGGTCACACGTGGGGTGACAGTGACACACGGGTGGGAAGAAACTGGGTCCCCACTGCTGCTTTCTGCTGCTCCTGCAGACCTGGGTCCCTTGGCAGATTCTCTCTGTGTTGCCATGGAGAGACACTGAAGCCGCGGCTCTTGCTGGGCATCCCTGGCTCAGGCATGAGGAAGAACAAGCTGTGCTTCCCCTGCCCCTCCTGGGGGGCTTCTGGTGCTCCCAGACATGGTGATGGGGGTGTCGGGAAGTGGGAGGTGAGGGAGGAAAACAGCTGGAAGCTGCAAATGAAATTATTTACTGCTCTCTTGCTGCTTTCTTGTTAAGAAATCAGTATGGACCATAATATCTAAATTACTATCATACCAGTGGTTTATGCAGATTGTCTGACCCCCCCCAAGCAGCATTCCATGGAGTGTGGGGGGCCCAGCAGCCCTGTCCATGGGGACAGGCACAGCTGTGCCTCCGTGTCCCAGCAGAGGTGTCTCCAGTGGCTGCTCCACTCCCCTGCTGCTGGATCCCTGCCTTCCTTCCCACCCCTGGCAATGGATCTCCTCAGAGCTTCCAGGTGCCAGACCATGACTGAAGCAAGCTTTTAAATGATGTTTTCCAGGAAAATGTTGAGGTGTCTTTTGATCTTCCAGAGCGCTCTCCACTGGCTACGCTGTCCATTGTGGACCTGAGCTGCTCCCAGGTACTCTGTCCCTGGGGCCACCGTGGGGTCCCTGGGAGCTGCATCCTGCTGCTCAGAGCAGTGAGGGCTCCAGGGGCAAAGTGGGAACCCGTGGAGTGACCCAGAGCAGCCTGGGATATTGCAGAGGGAGGGCACAGCATCCACCAGGCTTTTTAAGACACAGTGAGCCTCTCTGGCCAAGCCCTGCACCCCATGACCCCTCCACTGCAGGGATGAACAGAGCTGGCCCTGCTCTGGGACAGGCAGTGCAGCTGGGCAGTGGCAGCAGGTCGCTGGGACTGGGCTGGTGTGGCTGTGGCTGGAGCCCGAAGCCCTCCCACCCTTCCCAGCACCAAGCACCGCCTCTCTCCACAGCCGCAGGTGCTGCCAGGCAGCCCCGGGGCCGATCGCCGGGGGTTGCTGTGGATCCTGGACGAGGAGGTGCTGATCCCCGGCTCGGGGGACAGCACCGCCTTCAGCCGCCTCTGCTCCTACTTCGCCCCCAAGGCACCCGAGCAGGAGGGTAAGCTGAGCTCACCTCGGCTGCCCGGCCTTTGGCATTGCCCCTGGGCTGGGAGAAATTTGGGAAATGCAGCCACCTAAACATCTCCTTGGGCTGATTCTGGGCTGATTCTGGGCTGATTCTGGGCTGCCATTGCTGCTGCAGGGGACGGGCCCCTGCGCCGGTGTGAGCAGGCGCTGCACTTCGAGATCTCCCACCAGCTGGGCACAGACCCTGTGCACTACGACCTCACGGGCTGGGTCAGCAAAGCCAAGTTCAACCTGTCAGCCCAGAACGCCATCCAGGTGCTGCAGCATTCCACGATGTACGTACCAGGGAGGTACCACAGTGCCAGTGGGGAGCCCTGTGCCCGCAGGAGTGGGTCGGGGACAACTCTGCCATGAGCTGGACATTGCAAACCTGCCCCAGCTCTGGCCGTGGAGGGGGAGACAGAGGGTTGCAGGGGGCACCCCTTGTGTGGACAAGGGGCAGGGCTTCCCGCTGATGGGAATGCTTAGATGATGGGATGCTGCCAGGTAATAGGTTGGACTCCACGGTCTTTTCCAACCTCGTTAATTCTGTGATTCTGTGAAATTGGGATGTTGGGCATTGCATCCCTGCAGAAGGGGCTGGGCAGCCGAGGTTTCCCATCCCTGCTGTGGCCTCAGTTGCCCACTCTGTGTCTCCCCAACACAGACCCGCGGTGAGGGAGCTGGTGCAGCCCCGGGCACGGGCCCCTCTGTCCTGCCGTGCCATGGCCGGGCTGGAGGGGCGCTCCCAGGCCGCCCTGCACCGCAACGCCTGCCTGAGGAAGACCTTCGCCAGCAGCTTTGCAGCCGTGAGGAAGAGGTCGGTGTGTGCTCAGATCAAGCTGCAGGCGGTGAGTGCTGGTGCCGGGACCCTCACGGCTGTGGGTTGGGGGTTTAGGACACGAGGTGTCGTGGCCCCACACTGAGACCCTGCCTTGGACACGGCTGCACCCGTCAGCAGCCACCTCCTGTGCCATGGGCTGGGGCAGCCCGGTGGCCGTGCCCCTCCCAGGGCGGTGCTCTGGCTGCAGGTGACCACGAGCCTCCCGAGCTCTGCCGTCGCTCAGGGAGAGCATCCCAGGCAAACAGATCATGAGCAGATTACACCGGAGCCTTGCTGTGCCGCCACTTAATCCTCTTAAGCACTCAGACAGTAAACTACCCCTCGGTGCTGGGCACGTGCCAAGCTCCCGCTGCTCTCAGCCGTAATGAGGTGCCCAAATTCCCTCTCGGCAATGAGGCTCAGGCTCCGCTTGCTCCCTGGCCAGCCCGGTTTGGGACGTTGCCTGTCCCTGGCAATGCCCTGCCCAGCATCTCTCAACCATGATGACCTTTAAAGTCCCAGTCTGGACCGTCCTGTGATTCTGTGACCCCTCACCTGCCCAGGTCCCTTGCAGCAGATGCACAAGGAGTGTCTCCCACCACTGCCATGTGCTGCCTTTTGTCCCCCCCCCATCCCTGCTGACCCCTGCTCGCCCTGCAGGATGCCCTCACCAACCTTCTCCGACGGTCCCAGCTGCACTTTGTCCACTGCCTCCTCCCGGGGATGAGGTCGGAGGGGCGGGTCCCTTGTCCCCCTGTGCCACCCGACACGGCCCCTCCGCTGGACATGGTGGCCCTGCGGACCCAGCTAGAGGGGACTCAGCTCCTGGATGCCCTTCGCCTGCACCGTGTTGGTATGTCCAGCCCCTGCCACTGCCATGGGCTGTGCCCATTCCACCATCACTGCTGCCCTGCCCCTGCCTCAGCCCTTCCAGGCTTTGCTCGTGGCCCATCTCTCACCAGTGAGTGACAAGTTCCCCCCTTCAGAAGTCCCTCAAATTTTTGTTGCTGTTTTGTGCAGGGGTTCTCAACCCTCCTCCCTCCTCCTGTGGCTCCACTGGGGTTCTCCCGCCCTTCCTTTGGAGCACCCAGGCATCAGGAGGGACCTGCACCAACAGTGGTCATAGTTCATGTCATGAGGAGAGGGATCCATGCAGGCGGTCCACAGATATCTCCTGCATGACATGAGTTCTGGGCTGGCATCTGGCCACCCCAAGCTCATTTCCATGCCCCCTGCCCTGCCCTCACTGCAGCAGATTCCCTCCCACGGCAGCTCCCTCAGCCCTCCCACCCACGGTGCCCCTTGCTATGCACAGCACACGCCACCTTCGCAGCCAGCCCCCTCCCCAGCATTGATTCCAGTGCCAGTTTGCCCGGACCGGGGCAGCCCCAGCATGTGTGTGTGCTGTCTGCCCCCAGGGTACACAGACCGCCTGCTCCTCACACAGTTCCGAAGGCGCTTCCAGGTCCTGGCTCCGGAGGTGATGAAGAAACACACCTCAGCCTACGAGGTGCTGGACGAGAGCAAGGTGTGTGCTGGGCTGCCTGGGGGGTGCAGCCTGAGGCCCCCGGGTGGGGCTGTCCTGATTCCAGAGCTGTTCCAGCCCTCCCAAATGCCATCAGGGTGTTTCTTGCAATGAGGAGCAATTTCTGAAGCTCTTAGATTGAACAATAGCGAAAATTCCTTCCTTGAAAGGGTTATCAAGCCCTGGAACAGGCTGCTCAAGGCAGTGGTAAAATCAGCATCACTAGAAGTGTTCAGAAAACATCTAGATGGGGACGTGGTTTAGTAGTGGACCTGGCAGTGCTCAGGGAACAGTTGAACTCAACGACCCTTGAGGGCTTTTCCAACCTAAATAATTCCACGAGGCTGCCCTCAGGAACCAGGAGAAGGAGAAAACCCCTTTCACACCAGCATTGGTGGTCGGGTCTGGAACTCTCTGGGCCAGCCCATGGGTTGGGCTCTTGGCAGTCAGAGCTCCTTAGCAAGGATCAGGAGCAATCTGTCCCTGGGGTTGCATCCTGCATGGGTGCAGCCTCCTGCAGGGCTGGATTCAGGGGGTGGCTTTGCATCCTGCTTCTCTTCACCCTCCCCACAGTGCCAGAGCCTGGAGGGACACGGACTCTCCAGCAGCCTCCAGGGCAGCTGAGCTCAGCTCTGCATCCCAGAGCCTCTCCCTTGAGGGCTGTTTTTGCCAAGGCAGTAAATTCCTGGTGTGAGCTGCACTCACCAGCATTATTGCCCCGTGGAGAGGACTTGGAGAACTCAGCCTGTTATTGCATCTTTTTGACACTTGAGAGGAAATGGCTTTGACAGTCCTGTGTGCTGAGGATTCCTGCTTGTCCTGGTTTGCAGGACAGGGCAGGATCTGTGCATTCTTCCTGGATCTCCCCAAAACTGTCTGGCTGAAGACAAGGCAGGCAGAATTCCCAGGAACCCAAGGGAACAGGGAGGCTCCTGGAGTACTGGGCATCACCTGCAGCCCAGGGTGGCTCCTCACTTCATCCCACAACGCCTGAAAGCCAAAGGAACTTAGGAAGGAGGGTGGAGATGTGCAGGTTTTATTTGTTTCCTAATGAGTTTGTAGGAAAACCATGGGAGAACCATTCTTGACCCTGGAATAAGGCTACAGATGAGCTGGGAAGAGCTGAGAGGAGATGAATTAAAGCTGGGCACGTGCTGTGTTGTGCAAACTGCCAGCCAGTGTATGCAAAGGCAGTTAAGACCTCGGGATTTAATAAGACAAATTTGACAGTTGGAAAAGGTCAATATTGCTATGAAATGTTGTTGGTGGTAGAGGGTGCCTTGTCAGCAGGGTGTAAGCAGGGGATTTGGAAAATCCCATCCTCCCTGGAGCTTGCTGCTGCAAAGTTTTGTTGGCTGGGGATTGCCTCCTGGGAAGAGGCTTTAACCCAGGCACTGGAGCAGGAGAGATGCTTGTTGTCAGTGAGGTGACAGTGCAGCAGCAACTGGCCCTTGTGCTGGGATGAGAGGGGATCATCCTGCACAGCTCCAGACCAGTCCCAGGCCTGTGAGGACTGGGGGCCCCAGTACCCCAATTCAGCAGGCCCATAGCAGGGTGGGAATGTTTTCTGAGCAGCTCCATGCTGTGCTCCTTCTCTGCAGGCTATAGAGGAGCTGTTCCAGGCACTGGATCTGGAGAAGAAGAGTGTGGCCATTGGACGCAGCCAGGTACGATGGCTCCAGTCCCTGCTTCCCACTGCTCTTCCCACAGCCAGCCCCATGCCAGGCTCTCCAGCTCCCCAGAACTCCCCAAACTGGGCAGAAAGCCTCTCCTCCACAGCTTTACGTGGCACCGGGTGGGCTGGGAAACTGAGCCTCACCAAAAGTCACTGCAGAAAGCTCCTAATTCACATCTGAAAGCAGCACCCTGGGTAAAATCTGTGCCTAATTGTCGAAATCCAGCCCCTCGTGGTATTTAAGTTCTTAATTACCACTGATGTCTCAGGGGAGGCAATGGGGCTTGGACAGCATGTGGGTTTGGTGTGCTGGGGCTCTCACTCCAAAGCCAGGCAGCAGTCACAGCAACAACATTTAAACTCGAATGTGATGAAGACAAGAAGAAAAATTAATTTCACGTGCGTGCTTGCCTTCAGCTCTGGAGTCTGTAAAGAGGGAATTCATGAAACGGTTCTGTGGAGCAAAATAACTTTCTTTTATCCTGCTCAGCACAGTTTGCAATTATCTCCTCTCTGGAGCCCTGGTTATTAATCAATAGCACGATGGCAGCCCCGGTCACATCTCGTTGTGGAGGAGTTCTCTTTGCCATCGCTTTGAGCATTGATTCTGCACCGGCCTTGAAACTCGCCGGGTTGGGGAGTTAATACAGACATTAATGAGGCAATTGAATAGGTGGTGGAGCAATCATGGCATTAGCTGGAGAGAGCAAGTTTCCTTGGAATTGTTCTTTGATTCAATTTGGCATCTTTTTAATGCGGCTCCCTGAGCACCCGGCGGCCTCGCCCGTGTCGTTCAGGGGTTATTAAAGCTGTGTTATGCAAATAGTGTGCAACAGAGGAGAGAGCCTGGCCCTGTATCACCAGGCAGTGACCCAAGGACAGCTTAAACACGCAAGAGATCAATACTGGGCTGAAGTTGATGGCATCAGCGAATCTGTATCATTTATGGAGTGTTTGTGGCAAGTTCAGCAAAAAACCCCCGACATGGTTATTTTGGTTTTGCTGTTGTCACACCCCATTGCTGCTACCTGAGTGTTTCTGTGTGTTACCTGTGAGTATCCCTGTGTTACCTGTGTGCTCTGGGTGTTACATTTTTGAAGCTGCTCCAGGGGAACAGGCAGCATCTCAAGGGAAAAGTTTTGGGGAATTGCATTTCGTGTTGGTTGATGCTTCTGTCAAACAGGAGGAGGGAGAGATTTCAGACCCCGTCCTGGGGGTGTTTAACCTCTGTTGCTTGCTGTCAGGTGTTCCTGAAGCCAGGGGTCATCTCCAGGCTGGAGAAGCAGCGTGACAAGCTGATAGCCCAGAAGGTGACCCTGCTCCAGGCTGCTTGCAAGGGCTTCCTCAGCCGCCAGAAGTTCAAGAGGTTGAAGGTACCCATTGCATGGGTTGGGGTTACCTGTGCCCACCCAGGTCAGCACTGCTGGGATATGGCCCAGAGCATTCAGATTTGAGCTCTTTTGAGCTCCTTTGAAGGGTACCCACTTTGCCCTGCCCCGTGGGCAGCCATGAGATGCCACGCTGCCATGCCCTGAGCTCCCCATTCCCCTCCAGCCCAGTCCTTCCCAGCAGGACTGGTCATGGCTGGGTGAGGGTCAGTGCTGCCACATTTCCCTGCAGATCCAGCGCCTCGCCATCCACTGCATCCAGAAGAACCTGGTGGTCTTCCAGGCTGTCAGACACTGGCCCTGGTGGCAGCTGCTGAGCCACGTGCGGCCTCTGCTCAGCGTCAACCTCGCGGAGGGGCAGCTCCGTGCAAAAGAGGTGAGAACCAAGGGATGGGATGGGGTGGGATGGGACAAACCTCTGCTAAACTCCCAGTCCATCTTCCCTGGTGTCCTGTTCCTTCTCTCGCCTGAATAATGTTTTAACAAGATGTTCTCAGGCTGGTTCAGATGAAATAAAAGCTGCTCAAGCCTCTGTTTCTGCCTCCAAACCCATATGGGATCCATCAGGCCCCATCACCCGTTAACCTCTGTTTGTATCATGATTCTGCACGTTCTGCTCCTGCTCAGTGCTGGATATCAAAGCAGGACAAGGCTGCACAGAGCAGCTCCCGCTGCCTGGAAAGGAATCACTGCACTGTGATACCTGCCAGGGCCCTGGGACACTCCCTGGGCATGATCCAGGCCTCTGGCTGTTCATCCCAGGCTTTTGAGGTTTGCTGCTTTCTCATAAAATGTGCTCTATGCACACCCAAGCTGACATTCCCTCCAATGGAATTCATGTCAGGAGCTGCAGTTCCGGCAATTTGCAGTGAGCAGCCTTCAAAATTGCCTGGTAAATTTTATTAATAAGGCAGCTATGTCTCTTTCACTTATTTTGAACAGAAAATAAGGTTTTCATAAATAAAGCAAGAATGCTGGAACTCTCTGTGTGTGTTTTTTTTTGAATCTTCCCTAGGAGGAGCTGGCAGCGCTGAGAAGGAAGCTGGAAAAATCTGAGCAGGCGTGCAGCGAGCTCAGGCAGACTGCAGAGAGGCTGGAGAGCAAGGTACACCCCCCCAAACCTCTGATACAAGCCCAAAAGCCTCTGGTACAGCTCCAAAAGCTTTTGATACGGCCCCCAAAGGCTCTGCCACAGCCCTGCTTGACTGAGTTGGGAATGAAGCTGTATCAGGATGAGTAGGAGCACCAGTTCCACCACAAGAGGAGCTGTGGGCAGCAGTGGGGTGGGAAGGCTCCTGGCCTTCCATCCAGGGGTGGTTCTCTGGGCAGGATCCCAGTGGGCTGCAGTGCCTGACTGCAGCATTCCAGGCTGGCATCACTCCAGCTTGCCCAGAGAAGCTGTGGCTGCTCCATCCCTGGAAGTGTTCAAGGCCAGGTTGAACAGGGCTTGGAGCAACCTGGGATAGTGGAGGGTGTCCCTGCTTATGGCAGGGGGTGGGATGAGTTGAGCTTTAAGGTCTCTTCCAACCCAAACCAGTCTGGGACTCCATAATGCCCAGGTGCCCTCTGGTCCTTCGTGGGTTCTGCTCTCAGATACACGGGCTCCTGTGTGGTTGTGCCTGGGATTTTGCCAAGCAACACGAGGAGAAGGAGCTCCCAGGGTTTCTATAAATACCCTGGGCTTACCCAGATCACTGTGCTGAGCTGGGGTCTATTTAACTGAGCCAACAGCCCTGAGAGCCAGGGACCTCCTTCTTAAGGGGAAATGGGTAAAGATGATTCAGTTTAAGCTCTCTGTTAAAGGTGAAGTCACCTCCACAAGGCTGGGAATGCTCAGCAGGGTGGATGCCTCAGGGCAGACCCAGAAAAACACTGACTCCCCAGGGAGAGGAAACCTGTGGGGTTTGCTTACCAAGTTAAACTTGTGAGACCCCCCCAAGGAGCTGGTGCCTGCAAAATGTGAAGTGCCTTTTTAAAATGCTCCCAGATGCAGAAAAAGGAACGTTGTCATCCTGTGTTTTCTTCTGGCCCTGCTGCCTCTGCAGCCCCTCGCTCATCTGGCCGAGCAGGATGGACCATGTGCCCCTGTGCTCTGTGGAGAATGGAATTGATTCTCTGGGTTAATAATTCTCCCCTTCATTCATCTGCTCCTGGTTTCAAAGAAAACTTAATGTAATCAAATAGAACAATGGAGAAATCAGATGAGCCTTGTCTGCAGCGTGGCACAGGCAGTGAGCTGCAGGCAGAAGGATGCTGCCAGTGGGAACTGGGGCTCCCGCTGGTGACACTGGCCAGCGCTGGTGTGCACTCACCACCACCCCCCCCAAAGGACTGGCAGAGCACACACAGCACTCCGGGGTCTGTGTGGGGTGCCTGACACCTCCCTCCCTGTGCTTGGCCATGCCCAGACTGACCCCCACTCCCCCCCAGATCATCGACCTGACGACGGAGCTGTCGGATGAGCGGTGCCAGGGCGATGCCACCTGCCAGGCCCTGGATGGGGAGCGGGCAGAGCGGCTCCGCGGTGCCCGGGAGCTACAGGAGCTGCAGGTACGAGAGCCCCGGGCCCCCAGGCCACGCCAGTGGCAATGCCATCCTCCTGGCACAGCCTTGCTGGACCCCAGAGCTGGGTAGAGCTGCTCCCTTCCTCCTTCGGTATCCCCAGAGCAAACATGACCAAGTGCAGAAGAAACTGGAGTCGGTGGAAAAGCAGCTGGAAGAGGCTCAGCAGCTGGTGCAGCTGCGAGAGATGAAGATCAGCGGCTCTGGAGGAGGTGGGAATGTCCCTCTGGAGGCAGTGCTTGCTCTGGACACGCAGCCTGACCCGTCCGTGCCATTCTCCCAGCCCCTGGCGCCCCAGAGTGTTTTGGCAGCCCATCACCCTGCATTGCTCATCGGGAGGGAGCCGGCAGTGACAGCTCAGTCACACGGCTCTGGGTCTGGCACGGGGCTGGTGGTGCTGGCAGGGATTCTACCTCAGGTTGTTCCTGGCAATGCCTGGAACTGCTCGACACCTCAGAATGTGTCTGAAGCATATGTGGTGGGCCGAGGAGGCTGCTGAGGCTCAAGCGGGACGGGATGGGATAGGATGGGATGTGACAGGACGAGCACACACGGCAGGTCCCACGTTCTGTGTGATCCAAGGCAGCCCTGGGCGCACGAAGCTGATCTGTGCCCTACGAGCTCAGTGTCACCTGCCCTGGTGCCACCCAGGAGCTGCAGTGCCCTCGTGCTTGCATCCATCCCCCTCGGCACGGCCGCTGCGGCCGGTCGTGCCCGAGCACCCACGCAGCCCCGGGGGTCTGTCTCTGCCGGCAGAGGACGAGTGGCGGGTGCGGTTCGACTGCGCGCAGACGGAGATCGTGTTCCTGCGGAAGCGGCTGGCGCAGCTGGAGGAGCGGCTGGAGTCCGAGCTGGGCACCAGGGCGGGGCTTGAGCAGAAGGCAAGTGCTGCCAGCCCGGGGTGGGGGGGTCAGGGGTTCCCGAGTGATGCTGGGGAGCAGGGATGCTGCTGGAGCAGGGCTGAGGCTCAGCATCACATCCACTTGTGGCTGCTCCTCCCACAGACCAGGTGACACCGCCGGTTTTCTGCTGGTTTGAGAATAAATGCCTCAAAACTTCCTTCGAGCTTCAAAACTTGTGCAAAATTCCACCTTAGTCAAGTGTCAGCACGGGCAGAGGGTGGGAGAGAACTGCTGATGTAAAGATCTGGCAGCTCCCGAGCCCTGCCCTGAGGAGGGAAAAAGCCAACGTGCTTTCCTGAGCAGTGCCTGCGAGTCAGGTCATCTCCCTTACGCATAAAACAAAGAAATGAAGATTGCTGATTGCTCATGGTACATTAAATAGTAATAAGAAAAGCAGCTGAGTCTTAGGGGCTCAAGAAAAGCAAAGCAGCCCATTTGCTTTTAGTTAGTTTGGAATTACAGGCTTCATTAATGCAAGATTTTGCTTATTTAAAGTCGTTCCTTAACAACACCATTCCCAGGCGTGCGAGAGCTTTGAGTGTCTGTCCCAAACACGATGTGAATCCTTGGGGGATTCATCTCCCTCCACCCAGACACTGCTTTTTGCAGAGGAAAGGGATCAGGGGCTGCCCAGGGAGAGCTTCACTGACTCAGCAGGAGGGCTGGGATGCTGTGGGGTCCATGGGGTCCCTCCTCCTGCGGGGTGTCTGTGCCAGGAGTCTCTCCTCTGCAGGATATCTGTGCCAGGGGCTCCATGGGGTCCCTCCTCTGCAGGGTGTCTATGCCATGGGGTCCATGGGGCCCCTCCTCTGTGGGGATGTCTGTGCCAGGAGTCTCTCCTCTGCAGGATATCTGTGCCAGGGTGTCCATGGGGTCTCTCCTCCCCGGGTGTGTGTGCCATGGGGTCTCTCTTCTGCGGGATGTCAGTGCCATAAGGGTCTCTCCCCCGCGGATGTCTGTACCACAGGGGTCTCTCCTCCCCGGGTGTGTGTGCCCGGGCTCTCAGCGCCGTCTCTCCGCAGCTCGCAGTGGCACAGGCGGCGTGCCAGGCAGCCCAGCAGGTGTCCCAGCAGCTGCGGCGGCGGGGCCGGCGCCTGGTCTGTGAGCTGGAGGACGCGCGGGTGGTGGTCGAGAACCAGCAGAGCCGCAGCCACGAGCTGGAGAAGAGGCAGAAGAAGTAAGACTGGTGGGAGCGTGTGGAGGGCTGGGTGTGCTGGAGCAGGAGGGCAGAGGGTGGGGATGATTAGGGTGGGTGAGAGGCTCCTGGAAGGGTTGATGTGTCCATTTATTTCGACTGCTGGATGTTGCACCAGACCTGGGGGTTATTTTTATATCTGATTGCTCTGTGATTTTATCACGGAATCACAGACTGGTTTGGTTTGGAAGGGACCCAAAAGCTCATCTCGTGCCACCCCCCTGCCGTGAGCAGGGACACATTCCCCTACACCAGGTGCTCCAAGCCCCATCCAGCCTGATGCTGTTCCCTCTCCAGGTTTGACCTGCAGTTAGCCCAGGCACTGGGACAGTCTGCCTTCGAGAAAAGCCTCCGTGAAAAGCTGTCCCAGGAGAACACCAGCATCCGATGGGAAATGGGCAAACTTAAGCAGAGCTTGGAGGTAAGAGGAGCCATCCTGCTTTGCTGTGCTCTACCCAGCTTTGGGAACACCTCTGGTAACAAAGCCATTACCTTTGCAATTAGAGCTGAGGCAATCAGGAAACTTGATTCCAATTTCTTTTAGTGCAGTTCTGGGATGCACCTGGCGTGTTTAAATAACTTTCTCCTCTGCCAGAAGGGCTGTTACTATGTAGAAGTGATCCCCATCCCATGATTTAGGTCATCAGGCCCACCCCCACTGTCACTGAAGTCACTTGTGCTCTTCCTCACATCTCTACCTCAAATCCCACCTTTGGGAAGCTGCCAGTCTGTGCCCTGTGGGACGGTGCCCTGGGTGCCATTGAGCCCCCCACGGTGGCAGGGACACAGCTCCAGGGCTGCTGCCAGCACCCCCAGGCAGTGGGGCTGTGGGGAACCCACGAGGGGGACACCCACAGGTGTGGGAAGGTGAGCTCAGGATCAAGAGGGGAAGGTGTGCTTGGGCTCGTGATGGGGAGGGGGCTGCCCACCACCCACTGCTGCTCCAGGGGTGTTGGGATAATGCTGTTGGGAATGCTGTGAGTTCTGAGAGCAGGGCACAAGTGCCAGGCCCCCTGCCATGCCTGGGGTCTGATGTCTGTTCTGCCTGGCTGAGCAGCAGAAGGAGGCAGAGGTGGCCAGCCTGGCACAGCGGGCAGCCGTGCTGGCCAGCCGGGTGCAGGAGCTCAGCACCCCCAGTGCCACGGACACCAGTGCAGTGCCCACGCTCAAGAAGCAGCTCTGGGACCTGGAGGGCAGCGCTGCTGAGCAGCAGAAGGAGCTGGAGAGGCAAACAGCTGCTGTGGATCACCTGGAGCAGGTAATGTGGGGCTGGGGGGGCTGGGGGTGTCCATCCCCACTGGGCACAGCAAGCCCAGACCAACACTGTCCTCGTCCCTCTGGGGCTGTGTGTTACTCCTCCTGTTCATCATCTCCTGCTCTTTCAGCTTCACGAGAGGCTGGAGCTGGAGCTGGAGCGGATGAAGCAGATCCACCAGAAGGAGCTGGAGGACAAGGACGAGGAGCTGGAGGATGTGCGGCAGTCCTGCCAGAAGAGGGTAGGTCCTCGCTGGGTGAGGGGATGCTGCTGGATCCTCCGTGGAGATCCCCATGTCCTTGGGGCAGAGGAGGAGCCATTCCAGGGGTCTGCCCTCCCCAGGAAGTGCTGGGGTGCTGCTTTCCCACCACCACTCCAACAGGATCCTTGGTCACACCCGAAGGGTGCAGATCAGGGTCTGGGTCAGGCATGAGCTCCTGCCACACTGGAGAGGCTCTTAGGGACAGTGTGCAAGAGCCATATGTAATGAAGGACATGGAGATGCTGCTCCTGGGCACACCAGCATCACATCATGACTCCAGGGCTTCGTATTTAGGGGTAATTTATAGAAAATGACATTTCCACAAGGCCGTGAGGTTGGTGGGTGCAAACACGAATCCTGGAGCTGCAGGGACAGCCCTTGGGTATGTCTGGGTGTGTCTCACAGGCAGCATGGCTCAAATAGCCCATCCTGTCCCCAAAAGTCATTCAAGCTCCTGAGCTGCTTTCCTTTGCCTTTCCTGGCCAGGAGCACTGCCAGGGGCAGCAGGTGCTCCAGGGAACATGGCCCATTCTTGGTCCCCAGTGCTGGGTGCAGTGATGGGAGACCTCAGTGCATCCCCTCTCCTGGTGGGTGCCATGGTGGGTGCCACTCCGTGGCAGTGGCTGTGCCCTGCTGGGACGTGGGGCTTTGTGGTGGTGGCTGGGCTGTGACCTTGGCTGGGGTTTGTCCCACCCGCAGCTCCGGCAGCTGGAGATGCAGCTGGAACAGGAGTATGAGGAGAAGCAGAAGGTGCTGCACGAGAAGCAGGACCTGGAAGGGCTCATTGGCACATTGTGTGAGCAGGTAAGAGGAGGTGCCTACCCCAGGGGCTGCTCTGGGAGCCATGTCCTGGCCAGAAACACTGCCTGAGTGGGAATTCACAAGTACAGACGGAGCAACAGCCTGGTTGTTGATGCACGTGCAGCTGGCCAGGATGCTGCTGTCCCTCACCTCTCCCAAGTGCCACCCAGCAGAGCAGCAGCGTGTCCTGCAGCAGCACTGAGATCTGGGGCCTTTGGGGCTGGAGAGATCACCCAGGAGCCACACAGCCCCACTAAGCCTTGCAGAGCAGAATTCTCCCCTTTAATTTGGGAGAATTATCTAAGCAGAGGGAGGCCTCTGCTTTTTGCTGGTGTTCTCATGAGAGTCAGAGTAGCCACATCTAACACTGGAGAGCATCCAGCTGCTTAGAAAAGCAGTTCATCCAATCCTGCTCTTTGCAGAGGAATTCTTTCCCAGGCACATTTGTTGAACAAATCCCTTTACCTCTCCGTGCCAGCGACTGAAATGCAGGTGATGGGAAAGCACATCCAGCTGTTCAATCAGCAGGTGAGGGGCTGAACTCAGCCTCCTTGAGCAGCACTTTTTGGCTTGGGGATCCCTTGGTATCACTTGGAGGCCATCAGGGAGCTCTAGTGACTGAGCAAGGCCTCACCTGGGCTGAGGAAGGCACCAGGCCAGTGTGTTCAGGGTCACCAGCTCAGTGATGCTGCACCCCAGGGCTCAGCTTGGAGGGTCTGTGCAATGCCTGCTGCCCACCCTCACACAGCCTTGCCACAGTGCCACTCACCCTGGCACGGTAACTAAGCACTTTGTCTTCTGGCTCTGGGCACAAGGTGGATTTCACCATTTCACCAGCCCTGGACATCACATGTGTCCATTAAACAGGATGGATCTGGGAGTTCTCCAGCACGGAATGGTGGGCATATTTCAAGTGGACACAAAAGAGTCTGATGAGGCTTATCCATAACATCTCCCTGGCTCCTGGCTTAGAAAATGTTTTGGGAACTGTCACAATAAATTGTGCTGTACCAAAGCAGGGTATTATTACAGTCCAACATGTCCTGCTTGTCTGAGATGGAAGAGGAGGCAGCAGGAGCTGGGGGGCTCACAAGGAAAGGCACCTGCTCCCTCTAAGACTGTGCCCAGGTGCTGCCCTGGCAGCCTCCAGCCCCCCAAGGGCAGTGATGGTGTGAGGAAGAGATGGAATCATACAGCTGGGGATTGATGTCCTGCATGTGAGATACAACCACAGCCTTGGCAGAGCTACTAAATGAAATCCTGGCTTCATCCCTTAAAAGTCCTGGGCTGCAATGGTGGGAGGGGGTAACTGCTTCCAGTCATGGCACCAAATCCATCCCCTGTGGTGTTGGACAGGACCTGAGGGACAGGAAGATGATGTGGGTGCTGTCCAGGGTACAGTCGGTGGGGATGTCAGAACAGCCTCATGGCTCCACCACGGCAGTGCTACAAATACTCTCTGCTTTGCAGAGGACAATTCATTAAAAAAGGAAAAAAAAAACAAACCAGCCACCAGAAAACTAATTAAGGAAATGGAGATGCCAATGATTTCTTGTTCCAGCAAATTCCATCCAATTCTAAACCGGGCTACAAGGTCAAATCCACGCAATTCATTTCAGCCAGTGAACAGAAAAGAGGAGAAGGGGTTTGAAGCAAGAGCTGTGGAAAACAACCTAAATGGAAAATGCTCTTATACTCCAATTAGGCTGAAATCAAGTGCTGAAACCATGTCCCTCTTTATTTGGTATTCTTCTAATTCCTTTATCCCTGTAACCATGGTTGCTGTCTCTCAAGGGGGGAGCATAGGGAGTGGGTTTTTTCAAGGTGCTTCCCACTTCTCCCAGTTGTGTGGCTGGGCTGTCCCTCTGGTGTGGTCACTGGGCAGGGACGTGGCTGGTGGAGAGAAGGAGTGGGCAAATATTTTCAGAGCAACTGTTTTTGGTCATGAAGAATGTGGCATTTTGGTGGAATCTGCTAGTTTTAACGTTTACAAAATTTATTTAATCCCTTTCATTTAACTGTTAAATTATTTTTATTTGCAAGAGGTGATGGAGTCACCATCCCTGGACGTGTTCAAGGAACAACTGGACATGGCACTCAGTGCTCTAATCTAATTGACAAGGTGGTGATTGATCACAGGTTGGACTCAATGACCTTGGAGGTCTTTTCCAACCTAAATGGTTCCACGATTCCATGAAAACAGTAACATTTATACATCGATATGAAGCACCTTCTTGCATCACGGCCTCAACATCACCAAAATACGCGTGGGGAACGCCTTGGGGTGGGACAGGAGGTGCTGACGGAGGTTTTACAGAGTGAAGGGCTCAGGACACCCCCCCCTTTTCTCCTCCCCAGATTGGCCACCGTGACTTCGACGTGGAGAAGCGGCTGCGGCGGGACCTGCGCCGGACCCGCGCCCTCCTGGCAGATGTGCAGCTGCTGCTGGCGGCCCCTGCAGAGCCTGGCACGGGCACCCAGGAGCTGCAGCTGCTGCGCAAGCAGGTGGGCACTGCTGGGTGGGCCCAGGGAATACCTGCAGCCCTCCTGGTCTGGGCCGTGTGCGGGGCGAGGGGCGGCTCCTTGTAAGCAGCACTTCCCTGGAACGAAGCCAGCAGGGGTTGAGTGGTTTTTCCCTGTTTTTCCTGTTAAGTACCTTCTGTTTGGTGCGTTTCTCTGTGTGTCTTAGGGGCTGGGTTGCCATAGGGATGCTGCGAGCAGGAGCAGGAATTGCTCTCGATTTGCCGTGGTTTGAGCACAGACACCCTGGGTTTGGTGGTGCTGAGCGACCTGGTGAGGTGTGTGCCACCTTGTGCCCACCAGAGCAGGGACAACCCCAGCCCCAAGGCATGCTCAGGGTCCCCCAGGGTGCCCTGCCACGGACAGGGGTCCCCCCCCCAGGCCAGCCATGGATGTGTATCCCACGGTGCTGAGCAGGAGCTGAGCTAATTGTGCAGGTCCTCCAAAACATGCAGCAATTAATCTGTACTGTGCATTTCCCCTGGAAGCAAACTAATCTGGAGGCATGAGTGATTCCAGCAACTTCCAAATATAATTGGGGTGGTAGCTCTGCATAAATAACAGCTGTGAGCAGCAGCTGCTCCCACCTGTGCCGAGGCAGAAGGGGAAGGTGAGCTTGGCCTGAAGGAGCCAGGGATGTGCCCGTGCCCATGCCCACGTCTGAGTCCATTCCCTGGATGTCCAGGGCAGGGGATGGCCATGGCTGGGACAGGCAGTGGGAATGGCCATTTTTGGCATTCACATGTTCTCTCTTAAACATTGTTGACCCAACACTGTAATGCTGCATTTCAGTGATCCCTCAATATTTCCCAAATCCCACTTTGAGGCTGGAGAAGCTGCACTGCCCCTACTTTTTCCCAGCCCCTGCTGCTTTAATGGGGCAGGGACCTGTGCTCAGCTCCCTTCCACGTGCTGATCCAAGGAACCAGCAGTGATGCTGAAAGATTCACTCTGCCCAGGGAATGTGCCCATCCCCGTGGTGTGCAGCCCCATTTACTGGGGGAGTAATGCCCAATTCATTTGGGCAACAGAGCTGGGGAAGGATCTAGAGAGTAAATTCGTATGAGGAGCAGCTGAGGGAGTTGGGGGGGCTCAGCCTGGAGAAAAGGAGGCTCAGGTGGCACCTGGACCCTCTGCAATCCCTGACAAGAGAGGGAAGCTGGTGGGGGGTCAGACTCCTTTCCCAGGGAACAAGGAACAGGACAAGAGGAAACAGCCTCAAATTGTGCCTGGAGAGATAAAGTTTGGACATCAGGAGGAATTTCTGCCCAGGGAGGCTTGGAGTCCCCATCCCTGGAGGTGTCCAGGGAAGGACTGGATGTGTCCCTCAGTGCACTGGGCTGGGGACAACTTGGGAATTGGGCACAGGGTGGACTCGATGATCTTGGAGGTCTTTCCAACCTCAGAGATCCTGGGATTCTGTGATTCTTGGTCCCTGTGCAGTCCAGTGCCCACAGCAAGGCAGGCTTGGGCACTGGTCTCTCTCTCCTGCTGCAGTGCCATCCCTGGCTCAGCTGCCTCTTGGTCAGGGGGGAGTGACCAGCCTTAATTTTGGCAATATTGAGTTTTTGCTGTGCCACCAACCCCGAGACTCTGCATGTGTTAAAAATGCCACATGATTATTGTGTCCTTTAAACAATTTCCAATGGCATTCATGACGACTTTCTCAAAAGCCAATGCATCCTACCACCAGCCCACGGACCTCCACAAGGAGAAAAGCTTTGCCAAAGTGCTCCATTTCCGTTAATCAAAATCCATATGGCTGGAAGTTCCACATTGTTTCTTAATAAGGCTGAGGCATCCATTTTATGCAGGTATTTAACAGATGGTGTTCACAGCAAACTAATGTTGTTCCGAAGTTCATACATTATGCATTTTTGGGGGGAATTTCAATTTGTTCTTCCCAAGTGGGAAAATTCCATTACACAAAGTGAATTGGAAGCTGGTGTTTAACGAGAGGTCCTGGAGATGTGTTCTCTCTGATTAAACTATGAGGAGCTTTGGTGAGGTCGTGGCAGGGGAGAGAGACCAGTTCCTGGACTGGTCGTGGGTTCAGTTGCTGCTGCAGGAGCCCAGAGCTGGGCAGGTGGGAAAGCCCTTGGCCCTAAAAGCAGGAGGCGATTTGAGTAGTGCCTTCAACTCATCCCAGCAAAACACAGAAGCTGTTTTTCTGCTGGTGGGAGAAAGTTCTTCCTTCTCTGTTGGAAGATCTCCAAACAGTGGAGACAAACAAGCCAGGGATTGTTCCAGTTAAACAAAGACAAATAAAGCCTAAGAAAACATCCTAAAATGCTCAAACTCTTGCCGTGCTGTGCAGTAGCTCCCAGGAGCTCCGCAGGGAAACCAGGACTGGGCAAAGGAAATCAGCAGTGGGCAGAGGGGCTTCGTTTTCTTTTTCGTAAAGAAAAGAACCCCAGCGAGCAGGGGAAGGAACTGGATGTTCAGGTACAGCCTACATAAACTCCTCCGTCCTGGCAGGGGGGAAGTTTTCAGGATGACGCTGCAGCTTCCAGATGTTTGCAGCCCATTGAAGATCATTGTGATCTTAATGGCTGAGCTGTAAAACCCGAGAGCAAATTAGCATTTATAAATGTGATCTTCTACGTGTATTTGCAAATGCAATTTACGCCACATGAAAAGCCCATTTGCAAACCCTGAATCATGAATTGCTCTAATCAGGAATTACATGTAATTCACATAATTTTGCGAATTAATGATCCCAGCTCTACCTCACGGAGGCAGAGGGAGGATGTGCCATCGAGGCTCTGAGTGCTGCGCTCGCCAGGATGGGCAGTGCTGTTGGGATAAGGGGTGAGGTGTGCTGGGAGCTGCCAAGGAAGCCTCGTTCCCCCTGTAAACCAGGAGCAGACGGGCTGAAGAGCAGCACAGCTTTAAAAGGTCGGGATTCCATGTGCTTTAGCAGGAAAAAAGTGCTCCGGGGAAGTGGGAATAGACGTGGCACGGAGACAGCATCATCAGCACGTGGTTTCTGCTCCTTTAATGGTGATCCTCCCAATTTTTACCAGTTGGAAGAGAGCAAAGAAAAGTGTGCACAGGCCCAGAGGAACCAGCAGACAGCAGCCCTGGAGCTGGAGAACTTGCACACAGAGCTGGAGACCCTCAGCAGAAGCAAGACCCTGGTGGGTTCCTGGAGATGTGGCCAGGGCAGGGGAGGTAGGAGGACACAGTCCCCCCTCCCTGGGTTTGGCAGCAATCAGAAGCTGGTTTGGTAAATCAGCAACTACCAGCATGTTTAGCAAGTCACCCCAACGTGTTTGCTGCATCATCGAGTATGTTCACTAAATATCTGAGCATTTTTACTGAGACTCTGAGGATCTCCACTCAATCACTCGGACTGTTTGCAAACAGCAGCCCCTGGGTGGTTTAATAGATGGATAAAAGCAGCAGCAGGGCCCAGATTGCCAGAGTCCTGCTCTCCCACTGCAGGAGCTCCTGCTGCCCCTCTGGGGGTCGGGATGGTTGGCACTGTGTGCCACAGGGCACTGCAGCCCGGGTGGGGTGGTGGGCTCCCCGTGGGATGTGTGAGCCAGCAGCCCTGTGGATCCTCCCTCAGGTGGATGAGCAGCTGTTCCAGCTGCAGCACGAGAGAGCTGATCTCCTGAAACGCATCGATGAGGACCAGGAGGACCTGAACGAGCTCATGGAAAAGCACAAAGCTCTGATTGCCCAGGTAGGAGCTGGAGCAGCATCTCCCTTCCAGGGAGGGGTTTTGGAGAAGCCTGAGCTTGGCACAGAGCAGACAGTGGTCCCTGTGGGTGCACAGGGGTGCGGGGGCCCCAGGACACAGATGCTGTGGTGGGGAAGGGAAGGCTCACAGCTCCAGCTCCTCTCACCTGCAGTTCTGAGTCTTCTTTCAAGAAGGAGCTTGATTTGAGTTTCAATACATGCAAAATCCTACAGCTGCCCCCCTGGGTCCTTTTTTTTATTCTTTCTTTCACCACTTTCTCAGGCAGGAGTTAAAAAGTGCTGCCAGACAGTCCTGGGACTTTCTGTGCCCTACCCAGACTGTGTCAGGCTCTCCCAAAGGATTGTACTGGGAGCTGAGGGACCCCAACAGAGGGAGGCTGGACAGAATGACAATTTGCAGCCTGGTGTCCCTTGCAGTGGTGTTATGGATCCAGGAGTCTGTGAAAGGGCCCTGAGGACAGAGGTGACCTTGACAGCAAAGCTTCTGTCCTGATCCCCAAATATTTGTTTCAAAAGTTAAAGAAGCCGCATTGACTGTGCAGAATCAAGCTGCTGAGTTGCAGTCCAGAAGCAGCTCCCTTCTGCTGTGGCAGGAGGTGCAGGCACAAGCCAGGCCCCAGCTCCAAGCCCTTGGCTCTGCTACCGTTGCTCCCACTCCCAAATTTCTCTTTTCACAGTCGGCAACAGACATTGCTCAGATCCGGGATCTGCAGACACAAGTGGAGGATGTGAAGAAAGAAAAGCAGAGCCTGCAGGAAAAGGTAATTCCTGCCCAGCCTGTGGCACCCAGAGCTGAGGAGTGGGAGCCTCCCTTGGTGCCTGTGCCCAGCAGGTCACTGGTGCCAGCCATGGGTGCCATGCTGTGCTCTGAACTGAGAACAAGGGTCTGCCAGGGTGGCACAAAGCCATTTCCCCTTTGAGACATGGTCAGGTCCTCTCCTCCTGACAGGCTGGCAGTGCCCTTGGTGCAGAAGCTGCTCTCTGACTCCTGCTTTGCCTGTAGTCCTGACCCTCTGGGCAAGACGGGGCCAGGGTGGGCTGTGGGGCTGTGGCAGCAACAGCCTTGAGCTGGAGGAACCTTTTGCTGGCAAGGCTCTTGGAATTCAGAGCCCCACTGCTCCCTCCTCCCCTCCCGAGCCATGGCTGAGATGGGGCTGGCCCCGGGTGGGCACTGGTGGGTGCTGCACTCCCTTGCCTCTGTGGCTGTGCCAACCCTCCTGGAGTGATGGATTTAATTTTAAACACATGAGTAATCCCATTAAGTTAAGTGCTTGACTGGAGCATGGCTAAGCTGCCCAAGAATCAGAGGCAGGACTTGCTCCCTCCGAGGCAGAGCGGGTGGTGCTTTAGAGATAGGCCAGATGAAAGAAGATAAATTCCCATAGTTCTGGGTCAAATTCAAAACGTGAACTCCAGTTGTGCTGGGATCACTAAAAGGGCAGTTTCCTTTGGAGACCTTGGTGTAACAGTGGAGGAAACAGCTCGGTCCAGGCAGCTTTCCACGGAGATTGTGAATTTTTACGCCTGCTGTCCTCAAAGAGTCTGTGAGACAAGGAAAGCAAAGGAGACCCAGACACGTGTCACTTGCCAGCGGGCCTTTCATTCAAAAACACACGCTGGTGTCAGGCCTTTGCTGGGCAGCGTTAGCAGCACGGACCCTTCGGGAAGCGAAGGAAGGGAACCTGCCGCAGTGTCCATCACTTCAGGGCCAGGGGAGGCCCCCAGTGGCGCAAGGGACGGGGGGGGGGATCCAGGAGAGAGGGCCTGGGGGGTGTCCCAGGGACTGAGAAGGGCTCATCCAGGCCGTGCCCACCCAGCTGCAGGCGGTGCAGGCGCGGGTGGCACAGCTGGAGCAGTGCCCCGCCGAGCGCTCCATCGTCAGCCGGCAGGAGGCCCGGATCCGCGACCTGGAGAGCCAGCTGGACTTCCAGACCGTGCAGATGAAGCGCTTTGAGGTGCCTTCCCCCCCTCCCCTCGGCTGGTGAAAAGCTGGCACAGTGATGCCACCCCTTGGGCTTCGGCAAAGAAGCGCCCGGGGAGGGGCGGGGAGGGACAGGTGGGAGCTGCAGACAGTCCATATGGCCCGTTGGCTCCGTGGGCTTGGCTGTGGGGTTTGTTGACAGCCAACAGTGGCTTGTGGGGAGCTCCCTAACACCTCACCTCCACTGCCTTGCTTCACCTGGCACCCCAGGTGCTGGTGCTGCGCTTGCGAGACAGCATCATCAAGATGGGAGAGGAGCTGGAGGAGGCAGCAGAGTCGGAGGCACGGGAGAGGGAGAGCACCAGGTACTACCAGAGGAGGATGGAGGAGATGAAGGCTGACATGGACGAGCTGGTGCAGAGGGAACTGGAGTCCAGCCGCCGGCGTGTGGATCTGGTAAGGGGCTGCCCCCTCCTGCTGCCTTGGCTGGTCCCGGGGCCGCGGTGGGGGTTTGCTGCTGCTGGAGGTTGTCCCATTGTGACCCCCAGGTTGGTCTGAGAGTCCCAGGAAAGTCTTTCTCTTTGTGGTGCTTTGTGTGCTCCGGGTTTGGGGATGTGTTGGCTGGGTGTTTGTTGCAGCTTTGTTGGAAGCACAGTGTTTGGAGCACAGCTGTGCTGGCTGTTAGGATGGGGTGGGTTCTTTTCACTGTGTTTTTGGGCTTGTGCCTGTATTTTTAGAAGCTTTTTGAATGTTTCATGTGAGGATGTGAGTGATGGGTGAAGCAAGTTACTTGGACTTCTTAACACTCTTATCTTCTCCCAAATGAGGTGAGCAAAGAGGTCTGGAAGGGATTTTAGAGGCACCTCCATTGAATAAGATACAAAACCCCATAACCAGCTGAACTTGTAAGACAGAACTGAGGGGTCTGAGGTTATCCAGACACTCAGATGTTTGGGGTTTTTTGGCATCTACTGGAGGAAGGAGCCATCAAGCTCTGCAGTGGGTGGGCACTCCCAGACACACCACAGCATCCCAGGTTTTCTGTGGTGGCTGGTCAGGGTGATGGCTCCATGGCAAAGGGCCCTGTGTGTGCAGCCACACCAAAGCCAGGGGCTGCTGTGACACATCCCACGAACTGAGGCATCCCCCAGACCGTGTGTCCTCTTACCAGCACTTAAATAAAACATGGGGCAGAGCTGTGATCACAGAGCCTGGCCATGCTTGTCAGGAACCTGGCAGGGAGCATCAATAGTTAATGGCCACTTACAGCTCTGCTCCTGCTAAATCCCCCATCAATTATAAATCCAGCCTGAATTATTCACTTGACATTACTTAAGTTATGGTCTGCACCTAACAATTTTTTTTTTTTAATTTATTTAAATACTCAGTGGTGAGGTTGTGGACTTGCCATGCACTGTTGGGGCTTAAGATGTGTGTTGAAAGTACAAAATCATTGCACAGATTGGGTTAGAAATTCTGCCTTGTTTCCTGGGGTCCTAAGAGCTGCTGCCTGTATACAGAGATATGTATGCCTACATATCCCAGGCTCAGGGCAGCTATTTCCATCCCTCTCTCTTGTTTTTGGCCAGTTGGGAGACAGCTTTGTGCCATTTAGCAGGGAATATCCAGGGAAGAACAGGGATAAGAGCTGGAGAGCCAGCTGCCAGAAGGCTCTGCCTTATGAATTTTGTAAGAGAGATGGATTTTGAACACTTTCCAAGCCCAGTGCCACCACAGAGAGGGTGGCTCGGTTTGTAAAGGCGGGGGTAGCACTTGGCCCTGCTTGTCTCTGTCTCTGCTCTGGTTGCACGTACTGGGTTTCCTCCCTGGAGCTGCAGCTCTTCCAATAAAATCTGGATCCCAGCCTGCAGCAGCTCCTTGTTCCTGAGCTGCTGTGCTGACACCCAGAGCTCCACAGGCCAGCCCCAGCCACCTGGTCCCCTCGGGCTGCCTCAGACACTGAGTCTTGGTGAGAGCAAGGGATGGATTTCCAACTTGGAGTTAATCCTGGGGAGCTTAAAACAAGCCCTGCTCTCTGTGCTCATCATGTGTGCAGATGTGCCTGCCCCTGCACACATGTCCCCTGGTGAAGCTGCAGCGCAGGGCAGGATGGAGCAGAGGCTGGGAAAAATAGGGCAGAGGCAAGGAAGGATGGAGAAGGGCTGGGACCAGGCCTGGGGCTGTGGTGTGCTGCTCTCACAGAGCCTGGCACAAGCCACCCTCTGGGATTTCCCTCCTGAGGCTGCTCTTAGGGCAGGATGGTGCTGCCAGTGGCTGAGCTGCCTCTACAGCTTGGATTGCACGGTAGAAGTCGAGCATCTAGGATGGGGATTATACTCTGGGATTGGATCAAGCCCCTCAGGTCCCTCCTGCCTGGAGAGCCTCCTTCATGGGATGCCCAGGATAAAACACGGGCTGGTCCTGCTGGGATGAAGCCTTGGCTGCCAGAGGCACAATCCAAGGAGAGGTATGGACTTGCTGTGCCTCCTCCTGCCCTTCTGTCCCCACACACAGCTCCATTAATGCCCCTCCTGGGCACGCCACGGGTTGAGGGTGTTGTGGGAGCTATCCTAAAATCAGGTTTCTTTAATGAAGCTGTGAAATTCATCAGCATAATAATTAACTAATTTTCCAGAAAACTGAAGTACAGGTGTGAAGATATTCTTCACGGGATTCTTTTTGTTGGTGTTGGTTTTGGGGGATTTTTTTTGTAAAAGAGATGAGAGCCTCAGTGTAAATAACCTTTTATTTCTGGTTCCTTTGCTGTGTGCTGCAGCTCTGCTCTGGCTGTGCCGTGTAACACGACACAGCCTGAACTTTAGGATTATTTTTGTGTTCATTTGCAAACTTTAAAGCTTTTTTTTTTGAAGCTTCCAGTGAACTTGGGAAGTGAAATGGGAGCTGTTTGTGCCTCCAGCCAGGAATGCCAGGCTCCCACCCAGGCAAACCCTTAGCACCCAGCAGGGTCCCAGCAAACCCTCTGATGTCTCTGCCTCCCTCAGCCCCATCCCTGCCTGTTCCTGGGTCTTTCCACTGCTGTTTCCTTGAAAAGCTAATGACTTTGAGGAAGTGTAACGACAATTATCATCAAAGGCAGCCAGTCCTTAGAGGTGAGGTTGGGTGATGGAGGAGCCAGGAGTGAACACTTGTCAGTGGATGTGCTAATTAGGGCTGTTGTTACTCTGTTTTGCATTTAAAGGAGTAAATTCCTCAGGAACCCATCAGCGCTGGTGGCTGCTCACACACCAATTACAGTGTTTGGCTGGTCTCACCCGAGCCTTCAACCATGCAAATTTTGTCACTTCAAAATCTCTGAAAACCTGCGAGTTAATGACTTAATTAAAAATAATAATGATGGATGAATACTGCAGGTGTGTTCGAAGTTATTCAAAGAAAAGTGATCCAAATTGGATTAATTAGATTACACTTCACTTGAGGTGGATGGGAGCCTGTAGAGGCGGTGTTGTCACTGCAGAACCACAAACAAAAATACAAGGTGGTGACAAGGACGTGGTGCTGGGTGCCCTGTGGTGCTGGGTGCCCTGTGGTGCCTGCCTGGGCATACCTTGGAGTCCCACAAATCATTTCCCTGCTGATTTTCCTTATCTCCTTTTAACTTCCCTTCAAATGTTTCTGTGACAAAATTAGTTTGAAAAAACAACCCTCCTAAGCAAAACGGGGTTTAGAAATCTTTTTGCAGAGAAACAATGCAAGCAAAGCCAGGACGTGGAGATGCAGGGGACAGGGAGGGAGCTGGCAGCTGAGATGTCCCAGTGGGCTGCCAGCCAACGCCCTTTGTGCTGCCCAGGCTGCTGCTGAGGGCTTGAGCATCTTTTCCTGGCTGGTGGTACAACGGGGGAGGCAGTGGCACAGGGGGCTCAGCTGCCAGCTGGGAGGGAGCACAGCGGGGTGGCAGCCCCCACCAGCAGTGGGAACCCTCCAAGGGATGCCAGCCCACATGCCCGGCTGTCCTTGCTGTGTGTCCTTGGTGCTGTTGCCTTGCCCCTCCTGCCACAGCCCTTCGTGCCTGGGGACAGCTTTGCTGCCACTCCCCGCTGGGGATGGGGCACCGCGGGGTTTTGTTCCTTGGCTTTCCCAAAGCATCAGCGACATTTCTCCTTTCCAACAAATCTCTTCCTTTCCAGCCTGTCCCTGCGGTGAGAGCAGGTGGGTCTGGGGGCTGCAGGGGCTTTGGGCAGAGCAGGGAAAGGCACTGGGCAGCCAGCCCTGCTGCTGGGCACTCCCCTGTGTCACTCGCAGGAGTTAATATTTTTTGCAGAGTAGCTCCTTCCATTGCAGCAGCCTCCTCCTGTGAGCCTGTGGGTGAGGGCAGGAGTCTGGCTGGGGGTTTGCTGTGTGCTGGCCATTGCTGAGTGAGCTCCTGTCTCCCTTGTCTTCGAGGGAGCCTTTAATCCAGGCTCCCCATCAGCAAGAATCAACCTCAGCCTTCCAAAATCACAGCTTCTGACCCGCCAACGGGGTGATGCTGCTGGGCTTTGGGAGTGCTGTGCTCTGAGGAGACCTGCCCACCGATGTGAGTGGGGAGTCTGGCTTGGAAATGTATTTGGAACCAGGCAGAACATATGTTTTATTTATTGGCTATAAAATATACATCAGCCAGGGGTTCTGAGCTGGTCAGGCTGCTCCTGCTGTGCATGATGGACTGGTTTGGTGGAGGGAGTCAGAGATGCTGGTGCCAACAGGGATTTAACAGCAGAGGCTGCTCCTTTCAGCCCCCTGGTCAAAACATCGAGCAGCTTGAGTTTTCTCAATGAATGTATTTCCTCCTTTATTTGCCCCCATTTCCTGCTCAGAGGAAACAAACAGGCAGCACTGCCCAGCACCTCATCCTGTGTGAGGATGTCAGTGCTCAGCCCAGGCACTGGAGGAAAGGGAAATGCTTCTTGGATCTACATTTAGATTGAAATAATGTGAGTCAAAGGTGTCCAACAGCTTCCTGGGTGCCAGGGGCCTGATGCCTTGTCAGTTTGTGTTATGAAAATGGGATTTTTTTTGCATTTGAAATTGAACTATATTGGCATAATCATTCCATTCCTTGAGACAATTTTAGGTGATGGAGGAAAATATAAAATGCCTCCTTGTGTGGAATGTGGGGTTGATCAGTGTGAGCTCTTATTACCAAACAGGTATTTTCAGGCTCACATTCAAATCACCACTTGGGTGGCTTGTGGTCAGGGGACCCTCCCAAGGCACCAGTGTGAGTGCCACAGACTGAGGGTGCCCAGAGATGTCCCTGGGGGGAGCCAGGCTGGAGCCCCAGCTCAGCAGCATCAGAAAACTCAGCGTGCCCGTGGCTGTCAGGCAGAAGGCAGCAAGGCTGGGAGGACCCCACCGCCCAGGGGACCCCACCAGCCACTGGAACGTGCTGTTTGCTGCTCCCACAGCAATCCCAGGGGGATTTCTTTGTTTGTGGCTGGAGGAAGCAGAGCTGAGACACTGGGAGTGGGGGGGGGACACTGCCCTGTGCCCGCTGCCTCCCTGCCCATCTCTGTCAGGTTAATAAGAGCAGAATGGAAGAGAGGAATTAAATTCAGTCACTGAACTATATTTAATTTGTGCTGTGTCCTGGAGCCCAGGAGCAGGTTCAGTAGAGGCTCTTAGCAGCCTGTGGACGGGCTTAGCTCTTTGTCTCACAGTTGTTTCACTGCCTGGCCCTGCAGTCCCAAACAGCTGAACCATATGGGTACCAGGGCTTGGGGCAATGTCCCCTTGGGCTTTTCTCCTCTCAGGGGTTTGTGTTTCACCCCGTGCCCAATTCTGAGCCCCTGGGATCGGCCCCAGTGTGGGAGCATCCCCACTGCCCGGGCCATCCCATGCCATTGGAGCAGTCCCCTGACAAACTGGAACCCTCTTGGGTTCTTTCCACTCTCTGCCCAAGCCAGGGGGGAAGCAGAAGTCTCGGAAGCACCGAGTTTCAGAAAGCTTCTCTAAAACGTTCAGGTTTTCACCAACATCGATGTATTTCCAGAGGCAACTGAGATGCTGTGCGCCCCAAACTGGGCTATTTCTTGGCGTGTTTTGATGCACTGAGATGCTCTTCCCCTCGGGCCCATGTGCCTGGTGATCCCAGGACGTGCATTATGCGGTGTGACAGCGTGCTGAGCCCTGTGCCGGGGCCTGTCACAGCCGTGCTGTGGCTCAGCCCTCACCTTGTCACCGCCGCCGGGGCGATTTCGCAGCCGGCAGCTTCAATCACCGCGGGTTTGCACTCACTCCGCCCTGAGATGCCTTAGGGACAGCAGGAAGGGTCCTGTCCTGGCTGGCAGGGCTTGGACTGCCACGAGCACAGGGGTGCAGTGCTGAGCTGATGCTCCCACTGTGCCACGGGTGATGCTGGGCTGTGTGAGGCTGTAGAAGCCCAGAAAGGTTTGGGTTGGAAAGAACCTTAAAGTTCATCCTGTCCCACCCCAAGCCACGGGCAGGGGCATTTCCCACTGACCCAGGTCGCTCCAACCTGGCCTTGGGCACTCCCAGGGATGGGGCAGCCACAGCTTCTCTGGGCACCCTGTGCCAGGGTCTCCCCACCCTCTCAAGGAAAGATTCCTTCCCAGTATCCCACCTCACCCTGCCCTCTGGCAGTGGGAAGCCATTCCCCTTGTCCTGTCATTCCAGGCCCTTGTCCAAAGTCCCTCTCCAGCTCTCCTGGAGCCCCCTTAAGCCCTGGAAGGTGCTAGGAGATGAGGTTTGTGTTTCCCAAGCCACTGCAGGGAACCAGCCCTGGCAGGCACAGGGAGCACTGGGCTGGGGGAGCTTTGCAGACACCCTGCTCTGCGGTTCTGGGCGTCATGTCGGGGTGCAGACACTGACCCAGTGCCACCTGGGCAGGAGCAGCAGCTGGCAGAGCTGGCAGAGGTGCGGCAGGTGCTGCAGGCTGACCTGGGCACCTCCATCCGCCGCATCGCAGACCTGCAGGTGGCCCTGGAGGAGCTGCGGTCCAGCGACGACAGCGATGCTGAGAGGTGAGGAACAGGGGATGTGGGGGGCTATGGGGGGCTGTGGGGGCTGCAGGCTCAGCTGCTGTGTGCTGGGGAAGGGTGTCTGTAGCTGCGTGTCCCCCTCCTCCCGTGTGTTCACTGCAGCAGCACACGTGTATGAACAAGGAGCTTGGCATTAGTGGAAGGTTGCATGAACAAATGCCACCTCTAAAGCCATGCTGTGTGGCCCAGCTTAAACTGAGCAAAAAGTGTGGGAACAGCTGCATTTGTAGAGCAGGTCCCGGCAGCTGTGCAGTGGAGAGTGCACCAGTGCTGGACTCATTGAGTAAAAATCCTACTTTAAAGTCCCTCTGGAGCTGGAGGAGCCGGTGAAAGTGGAAGATTGGGTAGAGGATTTTACTAGGGAAAAAATCCATTACATTTTTCAGGCGTTATTTCTACAGCCCTCCAATTTTCTCCTCTGCTACACGGCTAAAGGGGCATCGTGACAAATGGAGACAAAACAGATAAATGAGTTAAAAAAAAAAAAAAGCAGAGGTGTGCTTGTCAGCGTGTGGTGAGAGGAGATTTGCTCTGTTTAATGATTAAACTGGGGAAGGGTGAGATAGAAACCGTGAGCTCAGACACTTATTCCTCCTCAAAAGAAAAGTGATTTCCAATGCAGCTGATGCGCCAGCCGGAGGTGAGAAGTGCTTCCCAGCGGGAATGACAGCTGCTGCAGGAGGGGCTGTGTGTTGGAGTGCTCATGTCCTGCTCCCTGGCCATGCCCTGCTCCCTGCAGCCCCACTGCTCCGGCTGGTTCGGGGTGTATGACCCTGCCCTGGTCATGCTGGCTTCCAGAGCAGTGAGCTCTGATACAGTCAGTCTGGGAAGATTTTCAGCTCATCAGACTCGCGGGCTGGCTTCGGGGAGGCCCCCGAGCCGTCACTGCCCGTGGCTGATGCTCTCGTGTCGCCCCTCGCAGTGTTCAGACGACGCGGGAGTCGCTGTGCTCCAAGAGAGACACGTGAGTGAGCCCGGGGAGCTGCTGCCAAGAGGCAGGAGCTGTGCCTGCTGCTGCCGTGGGTCATGGACCACTGGCTGCTGCAGCCTGCACGGGCAAGGGTCAGACTGGCATCCAGATGTGCTGCTGTTGTGTGCCCCACGGCCATTGACCCGCTCCCTTTCCCTCTGAGCCCTGCCTCTTATCTCAGCGGGATGCTGTCGCTCCTCCTGCAGCTGGGCTGGGGGCCCTGGTGGGTGGGCAGGGGTAGCTCCAGCTCTGGGGGAGCCCAGGGGTGGGTAGGGCACAGTGAGGTGCCCGGGGTCACACTGGCTCTGTCCCTGCAGCTCCAGCCCTGGGCACTGCAGGCAGTGTGGGGCTTTCCTGTAAAAAGCCTGAGGAAACAGCAGCAGCAATGGCACAAGGACCAGGCTGCCTGGGAAGGTTTGTTTTAGCTGTGCTGGCGCCACAAACCAGAGCAGAGCCCAGCAGCTGGAACTGCCGTGGCTGGCAGTGTGAGCCCCCCCTCTGTGCCCGGTGTCACCATCACACATGATCCAGGACCCCTCTCCGGTGCTGCTGCCCTCCTGCCTGTGCCTGCAGGGTTAACAGGACCTGTCCTTTCCCCACAGGGACGCCTGCTCCAGCCTTGGCTCCACGCTCAGTCTGGAGCCCGCAGAGAGCATCAAGTCCTGGTCGAGTTCTTGCACAGGTTGGACCTCCCTGGCAGGTACCAGCGTGGCTGGGAGCATTTCAGCCCAGTCCATCGGCAGCCGCAGCACCCAGAGCCTGAGGTAAGGAATCCCAGCCCATCCCAGGCCCCTCGGGGCGCTGCAGACACTTCCCTTGGGCTCCTCCAGGACGAGCAGAACGGAGCTCAGGGGGACCTGTGGTGTTTAAGGTCAAAACATCAAATCAAGGAAGGCAGTTGCTGCCACGCCAGGATCAGTGAAACGCCAGATGAAAGTGCCTGCATCAAAAACACGCTTCAAGCGGTATCACATCTCTTGATGTATTCTCTGGAGGTGATTTAAAGAGGCGATGCAGCCTGTTTGAGGATTCGTGTGCCATATGCTCGCCGTTCCCGGCTGAGGAGGTGGGATGCGTTCCCGCAGTTCTAATAGCCGACGTGTTAGTTTTTGATGGTGGTGCTAATGGGCTGTGAGGGAGCTGCAGAGGGGCCCAAGCACTCACACGGCCCAACGGTGGAGCTGCCCATGGGTGCTCAGGTTTGGTGGGTGCCCAGTTGCCCAGTCCCCATCAGTGCCCACTGGAGAGACCCCCCCCCCCTCAGCCCAGAGACAAACCCCATTTTACAGCCACCCCAAGCACTGCAAGGTCACAGAGGAACTGTGGGCTTTGAAAAGCCCTGTAAATCAGGGTCTGGGGGCTGCATTCAGGGAGGTGGTGGGGATGGAGGAGTGTCAGATCCCCTTGGAGGCTTTGGAGGGCAGAGCTGGAGCAGCTATGGAGCTTTGAGTTCTTGGGCAGAGTGGAGCTGGAGTGGCTCTAGAGAGCATCATCCCCAAGAGTGTCACTCCCATGTAGGAAAAGTGCCAATCATCCAGGTTTGTGGTGGGCAAGGCTGGCAGTTCCCCTGTTTGCAGCCCCTGTAGTGCCCCTGCCTGCAGACCCTTGGGGCCTCCACATCACACTGCTTTCCCAGGAATGGTGTATCAGGGTATACATCATTATTTTTCCAGTTTTCCCTCCCCTAACCAGGGCAGGTGCCAGACCGAGGCTGGGCACAGCTCACTGCAGCTCCTACCTGCCCCCTGCTCCTGTGCAGGTCTGTGGGTAGATGTTCCAAGCCAATAGAATTTGCTCAGGATTGCAGAATGCAATTTCATTAGTATTAATCTCCCTGCTCTGATTCTGGTGAGATCTGTCCCTGTGGCACCCACCTGCCTTGTACAGGAGAACCATTATTGTCAGGATTGATGTTCTGATGAGTGACTCCCCCGGCAGGAACCACCTCAGTTTGGAGTGGTACAAGGCAGAGTTTGAGAGCAATTGGGCAGGGCAAGGGCCTGTGGGGAGATCACAGAATCATGGAATGCTTTGGCTTGGAAGGGGCCTTAAAGATCATCTCATTCCAAGCCCTTGCCATGGGCAGGGACCCTTCTGTTAGGCCAGGGACGAGTGGGAGCCCTGAGAGCAGCCAGCTGAGCCAGGTTCCTGCACCACTCAATAAGGTCATTCCTGAGTGCTGCCGAAGGGGCTTTGGTCCCAATGACTCGACTCTGATCAGTAATGAATGGCAAAACCCAGGAATTATTGCCAGTAGCTTATTTCTGAGCTGGAATACACTGGATTTATAATAAAAGGTATGTAGGCTTTCAGGTTGGACATAAGGAAGAATTTCTTTCCTGAAAGGCTTGTCAGGCCTTGCAAGGGGCTGCCCAGGGAGGTTTGGAGTCCCCATCCCTGGAGGTGTCCAAGGAAGGACTGGTGTGGCATTCAGTGCTCTGGGCTGGGGGACAAGGGATCAGTCACAGGTTGAACTCATTGGCCTCAGAGATCTTTTCCAACCTGAATGCTTGCAGGATTCTGGTAGACTGGGATCCCCATGGCCATTGTGTGAAAGGCAGATTGTCCCAACCCTTACCAGAGCGTGGCCACCACCCTTTGTTCTGGGGGGTCATGAAAGGGCACGTTCCAAATCCTGGTGTGGGAGCTGTGTTTGGCTCCAGCTAATCTAAGATGGAAATAGGAGCAAGGAGGGTGTATGAAATGCAAACAAGCAGAGGATGAGACTGGTAAGGTAATAAAAATGAGATCAGGGAAACGCTCTCTTCCTTATTAAGATTCCTTTGTCTTACACAAGAACCCAGTAATGAAAAATGAGTCTTGCTCCTGTTGGCTGCTCAGCACTACATCTGGGGTGTTTGCTGAACAAACAGCTGCCAAGAGCCAGAGGAGAGTGTGGAGGCTCTTACTGCCTGCGTGGCTACAGGAGGGAGAGCTTTGATTAACGGTTCCTTTAATTCTCTGCTGTTTAAGTGCTTGTGCAAAATACTGGCCAGCAGAGCTAAGCCTCAGTAAATATGACACAGTGCAGGGCTGGAATAAATATATTTTTTTTCATTAAAAAGCCAGTTTAAAACTTTATGTATTTACTCTGGCCTTTTCCAGGCAGGTCAGGGTTGTGCTGTGATCGTGGGGTTATCTGGAGGTGCAGGCAGGGCTCTGCCTCTCCATCCTGCATCCTCTGTGGCATCTGCAACTCCAGTGTCACCCTGGCATCACCCTGGCATCTCTTCCCCTCCCACCTTGATTCACAAAACCAGGAATCCTGGTGCCAAGGCTTCTGGGGGATCCGACACATTTATTTTTAAACACGATCGTGTCAAAAGCAAATCATTACATGGGAAACTGGGAGCTCTTCTGTAGATGACAGTGTGACAAGAAAATCCTTTTCTGACAGAAATTAGGCCAGTGTCTCTTCCCTCCCTGAGAGAGAGTTGCCTTGGCTTTATTTATGAGCTCCCAGGAAAAGCATCCCAGCCACACTTTCAGCCCTGGTCATGTGTTGTAAAGCATGTGTGGATTTTATTGTATAAATTATTTCAACTAGCATAATTGTAATCATGTTAATTGCTATGTAATCTTCACTAATTATTGTTGTATGTCATTTGCTTTGGTGTGAATGGTGTATTGCAGAGCTTGGTTGGCTTACAGAGTTCGGCATCCGGCTTTGCTTTTGCCTTTGGCTTGGAAAATCATCTTCCCCAAGGATGGTGGAGGAGCAGGACTCTGCTCAGGGCTGGAGTGGGCTCATAGTCCTTCCTCCCGTGGCATCACCCTCCTGCAGGACTGCCCAGGGCTCCCCGGGGTCAGGCTGAGCCCTGGGAATTATTGCTGGCACGTCAGTCATTTGCCAGGGATTTATGGATGAGCAGAGGATGCCTCAGGATGGGATGGGACCCTCTCGTTCTTGTGCCCTGCCTTGTGAGGAGGAGGGGAATGGTGAAGATTAGCCAGGATTTTGGAGTGGGGTTTTGATAGTCATCAGGGTACAGTTAAAGAAACAAATCATGGAATGGTTTGGGTGGGAAGGGACCTTGAACATCATCCACTTCCACCCCCTGCCCTGGGCAGGGACACCTCCCACTGTCCCAGGGGGCTCCAGCCTGGCCTGGGACACTCCCAGGGATGGGGCAGCCACAGCTTCTCTGGGCACCCTGTGCCAGGACCTGCCCACCCTCCCAGCCAAGAATTCCTTCCCAATATCCCATCTCACCCTGCCTCTGGCAGTTTAATGAGTGCAGCTACTGGGAACTGTTGGGAGAGACAAGGATGGATGGTGCAGTCTTGGCCTTTGGCTCTTCTGCTGGAAACCAGGGCATGGAGAACATGAGGTCCCTGCTTGGCTGTGGGGCCTTGGCAGCTGGGCTCGTGCCAGCCATGGAAGCTGCAACAATCCCACCTTTGCAGTTTTTACTCCATTTCAAGCTCTAAAGATTTTCATAAAAAACAGTAACTGCCCGTCACGCTGCATAGGACAATAAATAGCAGCGTGTAACTGTCCATGTTCACAGCCCATTAGTGCTGCTCCCTTTTATCTCAGCCTTAAAACCTAAATAAAAACACTGATACTGGTGTTTAATTTATGAAAGCTGCTCATGCAGCACAGGTTACAATGTTATTTGGAAACGTGCAGAGTGTTTGGAGCAATTTTCGTACACATTCTCGTGGAAGGGTTACCCCAGCTATTTAAGTAAGATGCAGTTTAGGATCCTGAGAGCTGGTATTATCAAAATGTCTCAAACTATTAACCAGTGGTGTCAGTGCAGCTGCACAGGTGGCCCTGAAGGGTGCAGTGATGCAGGGGGATTAAATCTCTGGTTAATTCTTTTTGTATTGAATAATCAAGTGATTTGAGCTGGTTTAGTGAGCAGGGAATGATGATGGATGCCAGGACGGATGGGCACCTCTGTGCCCTGGGCTATCCCACTGGGCACTGAGAACCTGGAGCTGCTCCATTACCCTTTCCCTTCTCCCACTGCACGTTTCTGAGCCATGGAATTTGTCTTCAGCCCATCTTTGCAAGTAAATTATTTCACGGGTCAGCAGAGCCCGGTTTGAGCGGGTCCAGCACGGGGCCTGGATGATCTGCTCTCACCCCATTCCCATGGCAACACCAGCATTCCAGGGGCAGGATGCTTCATTACTAACAATGTACAACTTGACCGCTGCTCCTGCGCCTCAGAGGCTGCTGTTCTCCCAGGGAAGGGTTTGTTATTCAAGTCCTGCTGACGTGCTTTGCCTTTGTCTCTTTTTCCCTCCTCCCCTTTTTCTCAAATTCACATCTCAGCAGACTTCCCATTCAGCTCAGTTCTGGGTTCCCTGAGCAATGCTGGGGGACCTGGCAGTGGGGAGAGTGCTGGCAGCTGCCAGCAAGGACATGGAGGTGCTTGGAGAGGGTCGTAAACTGTCCCATCAGGGGCTTAGTGTCACCAGTGATCCCGAGCCCACTGGTGCCTGCAGTCCCTCTCCATCCCTCTGCACCAGCTGCACAAGGACAGGGACAGACTTGGTGCACAGAAATCCAAGTGGGAGTGACCAGTGTGGCTCCTTGGGGGTGGGTGGGGGATCCCGTGTGCTTCTTGCATCCGCCCTAGTCTCGGGGTGAGACCCCACCCCTTGCCTCGGAGAGAGGTCCCAGCCCTTTTCTTGGGTCCCAGCCCCACACATCGTGTCTGGCCACCACCCCTCGATGTGCAGCCCCTGCCCAGGTGTTACTGGGCTCTTGCAGTTCAGAACTCCTTGAGCAGCAGCCTGGGTGAAACGCGCTCCACAATAACACGTGTCCGGCATGCGCCACGAGCTGGTTTCATAAAATTTTAGTGAATAATCTTTAGCTTTGACAGAAATAAAATAAATCCGACATATTGCTATAATCTGTCAAGAAAAAGACTGTTTGGAGGTAAGTGTTGGCTTGGCAGAGCTGAAGGCAGTCACACCACACACTCTGTGCCAGGGATTATCCAGGCTGGCTGTCCTGGAGTTGTTTAAGATAAAATCCTTGGGCACTGACCAACGGCTGGATGCAGCAGTTACTTTATTCCCGTGCCAATACCGGCTTTTTGCTTCTCAGCCTTGTCCTTGCTGAGTGACATTCTGGCCGCTGGGAACCACACAGCCTTTTAAAGTAACACCAATTCCTGTTGTTTAGGGTGAGCAGAGACACCAAGGACCCAGCACCGAGCCGTGCGGCATCTTCTCGGAGCGCCGCCGGGCCCGGCGACGCGGATCTGGAGAGGGTGGCGAGTCCCCAGCTCGGGGCTAGGAAGCGGGAATATGGGAAACCTGCGGCAGACGAAGAGGAGCCGGAGAGCCCGAGCAAGGCTGTGGAGGGCACAGGAGCCACGTCCCCGTGGGTGCTGCGGCGCGGGGGCTCCCCCGGCGCGGACGGGAGGGTCCCCAGCGCGCTGTCCCCGACGGTGCCGAGGAGAAGGAGGCTCTCGGTGGCCTCGGGGCCGGTGCCCAGCTCGTCGCTCGCTCTCTCCGAGTACGTGGAGGAGCTGCGGCGGCAGCGGGGAGCGGAGCGGCAGCCGGACCCTTCTCCGCTCCCCATCCTGCGGCGCTGCGGGGCTGTGCCAGCGGCGGAGGATGCCCCGGGGAGGGTGGGCAGGAATCGGGCAGGGGAAGGAGGGGAAGGGGCAGACACCGTCCTGCGGGGCATGGCCTCCGAGCCGGCCGGGCCCGCCCCCTCCCCGGCGCTGAGAAGGGCCCCCAAATTCGGCTCTTACGATTCCCTCGTGCAAACCCTCGACGGCTCCGGCCGGCGGGCGAGCTCTCCGGCCGCCGGGATGGAGCGCGGGGGGGCACAGCGGCCGAGCTGCTGGAGGAGCTACCTGGAGCCGTCGGTGGAGGATGTGGAGCTGGGAGGGGGCTCTGCGGGGGTCCTGAGCTCATCATCCGGCGATGGGCTGGGAGGGGGCAAGGGGAGTGACCCCTTCAGCTGGAGGATACCCACCCTCAACTACGAGAGGAGAACCAAGGTCGACTTTGACGACTTCCTCCCAGCCATCCGCAAATCCCGCTCCACCAGCAGCCTGGCCAAGCCCAGGAGGGACAGGAAGGATGGCCACCGGCCCCTCACCGTCCGCTTCGAGGATGAGGCCATAGGGGGCAGTTTGGAGCCCTCCGAGACCAAGGGCTTGGCCAAGCGCAGCCTGGCCCCCCAGGAAGACCCCGGGGGCCTCTCTGACTCCTCATCCTCCGGCTCCCTCCGCTCCTCCCGGAGTGCTGACAGCATCAAGCGCCGGCCACAGCCCCAGAGGGGGGACGGGGAAGGGTCCAGTGCCAAAGCCGTGACCCTGGGCAGCGGGACAAGCCACCGTGCAGAGGCTGAAGGGAAGGAAGATGATGTGAGCAGCATCATGAAGAAGTATCTCGGTAAAGAATAAGGTAAGGACACCGAGCCACTGCCCAGCACTAGCTCAGGGCAGTGGGGGCAGCTTGGGCTGCTGGCCCTGAGCTGCTGCCCTTCCTCATTCCCTGCACCAGTGCTGGGGAGTGTGTGGGAGCAGGGCCCCCATGCTCCTCACACCATGTCACAGTGTCCTGGGGCATGGGAGGTGCTGGCCTGGCTTCAGCCTCACTGCCAGCATGTCCCATGGTGGCTGTGGCCTCCCTGGCCCGTCTTTGCCACCTTTAGAGTTATAAGGGGGAGGACAGTCAATGCCAGGGACAGCCCCAAGAGCTGGCCACAGCACCAGCTCTGAATCCACTGGGGTTTCCAAAAATATCATCCCCCAGCTCCTACCTCACCGTCTAGCAGACACATCCCCCCTCATCCCATGAGTGGTCACTCCTCTGGGGCCCAAGCTTGTCTGGGCAATTGGAAATCAGCTTGGGCTGGACACTGGAGGTTCCCCCTCTGAAGGACAGGACTCACACCTGGTCCAGATGTACTTCCCCCAGTTATCAATGGCTTCCCACACTCACTTGGATGCCATTTCTATATTGCAGCTGACACTCAGAGAATTAGGATTTATTGCTGCAATCCAGGTTTGAAAGCAGAGTCCCTAATGAATGCGCCACAACTGTAATTAAGTGTTTAAAATAGATTAGAAAAACATTTTGTAAAACCATTGCCTTTAGACTAACTTATTGGATGTCAAGCTGTGACCAAATTGACTAAGCCAACACACGAAGGGAGCGCATGTTAATAAAACATTTCTTTCCAGGAAGCAAATTTGCATAATGCAACGTCCCACTTTCTCCAGAATTTGTTTCAATGAAGTGCAGCAGCCAACCCCAACGTCCTAGTGAGGAGCTGCATCGGGCAGAAAACACCTCATGTGAGCAGAGACTGTCACAGGATGGTTTTATGAACTTTCTTTGGTTTGGACATGCTGTGGTTTCCTTATTCTCCTACCCTGTTTCCCAGCTTTGATCAGGGCCAGCCGCGGGGACAAAGGACTTTCCTGTTCTCCTGCAGTTGTTTGACTCAGGAGTTGGTGCTTTAATTAAAACCCAGCGGCTGCCACAGATGCTGAGGACATGCCCTGGCCAGGAGAAGGCCACACAAAAGAGCTGGAGGAACACCAAACCCCTCCTGTTTAACGCAGAGGTGCAGCCCAGGTGTCTCATCCCAAGCAGCACTGCTCAAGAATCATCCCAACAGCCAAGGATGCTCTTGGGTCTTGGTGTGACACCAGCAACAGTGAAGCTCTGAAGCTTTTATAATTCCATAGGTGTTTGAAGATGGATTTGTGCATGTTTCCATGGCTTCTGCCTGCCTGGGATATCTGGGTACATCCCAGTGACATGTGAGGCAGCACCATGGCATGTGGGGCAGTGAGAGGCTCTATTTGATGTCTGCTTGGTTTTTACACAATAAAATATTTGCTTCTTTGACACACAGGTCACTTCTTGTCATTCCTTTCCCTGCAGTGGGACTGGGTCGATGGAAGTGGCACAGAGCCGAGCCCATCCCTCTGCATGCACAAAAAGCTTTCTCAGCCTGTCAGTCTTTCCTAGGAGAGATCCAAACTTACTCACTGATCAGAGGTTTAGGGCAAAATGATACAGGTCCACGCACAAACCTCTCCTTTCCATCAGGGATTTCTAAGTCATTTGCCAGGCTGGGAAATTTGCAGCAATTTGCACAACCCCTCTGGACCCTCCGGGGTGGCTGCGGGGCAGAGGGGTCTCAAAAGGCCGGTTGGGCACCATTCAGCATTTTGTTTTGCCTCTCGGATTCTTCACGTTCAGTTCTAATTTAAACCAAGCCTTGCAGCAAGCAGCGTTTTCCTTGTCAGCGCTGCATGCGGGGCCTGGGGCTATGGGCTCACATCAGCACTTTGCTCGGCTGCTCGTCAGCAATTCCCGGCCATCCCTCGGTCCCGGCAGCTCCCCGTGGCCAGCAGCCTGGCAGGAGGCAGCTCTGCTCAGGGTGACATTCCCTGCACTCCCGGGTGTCTCTTTTGCAATGTGTGACTCAAGCAAGGAGGCAGCAAATGAAGAAATTACCTCTAATTAGTTTAAAATTGGTCTTTCTAATGATTCTGCTATTTCTGGAACCAAAAA
Source organism: Serilophus lunatus (assembly GCA_013399895.1). Lineage (NCBI taxonomy): Eukaryota > Metazoa > Chordata > Aves > Passeriformes > Eurylaimidae > Serilophus > Serilophus lunatus. The sequence goes on along the minus strand of VXBA01001901.1, from coordinate 421,356 downwards.
GCAAGTGTTTTTGTCTTTGTAGTGAGACTTGCTCCCCAGAGGGATTTCACAGGACCATGAAGTCCTGGAATGGTTTGGGTTGGAAGGGGCCTTAAAGCCCATCTTACCCCCCTGCCTTGGACAGGGACACTTTCCACCAGATCCTGTCCAACCTGGCCTTGGACACTCCCAGGGATGGGGCAGCCACAGCTTCTCTGGGCACCCTGTGCCAGGGCCTGCCCACCCTCACAGCCAAGAATTTCTTTACCACATCCCCCCCTGGCAGTGGAAGCCATTGCCCCTTGTCCTGTCACTCTGGACTCTTGTCCAAAGTCCCTCTCCAGCTCTGAAGTCTCCCTGGAGTCTCCTCTTCTGCTGTCTGAACACCCCCAGCTGTCCCAGTGTGTCTCTGGAGCAGAGGGGCTCCAGCCCTTGCAGCATCTCTGTGGCCTCCTCCGGACTTGCTCCAGCAGCTCTACATCCTTCCTGTGCTGGGGACCCCCGAGCTGGAGGCAGCTCTGCAAGTGAAGTCACACCAGAGCAGAGGGGCACAACTGCACCTTCTGCTGACACGGATGGGGGTGCAGACTGATGCATCGAGCACTTCTGTGCAGTGGGAATGTCAGGAACCATGACCTGGACAAGCTGCTTCTGGGGCATGGGGGGGGGACAGGGGTGCAGGGAGTGTCTGTGCCATGGCATAGAGAGGGGCATGGTCTGGGGCACTACAGTTCAGGCAAGACACGGACTGGGGGTGGAGGCAGATGGACCAGCAGGAAGAGCATCGGAGCACGGCTGCACTGTCACCTCCAGTCCTGCCTGGAACACCAGGGGTCTGCAAGTGATGGGACCCCTGCCTCAGCAGGGCCTGCAGGGGGCACCTGGAGGAGGGACACCTGGAAGGACACCCGGTGCCAGGAGTCCAGCCTTGCTGAGCGCTGTCCCCACCTACAACAGCTGCCGGAGGAGGTGTCGGTTTGCAGCACATTTTTAATCTAATCTCAAAACGCAACAGAAATTGCTCATTATTTGTGGCAGTGGCAAAATGACTCCTTTGACACCAAAGCCTTTGATTTGGAATTACTACAGTGTGGGTTTGCTGGAAATGAAGCTGTTCCTATTTCAACTTGCAGAAGAAAAGCAGATTTGTAATACGCTGACTTCTTTCTTTTTCTTTGCAAGACACAAAGGAAATTGCTTTGTCACTTGGAATGGCTGTGCACATCCTTTAATGACAAACCAGGACAAAACGATGCTTGGCCTGGAGTGTTTTAGGCTGAGTCCAAGGAATTGTTTGCCCTTGCAGCCGCTGGAGAGCAAAGCTCAGGAATGACGAGACCGACCCATCCATCAGCGCCAACCGGCGGTAAACGCGGAGCGTGCACAGCATGGGGGTGAGAGATCCCGTTCCCTGCTCCCCCCCAGAATGCTCGGGAGACACAAAACCAATGGCTGAGTCTCCTCAGTTTGGAGTACAGGAGTTATTTCCTTTGCTCCTGTGTTTTATCCACAGTCACCAGCTTCCAGCACAAGAGCTTTGCCCTTTGCTGCTGTGGAGGATGGAGATCACGTAGAGGGAAGTGTGGAGGCTCCATGTCACCCTTGGAGAAGGGAGAATGCTGCCAGGCCAGAGCCCACCGGCCAGAATCCTTCACCTGAGTGCACGTCAGGGCTGGGACCAGCCAGGAATGGGAGGGTAACCCCCCTGTGCCCACAGCAGCCGCCAGCACCACCTCTTTCGGAGGAAGGCAGAGCCCGGCGAAGGGAAATGTCTCCACATCAGATGGAAAAGCACCAAGCAGGGAGGCTGCCAAGTTCCTAATTAACATAATTAAAGCGTGCTCTTTTCTTCCAATGGATGTGCCTGCGGAGAGCCCTCCTCAGAGGAGCAATCTCTGTAAGAGCTCCTTCTCTGCACGATGCTCATCACTCAGGATTGAGAGCATCCAGAGCTGTCCTGCAGCACTGCCGGAGCCGGGGCCGGCCGCTCTGCTGCTGGCACAGCTTCCTTTGGCTCCTCACGTCCGTCACTGCCGGAGAACCGAGCGGCAGCTTCGGGTGCGAATACCCAGTGCCTGCGGTGGGGGGAACCTGGGCTGGAGACCCTCCCGAGCTCCCCATCACCCCCGCCTTTGCGGGAGCTGCATGGCAGCCGCAGTCACCAGATGTCCTGAGTTGGAGGCAACCCACAAAGAACATCACCCCAACCCCTGGCTCTGCAGAGGAGGCACCGAAAATCCCACCGTGTGCCTGAGATGCTCCGCGGTCCCCTCCAATGCCCTCGGGGCTCATTGCACTTCTCAGATTATTAGCCAGGATTATAAGCCTCTTTTCTGACAAATAAGCTGTTTTTCTCAGCGCCTCTCTTTGTGAACACTCGGCTTTGACTCCTAACTGCTCAGTGGCACGGGAAGAACTCAGTGTTGCACATCCTCACCTGGCAGAGCAGCAGGAGTTCTCCTGTGGGCTGGTGGTTCTGGCAGCAGGATGGGAGCGAGGGGCTCTCCCCCCGCCCGAGCCTGCACAGGGTTCAGCTCCTGCTGCATTGACAGGATCCAATTTCACGGCAGTTGGATGTGGGGAGTTAATTCCCAATTGCTGCCATGCACGGAGCCACTCTGCCACTTAAATGTGTCCCTTCCAAAAGGGAGATATAATTGAAATTATTCTTCCTGCGAGCAGTTCAGCAGCCGTGGAAGCCTCCTCCTTCCCACTGTTTGCTGTGGTGGCTGGGCTTTTGTGCCCCAGCAGCTCTGACAGTGGCCAACCCCACTCCCAGCACTGTGACCTTCAAATGGGATTGGAAATGGGAATTTGGTCTGTGAAGAGATAAGTCTTTGGCATGGCACGGCATAGGTGGGTAGAAAACGAAAATGGCCTGAATTTGCCAAAGCAGCGCAGCCTTGGCCACCCTCCTCCTCCTCCCTGTGCAGATGGAGAGCACAGAAAGTGCCCCATGCTGAGCCAGAGCACTCAGGGTGACCCCAAGCACCACCTCACCACCAAGATCTGGACCCCACCCCTGCCCAGGGTGTTCTCCCAGCCCCATCCTGGTGGAGGGCAGGATGTGTTCTCCCAGCCCCATCCTGGTGGAAGGCAGGATGTGTTCTCCCTGCCCAGGGTGTTCTCCCAGCCCCATCCTGGTGGAGGGCAGGATGTATTCTCCCAGTCCCCATCCTGGTGGAGGGCAGGATGTGTTCTCCCAGCCCAGCTCCCACCTTCCCCCCAGCTCAGGGCTGTGGAGTGACTGCAGGTTCAAGGCCATCTGTCCAAGTGGGGAGTATGAGCCACACACCACACACACGGGCCAGCTCCTCACGCTCAGGGAGGGGGAAAATTCCCTAAGTTGGGACAAGGAGCTGGAGGAAGAGCCGCTGTCTCTGGGCTGAGGTTCTGCTGGGCTCGACTTAGGCTGGCACTGATCACACAGCTCCTGGGCCCTGGGAAAACTGGAATTCAAGTAGCAAATGAGCAGAGGGTCTGGTGAGGCTGCAGAGAACACCTGAGGAGCTGAAGGTGGGGTCCAGTGACCCCCCCCCCGCCCAGGGTGGGATCTGCAGCAGCAGGGGCAGGGCTGGCTCTGCTCCCAGCACCCACATGTCCCTCCTGGGATCTGTCTCAACTCAAAAGGTCCAGAATATTGTACTCATTATGTTTTATAAATAGTACATATGTATCATATGTATGTAATATCATAGGGTTTGTATATATAGCATAGAGAAACTATTAGATACAAATATATGTTAGATACATGTTGTATATTGGTACATCCAGTATATGACAATATATTACATTATGAATTATGTGTTCTGTAGTCTGTATGATATTTATCTACTCTGTATTTATAGAGGAGCTTGCTATGTCAGCAAATGACATGGTGCATTAGGGAAAAAACACTATAATTATCCACATTCTGTTTTCCACTCTCACTAAATGTACTTTTGCTCGAACTGTTGTAAAGGTTATAATTAATTTTTGGTTGTTATTTTTGAGTGCAGGCCCACACAGGCCTTTCCCACCTGTATCCAAGAGATCACTTTTACCACACGCTGATGGCCACCCTGGTCATTAAACAAAATTGCTGCAGAATGAATCCAACAGAATTAGATTTTGCTGGACAGCCAGTTATTATTCCTAGTAATTTCTATTGTGCTAAATAATTGATATAACACGAGGACCCAGAGCAGGAGATGGGCCCTGCTCTGCTCTCTTGAGTGATGGAGAGGGAGCAGGGCCACTGCTGGGGCGTTAACCTCACACATTGGCCATGGCTTTGGGGGGAAAGTGTTGCTTTCCCTCAATTCCCAGCCAAGCTGCTCATCCGAGAGATGTATTTCTCTGAATCAAAGTCCTGAAAGAACAGCACGAGCTTAATTACAGTAAGAGGTCTTTGCTTGTGCAGCACATTGCAAACCAGCTGGGCAGTGGAGCTCCGACAACAGGAACCTTTCCAGAGCCCCACGCTGACACTGAGGCACCTGAGGCGAAGGGAGGGGTTTAAAGAGAAAAGAAACCCCCACCAGCAGAAGCAAGTCACTAAGTCTGGGGCTCATTTGCATTCCCATTGCATTCCCAACCCTCCCAGGCATCACTCACGGCAAAACCCCAGAACTGGGGCAAACTGGTGCCGCTGCAAAGGCTTTTCCTAAGGAATATTTGTTTCCATGTGCCGGTTGGAGGGGACAGGACACTGCCTGTCACGCTGCTGCCACCCTTTGCCGATGTGTTACAAATAGCTCAAGGTCATGGGGGTTTAGGACAAAGGTTTGGTACCTGTCCATTTTAATTACTCTCAGCCTTTGTCAGCTGCAGGACAAACCCATCCTGCCTTGGCAGATGTTCCCAGCACTAGTGGGATTTCACTGGGAGCTTTCATGCCCAGCGTTGTACAAACACACAGGGGGCAGGACCCGGGGCTCCAGCACTGGGCAGAGGTGCCAGAGACGGGCAAAGGAGTTTGCTCTCGGGGTGCCCTGGGCAGGGGCTGGGACTTGCAGCCCCACACTGGCATTGGGACACAGTGGCTCAGCTGAGCACGGGGAGCGTGGGCAGGGATCCAGGGAAACGGCTCCGTGCTGGAAACGTGAGCATGTGTTTTCTGGAAAGTGCCAAGAAAGCAACATTCGGAGGTTAGGGGAAGGCAGAAAACACACAGATCTTTTCACGTGAAACGCAGTGAAACCACGACTGTGAGTTTTGCACAACACAAGCGGCGCCACTTGGAAAATTAATTAATATTTGCAGAGGGCTTTGGGCTCCTCAGGGGAAGGGTGTCAGTGGCATCGCTGGGCTGATGGCAATGCAGGGGTGACAGGGCGTGGGAGAGGGGGTGTGAGCTCTGCCATGAGCCCCTTTTACCCCCTGGGCACTTTGGAGGGTGGTGGGCAGGGCTGATAGTGTGGCCCAGGTGAGGCAGCACATCCAATGCACACCTGGAGAGGTCCGTGCTCATGTCTCTGATGGAGCACAGGGAGATGGCAGTGCCCATGTCCCTGCCCCGGGGGGGGACCCAGCTTTGCACCATTCCAACATCTTTGTGTTGTGGTTTTGAGCCCCAAATGCCCTGCATATTAAATTATTTATTCCTATGAAATGTGCTTACAGCTGCAAAAGGAATTCACTTAATTGAGAGTGCAGTAAGTGTTTTAATAAAACTATAAAAGAGTGAAACATGCATAAACAGAAGAAAAGTGTTTAATCTTGGCACGATCACTTGATTTAAGTGAGAGCATTTAGCTTCCAATATAGCAAAGCAAATAATACCAAGATCCCACAAGCAAAGAGATATTTTTATCCTTTTGCACAAGCCCTGGATTTAAATTTGACATTATAATTGTGAATTATGTTAGTCCATTACCATAGCTACAGGAGGCTCTGACTAGCCAGTGGATCATGTTGCTAATGGTGTCACAGGCTGGATGTGGTGACAGCAATCCCTGGGGACTGCCCTGCCCTGGGTGACACTGCTGAGCTGGTATCACAGAACGTGGCACTGTGGGCACGGCCTGGGCACAGGGGCAACACGGGGAATAGCCTGTGCTTGTGTTTAAGCCACTCAGGTGACAGGAGATGTGACAAACCCAGCCAACAAAGGGGGCTGGTGGCAAAAATCCCCAGGGATTTAGGGCACATTAAGAGTATTAAGAGCAGCTGGATGAGATAACCACTGACTTGCAGGTCCAGGAGCTCCCACTGCTCTGGAGGGCTTGGAAAAGTGTTACAGGACAATTCTGGGCTCCTGCTGCTGAGCTGAACCTCCTGCTCAGGATAAAGGTGTGGGGAAGGGGCTGCTTTGGGGTTACACAGAGTCCATGGGGTTTGCTCTGACTGCAGTGCTCAGCATCTCTGTAAAAGCACCGTGAGCCCCACACCCTCCTCTGCTGAGCATCTTTCCAGCACCACCACCATGCTCTGGGGTCCCTGAGTGATGGCACCAGGCTGCAAGGGGCAGTGAGATGGGGAACCTCTAAAATCTGGGATTCAAACTCTGCTTAACAGCCTGGTCTCCAAAAAAAGGATTTGTATGGTGTACTGTAACCAAGGAGACTGGAAACTCAGGGGATGGCCAGTCCCACTGATCAGGGCTTTTCTTCATCTCTGCTGCTGCACAGGATTGTGCTCAGTTTAATAAAGAGGTTGAAAATGTGTTGCCCTTTGCAGAGAGACAAATCTTCCCAAGGCTCTGACGCCTCAGCTGGCATCTGCCAATAGGAAAAACGGACAGCTCAGAAATCAGCGCAGCCAGCAGCTGGAATTCCGTGCACTCTTTGTCATCCAACTTACACCTGAATGGCAGAAATTACCAGGCAGTTTCCGAGTCATCATGAGCCAGCAGCTCCGAGGAAGGCTCCCTGTGCCAGCTGGGGGGTGGTCTGGGGAGCTGCATCCACGGGCTCTGCTTGAGGGACCCCTCAGCTGCAGCCAGAAGACAAGAAGATGGACATCTCCAGGAAAATCCCAGTGGATCCCCGGTGCTGCTCCTTCCATACACAGGACAGAGCATTTATACATTCCTGCCTATTTTGAAGCCTGCTCCTGGGGAGGAAAGCCATTATTTAAACATTAATTCCTTGTGTGGGCTCTCCTGCAATAAAGCAGGAGTGTGGAGGTGTTGAAGGAATTACGTTTTTATTTAATCACGGAGTAATTACAGGACCAGAGCTCTCCGGAGTGGCTGTGATTGACTGCCCAGATCAGCCCCAGCACAGGGGATGGGCCAAACTGTGTGGCACCAAACACACAGGGACAGCCTCCCCTCAGGCACAGCCACTGCAAGGGTGCAACTGCTGCAGGACTGTCAGTGTGCTATAGAAATGCCAATCAATATAGATAGAAATATATATATATATGCATAATATACAGTGTCCTGCAAGGAGAGCCCCAGCTTGGGCAGGGCTCTGCTTCCAGGGTGGTTTTGCACAGAGTTGCAGCCCCATCACCCAGAGCAGGTCCCTGGGGCCAGACCACTCTCCAGCTCCAAATTTTGTACAGGCACCACTTACCAAAAGCAAAGGAATTGTCCCAAGTGCAGAAGCAGGGACAGTGGCAGCACCAGAAGTCATGGCTTTGCTGGGGACAGGGATGTGCTGGGGAATGCCTCTTTTACCCAGTCCACAGTGGTGATCTGACCCTGGTTTTGTCTTAAAATATTCCACCAATTTCACCAAAACACTGATTTTAAGTCAGAATTGCAGCATCTGGGCTGACCTTCCAGCACAAGCAATAAATTGCTCCAACATTTGTGTTCAAGTAAAGCTTCTTCTCAGAGAAAACATCCCGACTTAATTTAAAAACTTCAAGAGCTGAGAAAGAACCACTTCCCCTTGATAATTTGTTCCAGTGGTTAATTACCTCACTGTTAGAAATGTGTCTGTTGTTCTAATTTAAATTTGTCTGGCTCCAGCGTCCAGTCATTACCTCTGGTACGCTTCCCCTGTGGGATGAGAGATCCCTTCCAGTGCCTGCTGTATCCCAGGCAGGAATTTGCACAGCAGATTCAAGACAGCTCTGGATTCTGCTTTTGCTAAACCCCAGGGACCACACTCCAGCCCTCAAAGAATTTTCCTACCTTTTTTATTCCTACCTTTTTTATTCCTACCTGTTTTATCCTCCTTTTGCCAAACCCCTCTTCAATTAAGCACAGGTCCCAGAGCTGCGTGGAACATTCCCCTTGGTCCCACAGGCGTGTCAGGACCACGGGCACCCTCCTAACCCACACACCACAGTCTGGGGCCACCCACTCTGCCCTCGGAAGGTTTCACACCGTGCAGCCCCAAGAGCACCCACTGAGCTGCTTTTTATCCCTACAGCCTCTAAATTATTTTCACATTTGATGTTTTCTGGGACACAGCCTCCCAGTTTGTGAGCATGGCCTATATTCCCTGTCTCTAGATTGCAACATCACCTTGGGTTTGATTAAAATGTACTTTCTGTAGGGTGGCAGTTCATTTACCCAGGAACCCAGACCTCCTGCTTCCAGGGGACAGCCTCACAGCAAAGCCCCAGCAAAGGCAGCTCTTCATCCAAACCTTGTGGAAAGGGAGCTGTGTCTGAGAGCTCGAGCTGCCTCTGAATCCTGGAGAAGTGCCCTCAGCACCAGCCCCTGGGCATGGAGCCGCCAGCTCCTGGTGCTGCTGGCAGCACTAAGAGGTTTAGCATCGGGCCCTGTGGCTTAAGCTCCTTAGCAGGAGTAATGCTGGGTTTGTGGGGAGATCAGGGCACTGCTCCTGCTCAGGGAGCCCCATTCCCACCCCTGGCAGCCCAGGAAGCACCAGGAGAATCCCCTGCGCTGCTCAGTCCTGGTGGTTCTCCCACCACTGCTGGCACTGTGAGGGGTGGCCAAGGCACCCTCCAAGGGAGGAGTGGTGTGACTGGGCACCCCCAGGGCTCTGGCTGGGCGACCAGAACCCAGCAACTGCCCCAGCCCCGCGGTGCTGCTTCTGGGCTCCCAGGCAGAAAATGTTTCCTGGGAGCGCTGGTGCAATAACTGCTGGTACCTGGGGAATGCCGGGGGTGCTGCTGGTGCCCTGCAGGCGGGTGGCACAGAGCTGGCACCCGGCACGGAGGGGAGGAGCAGCCCCATCCCGGGCCGGGCGTGTGCTGCCAGAGGCTGCGGCGCCCGGAGCTGGCACTCGCCCAGCCCTGCCTGCAGTCACGGAGCTGCGAGCCTGAGGTGTTCTCAGCGATTAGATGTCACCTCTAACGATGTCCCCCGCCAGCGGCAGCGGCATTGCAGCCCCGTGCAGCTCTGTCCCAGCCCGCTGACACCCAGCCCTGGGGACGGCGCTGGCACGGGCACCACGGGCAGGACCGCAGGGATAACGAGCAGAGGACACATCACCCAGCCAGTGCTGGCCTTACCAACCCCCTCCCAGAGAGATCCCTCTCTGCCACCACAGCCCTGGGGTCACTTCCTTCAATCCCTCATTGTGCGGGACTTTGTGCCACCCCCTAATGAACGGCACAGCTCCGGGGTCCCTGTTTGGGGGGTGGCTTTGACATCTGCAGCTGTCCCTCTCCCACGGGGACGGTTCCCAAGCCAGGGATGCCACAGAGGGCTCACGGGGATCACTCATGGCTCGCCCCTTGCGTTGGGCAAGTGTTTGTGCACAGACATGGCACCGCCCCTGCTCCCTGGCTGGGTGACAAACAGGATGAGACCGTGCAACACCCACCGCCACACAGCGGGACATGTGCGGGCGCTTCTTCGCCGGTGAGGAAATCTCTGGCGCTTTCTTTGAGCAGAACAGAGGCCAGTTTCCTCCTTCATCAAGACCAGTGCCTCTGCGAGAGGCAGAACGAGGGCGTCTGCCCCGCACGGGAGAATTCATAAATCAACTTGCTCAGCCCTCCTCTCACCAGAGCCAGTCGGGAGGTGCTCCAGGAGGGTTCTTGTGGATCTTCCTCTTTGGAGGTGTTCCACAGCAGCATCACAAAACCATCAAGTAAATGAAGGTAAGACTCTCACTCACTGCTGCCCTCATGAATCATCTCTGGGTCCCACGAAATGCAAACCCACCAGAAAAAGCAATCCTGGCTGTCCCCTCGCCCTTGCTCTGGGCTGTGCCAGCAGCACTGAGCTGCCAGAGCCCAGCACAGGAACCCTTTGCCAAGCAGCTGCAGCCAGCACAGAACAGAGCACGGACTGTGCTCTCGGCTGCCTTTGCTGCTTCTCTGCATCAATTTTCCTCTGCCAAGGCATTCACACACAGGGGAACAGCGTCGGTGGGAAAGGCACCGAGGCGAGGCTGGCAGAGGGGGGGGAACTGTGTGTGCGCCACCAGCCTGGGGACCCGCCACCCTCCTGCACTGCCCACAGCCCTGGGCTGCGTGCTGGGGGCTCAGGTGGCTTCAAAGCCCAGCCAAAGCCTTGCTCAGTGCCGTGAGGCAGCAGCCACAGCCCACAGCCTTCAGGGAGCAGGGAGTGGAGGGAGCTGGAATTCTGCTCCATAACCCACAGCTTGTTGCAGGGGCACTCAGGGAACTGCTGCAGGAGCAAAGCACTCAGCATCGGTACCACACATCCCCAGGGTAACGGGCCACTGTGTTCATCTGGACTCCTGTTCGAAACCTGGGCAGGTTGTCTGGCCAAACAAACGGGTCTAGTGGGAGGTGCCCCTGCCCAGGGCAGGGGCTGGAACCGGACGAGCTTTCAGGTCCCTTCCAACCCAAACCATTCTGTGACCACAAGGGGTGTTGCCACCTGTGCATCCCCAGCCCGCTCCGCCTCCCAGGCTCCACCAACAGCCCCGTCCCTGCATCCAAGCCCTGCCTTTCCCAAAGCGCCCTGTGGCAGAGCCCGCCTGCCCAGCAGCGCATCCCGGGCAGCGCCAGCAGCCGGCGCAGGAGCAGGAGCAGAGGCCGAGCCCCAGCCAGCACTGCCCGCACCCCCCGTCCCCTTCGGGCCCCGCCGAGATGCAGCGCTCGCTGCCGGCGCAGGGCGCACGTGTCGCGGCACGACGGATGTTTGCTCTGTACCAACCCAGGAGGCGAAATAAATTGCAGCCATACAATGAAGAGGCACTTTATTGCTGAGGCATTAGGCAAAGCTAATGTAATCCGAACTGATATTGAATACAAATCCTTGGCTGTGACTCACCCTGCTATTACATTGTGTTCTGCAGAGCAGCCGCGTTCCATCGGAAAGGCAGGCTTTAGGAAGAAATAAGAAAGGAACAGGCTTTTCTTTCTGCCTGTGAAAGACAGCTGCAGTGATGGCCAAATCACCCAGTCAGTGCCTTAATTAATAATTATTTAGAGCCTCCTGGGATTGATTGGATCATCATGACACCAAGTGAGGCCTGAAGAGGAAGAATTCCCGGGGGAAGATGGTGCTGGTTCCATGTGCTCCATTCCAAAGGAGCATCAAAGCTGAAGCAGCTTGGGAGCCCACAGAGGAGGAGAACCCGCATTTTCCTGGGATAACTCATTCCTGCAAGAGACATGGGACTGTTCAGCCATCACCTGCTCTGTCTGCCTGAAGCCCAACACGGGGCCAAGGTGCTGTGCTGGGGCAGAGCTGCACAGAAGGGTGAGGGAATAGGGGAGCTTTGTTCTACTACAGGTGGGAGCTGGGATCCTGCTCAGCACATTTGCTCTTCACAAGATGGTTTCAGAAGCCACATTGGTGCCTGATAAACAATTAAAGGCAGAAGAGCACGTGGCACTGCTGGAGCATCCCTCACCTCAGGGTATGGGTGGGTTTAGGCAGACACTGATAAATCAAGTCCCCAGACACTCCTGCAAGGAAGGTGCTGTCACTGCACAGTGTTAGGTGAGATTTAGACTCAAGCACGGCCTCATGCTGAGTTGGGAAATCTCTGCTGCTCACCACACCTGAGGTCAATACTAATGCAGTCCTCCATCCCACAGCCAGCAAGAGACTGCAAATCCTCCCTCCAACGCAGCCAAGCATTGCTCAGACTCCTGCTTTCCCTTTAACTGTTCATTTCAAGACTGAGCAAACTTGGGTAAATCAAATTGTGCTCCTGGTTCTCCAAGACCATGAGCCCCAGAGCATCCCAGACAAACCCCAGCAGCGCAGAAGGGCAGAGTCCACTCATTGCCTGCTGAAACCTGCCCCCAGACATCCCTGGGGCAGCCTGCTCATCCTCCACAACCCTGCACAGAACTTCCTGAAGTGTGCCAAGAAAATAAACATGATCCCAGAAAGAGAAATGAAAGCACCTCCCACTCCTGTGTTGGATCATCCCTCTCCTGGGTCTGCACACTGTGAGCACATGGGGATGAACTAACCATGAGTGCTGAGGGAGGAGATGGTTCTCCAGCACACTCTGGTTCTTCAGGCACACTTCCAGCCCCATGACACCCTTGTCTGATGGCTCCAGCCCCCCTGACAGCCCCCATGCAGCTCAGCCCCTCGCAGCAGGTGGATGTGCAGCATTGTTTCATGGCCAGCTGGTGAGTGGATCCCCAGTCACCGAGCCAGTGCTGATGTCACACGCACGGATTGGAGCTGGTTTCCACCATGGGGGGCTGTGAGGGCAGCACAGGCACTTCCTGCCAACTGTGAGGCCAGCTTGCCACTGCCCTGCTTTAGAACCACAGAATGGTTTGGGCTGGAAGGGACCTTTAAAGGGCATCTGGTCCAACCCCCTGCAGTAAGCAAGGACATCTTCAACTTGATCAGGATGCTCAGAGTCCCCCAGAGTCCTTTGACTTTTCTTGTGAGCACAGTCATGGATGAGCTGGGACTGTCCTGCTTTGGGTCGTCTCACCAGCTCCTGTTGGGCATCAGAGCTGGAAGGAAAGCACTGCTCTGGGCTGCAGCAAAACAGTGACCTGCCACAGGCACCCCTGAGCCCCACACTGCACTCCAGCCTCTGCCTGGCATCTGCTCCCAGCTCCTCGGGGACCCTGCATGTGCCAAAGCTGTTTCCAGTGATGGACACCCCTGCTGCTTCCCTGCCTCTGGGGAAGAGGAATGAGCTGTGCCTCACATTACCAGCAAAACCCACAGTGAAGGCACTAAGTCATCTGCTCCTCTCCCTTGCAGTGCCCCCCTGTTTAACAAGACCATCCATCACCAGGCTTTCTTGGAGCTATTAGCATGGATCAGGGTGAAAGACTCAGCCATCAGTCATGGGCTGAAGGCACAGACTCCAACTTCTTCCCTGGGCAGTGTTGCCCTGACCCTGCTGAGCCCCTTCCCTCTGTGATTCGGGGTGCAGCACATGCCCTGCCCCACCAACAGCTTGGCCAGCCCCACAAAGACATCATGGTGCCACGGTGCTCGAGGCTTCCTGAGCAGGCACCACTGATCCTGGGATGGGGCCTCTTCCTGGCACCAGTGACACAGGGAAAGCTGCCTGCAGCAAAGGGCAGCCTGGCTGGGCACTGAGGCTGCTCGCTGCAAAGGCCAGGCTGGCAGAGCTCAGGCTCTGGGTAAACACTCCCCAGCCCCCAGCAGTGCCAGCCCTCAGCTGGTATTTGTTTTCTCTCTGAAAAACACGGGAAGTGGAGCAGAACTGGGAAGGCACAAGGGCAGTGGGATGAAAGGGGATGAAAGCAGATGGCAAGACTAGTAGAGAGCAGAAATACCTGGAAGGCTTGAACTTCAGAGAATTGGTCTAATCTGCGAATAACTCCATTTTCCACAGTGCTGTGCAGGGCAGGACAGGCAGGGGCTGCCTGATGAGAGGCTTCAGCACCGTGAAATCAATCCCACCCAGCACACACAGGCTTGTTCTGCCAGGAATCCTCCTTAGGTCTCGCTGACCCACCTCAGGTCGACACCCACGGCTGACAAATGGAATTAGAGCAGCGATGAGTAAATGGAGACTTTTTTTTTTTTTCCAGAGTGGGAAAAAAAGCTTATGAAAGTGAGGAAAATGCCAGGAATGATGGGTTTTTAAGGAGGTGTGGGACAGGGCTCTGAGCAGAGAGGAAGCTTGCACAGAGCAGCGTTGATACCAGCTCGCTCCTGGGCTGTGGAGCCTGGCACTGCTTCCCAAATTCCACATCCACCAGGACCACACGCTGCAGCAAGTTCACATGTCAACAGCAATGTGTGGCAGCAAGAAGCACTGCTCCCCAACACCCCTGAACAGGGGCCCAGAGATCCCCAGGGGGTTTGTTCAATGAGCTGAGTTTTACAGAGCGTGGGAGCCACCTCAGCCAGGGCACAGTCCAGTGATTTCTTGAACACCTCCGAGGATGGTGACTCCACCACCTCCCTGGGCAGCCCGTTCCAAAGGCTCAGAACCCTTTCCATGAAGGATAAAGGTTCGTTCCCATCAGCTGCAGGGCAGAGAGATGGACCACATTGAGCCAGAACATTCCTTGAGGCTCAGGGCTCCCTAAACAGTCAGGCTTTGCAGTGGCCACTGAGATGTTCCTCGGGGCACTGGACATACAGCAGAATTTCCTGTGGAAGGAAAGGGAATAGGACCCTGGAGCTCATCCAAGAGGCAGCCCCTGACTCAGGCAGAAAGGCTCTAGGAATGTTGGAGCATCATCATGGGCTCACTCACAGAGGGCTGTGCAGGCACAGAACAGAGATGGCACCAAGCCTGGGCACAGAGGAGGAAGCAAATGCAACAGCTTTGCAAAAAGTCTTGATTTTTTGAGAACCATAAGACAAAAATCACTGTATGTTGTTGCAGACGTTGAATTATCGGTGTTCCATGCCCAAGCCCTTGGCTCCAGCTGTGAAGGATTCTGTAGCTCATCCTCTCATCATGCTCAGACCCAGGGAGCTGGGGAAGATGCCCCTGACTCAGGGCAGTGTGTCACCATGATTAACTCATCACTCCCTCACCCAGGGCTGGGCCCCATGAGGAGTCACAGAATCACAGAGTCACTTAGGGTGGAAAACACCTCCAAGATCATTGAGTTTAGCCTTTGATCCATTGCCACTGTTTGTCCAGTGGATGACAGTGGAAGTCAGGTCCATCTGTGGGCCACAGCCAGTGTCAGAGGGGCAGGTCCCAACACTCTGAGGCTGCAAAGGGTTGCCCTGACTGTCCCCCTCACACTCCCATGCAGAATCCCCACCAGCTGATGGCTCACCCGAGCTCCTGAGTGGTGGTTCATTACCTGCTTCACAGAAGGGTCTGAGAGGAGGTTGTGAGCATCTTTCATCCTGGGGCAAGGCACGTACCAGCACTGAGGAGGAGACAAAGCTAACTAAAGTCATTACACCCAGGGTGCTCAGAGCTGGAGTGCCCAAATGAGAGTGTGAATGTGCCCTGGACAGGGCAGCCACATGTTTTTTCCCAGTTTTGAGTCCCTTGACTAATTCTCTCTGCCCGCCTATCTCCATCCAGGTCTAACACTGCAGCATTCCCCCTGGGATCCCCACGACCTTCCCACTGGGATAGCTCGGAGACACAGCTCCTCCAGGGGTCACCAAGCTCCCTTCTTCCACCCCCTGCACACTCACACTGCCACACTCGACAGCTCCACTTATCTGCTGCCAGGCTGGTCAGGTCTGGCTGTAATTTCGTGCTGTTATAAGCAATCACACTTGTAAAGCAAAAATCACGGCTGTGTTTCATGGCACAGAGTGTGAGGGAAGCTTTTAAGTGCTGAGGAAATTCTGGCTGATGGCTTATCCCTCCATCCCTCTACTGGCACTGGGCTCATCCCAGTGCCTGGGCAGCCTTGCAGCCACCCCTCACCCACAGCTCCTCTGGGCAGCCAGTGCCTCACAGTCAAGAGTTTCTTCCTAAAACTTAACCTAAACCTACCCTCCCTCAGCCTAAAGCCATTCCCACTTATCCTATCCCCGCATGTCCATGCAAAAAGCCTCATCCCCAGTCTCACACCACATCACACAGCCCGGCACAGACACCTTGTTAGACAGGCAGGGAATGTGTTGTGTGTTTTGGGAAGGAAACAAAACTCCTTATGGCGCTCTCCATCTGGGCTGAAAGGTTGCCTGGAAGGAAGGAAGGAAAGGAGGGCAGCCAAGAGCACAGGGCACTGTACCAGGGGGGAGAAAAACCTGTCCAGTGCAGCCCCCCTGCTCTGCTCCTCCTCCCCGGTGCCCCCTCCCCACGGGGGTCAGCAATAGGGGCTGGGGGCTGTGCCACGTGGGGGTTGCAGGAAGAGGACACATCACTGAGGGCAGTCAGGGAAAGGCTGGGAAGGATGTCAGGCTGCAGAGCGATGCAGTTCTTTGGCCAAGCAGGAGGGGAAGGAGAGCAGCTCGGCTGAGCCATTTGGACTCCTGGGAAGGGGGAACGCGTTTCTCTGCCCGCAACTGGCGATTTTCAGCCACGAGCTGGGACAGGGATGGTGTAGCCTGCAGCTCTGCTGGCAGAGACAGGCTGCAAACTCTGCAGTTTAGCTCCAAGCTGAGAGATAGCTCTGACACCCTGCCCAGGGACAGCTCCCACACCCTCCATTTCCACTCTTGCGTCTCTGAAGAGTCGATATGTGGAAGCATGAAGGAAGGGTAGGGGAGACCCAGCGACTGCTCAGGACCCTCCTCCAACCTGAATTTTATAATTCTCATCCGTAAGGTTTCCATCACCATCTCCTTCACCTTCTCCAGGGAGCCTGGGCTCCGCAGACCCCCAGAGCCCACCCCTGTGCTGGCAGGGCTGTGCTCCTCAGGGCTGGAGAGAGATTATTGATCCACCAGCATCCGGCACTGGGGTGAATGCCTGCTGCAAAGTGTAATTAATTGATCAGTAAGTGCTCAGAGATCCCAGATGAAAGAGCCATGTAATTACCAAGTATCATCTGGTGGCACTTGGAGTAATTGCAGCAACGGCTCGGGGTCAGCTCTCGGAGGCAGAATTACCTCAGCGTTTAATGTCACCCCCTGGGGATGGACAGTGTCCTCCCTGTGCCATATGGCAGAGACTGGAGAACTCGGGCCTGGGAAACAAAATCCCTCCCTGCATTCCCTGGGATGCTGGTCCCTGCAGAGAGACAGTGGGAGGACAGTCCCTTTTGGCCCCCAGAATCACTCAGGTTGGACAGGACCACTGGAGATCTGCACCAGGGACCACCAGGACCGAGGGAGCCCATTGAACACCTCAGAGTTTCCAGAGGAAGGCACTGGAACCTGAAAACTGTGATTATGCAGAAATTCAGCTCCATGAGGGATTCTCTTACAATTCCCAGCCTTATTTTAGACTTTTACGGTCTGCCATAAAAGCAGTTCTAGTAAATTATTAGACCTCCATGTGGGCTGTCAGGAGGCTTCTTCCCTTTGCAATCCCGCACGATGTCATCGATCACTGCACTCAGCTGGGCTGTGTGTCCCACGTCCCCCGGACACACCGGGGCCACCAAGTGTGGAGGGACCCGGGGCTGGTGCAGCACCTTTCCTTGCAGAGCTTTCCCCCAGGTGTTTAAAGTCCTTTTGGGCATCAAACCCAGCCCTCACTGAATCATCCTAAAGGCCAGGTCACGGAGAGCAGAGCAGGATTTGCTTCTGTTGGCCAAACACAAAACAAAAGCTGCTCTCCGGGATGCTCGGCAAAGTTTTACAGATTTCGGCGATTTATTCCATTAACCCCGTGGCTGCCTGGGGAGCTCAGCAGCCCCGTGTGCCACAACACGACCTCCTTCAACCCGCAGCCAGAGCTCCTTCCCACTTTCTCGGCTCCCAGCCCTGCCTAAGCCACAGGCTGAGCAGCTCTGAGCTCTGGTGCCACCTCCGGGCGACAGGACAGGGCCAGGGGCATCTCCCCAGGGTGGCAGGGAGTAATCAGCTACAACTGGAAATGGCTTTTGCGGGGCTGGCAGCTGGGCAGGGCAGGCTGGCAGCTCTGCCCCTGTGCCATGGAGAGGCAGGTCCTTTCAGGGAGGTTACAGGTGCTGCTTGCGATGTGCTGGAGCTGCCGGGCACAGCGCCGGGGGCTCCCAGCCGGGGGCCACCCCTGGCACAAAGCCCCGCTGCTGAGACACAGGGGAGTGGGCAGCAGTGCCCACCAGAGCAGGCACGGAGGGCTGGGTGCCTCGGAGGGCGGTTTCCTCCCGGATGGCTCGTGTTTGCAGTACGTTTGCTAATCTCCTGGCAGCTTGCACCACGTCTCCCACCGTGCGAACGCACACGCACGCGCTGCCATGCTGAAGCCCTGCCAGGGTCCCACACATGTTGCATCCAGCCCGGCTGCTCCTCCTCCTCCTCCTCCTCCTCCTCCTCCCCGGCCTCCCTCCCGCCGCTCTGAGTCATGGCTGGATCCCTGTGGAGTTCCCCAGGTACTGATGCCTCCACAAACAGGGAGGTCGGTGGGGTTGGAGCCGCAGGGCACTGCCCCAGAGCCACCCCGCTGGCACAGCCAGGACCACTGCTCACCCTGCCCAACTGCCCTGTGTGGGGGGCCATGGCTGGACCCTGCTGGGAGCACAGGGGGCTGGCACCCAGGCACGAGCCTCTCCAAGGAGAGCTGTTGGATCCCAAAGCCATCTGTGCGAAGAGACCCTTCCCTGTTTGCAGGATCTGAGCAGGTGCTGGGAGCCAAAGCACTGTTATTCCCGAAGAGGCATTTATATGGCAGCACTTAGTGAGTGCCAGGAGCTTTATTGTCAGCCCCTCATCACACTGACACACGCAGCAGCAGGAAGTTCGAGCAAGTCTCCATAATAGCTCTGCACAAGTGAAAGGTTATTTTGCTAAGATTTTGGGGAATAAATATTCCTGCATCCACGGGAGCTCACAGTGCTGCAGGATGGGCAGTGGTTCTGCCTCAGGGGTGCCCTGTGCGTGGGACACCCTCAGCCCCCTGCCCAAGGCAGGATGAGAGGACCCCAGACACAGTGTGGGGACTGTGTGTTTTAGGGGCTTTTCTCTTAAAACAACCACAATACATCCACCCAAAGGCACTGGGGAGGTGGAGGGACGAGGCTGGAAGCAGTTAATGGCTTCCCACCTGCTGGATATGCAGAAATGCTCGCAGCAAAGCATGGGCTCTGCTCCAAGCTCTTACAAGCTAATCAATGAAACATCACAGCTTGGGAGCCAGGGCAGAGCAAAGCAAGCACAGTATGGATTTTATTTTTTCATGCAAAGAGCTTTAGTACAAATCCCTTTTCCCCCCCACAAATAGAGCAACCAGCCTCTGCAGAGAAAACCAGCCCTGGGGCACCAGGGAGAAACCAGTGGGTGGGCTGTGAGGGGGCTGCCACCTCCCCAGCAAGGCACAGCCACAGTCAGTGCTATTGTCCTGCTTCCTGTGCCACCTATTTCATGGGCTCTGGCCCCTGGGTGATGTCCAAAGCAGGGGAGGTGCAGGTATGGCCCTGCTGGCCCATGGCTTCGCTGGGGGCTGAGGCACAGAGCCCATCAGGAATGTGCTGTGTGGGGCTGCCACTGCCTCTGCAGTGCTGGGGGGAAGCAAAGCACTGCTCCCTGCTCCAGCTGCAGCTGGTATCTCTGACCTGAGTGATGCCACACGCTTTGGCCACTGCTGAGGGACCCTCCAGTCCCTGGGACTCCAGAGTACAGAAAGGAGTTGATCTGAGTGGCTGGGCTGCAGGTGGTTTAATAATTCACCCTGCACTGTGATCCAGGCTGTGCCTTGTGGCTGCACGTCCCTGCTCCTGTTAAGCAGACACTGATCTCCTGCTTGTACAGCAATCCCTGGGGATTTGGTATTTACCTGCAGACCGTGACAACGTGAGGCAGTGACAGAGCTGAGTGCCAGGTCTGGACGGACTCATTAATAATTCCTTCTCGTGAGCATGATTCCTCCTCATCTGTCTGTTCTCTGAGATCTGTCAATGAGCCAGTTCATAGCCCACTTAAGATGTGCTGAGCTGATACTGCATCATGCTGATTCCATGAGAATGGGGCCTGCTGCCACATCAAATACATCACAACAACCTGCGGCGGCGATCAGATACCGCCCTCCATCAAAGGGATCATCTCCTCAAAGAACACAAAGGATGTTGGGCAAAATTTGGGTTTCACAGTGCCATGGTTACTGGTGCCCGTTGTAATCTGTTCTTTACTTCTTTTCCCTTATTTCCCTGTTCCCCTCCCTCCCTTCCTCCCCACTCCCTCCAGTCTTGCCAGCATCTCAGGGGTTATTCCCACTCAGCACCACCAAGGGATGCTGATTGCACCAGCTCCTTTGAGACTGTCGTTGTGATTCCCATGGGGCAACTATTTGGGCCAGATGAATGAAAAATATTTGCCTCTGGTCGGTGCTGAGGGTCAAGGTCTGCAGGCTGCACCCAGCCCATCTTATCCTGGCAGTCTTCTCCTGACATTCCTGCCCATCTCGGGGTGCTGAGCACCGGGGCTGTGCCCTCCTGCCTGGCTCAGGGGTCCCTGAAATACATGGGGAGACACTGGTGTGAGTGAAAAAACCAGGACATCTTCCTGAGGACAAGAATTTATAGTAAGTGTAGAATAATGCAAAGAAATCCCTTTTTCCAGAGGCAGAGGGATAGCACTGAAATCATGCTGCACTCTGTCCTCACTTCAGAAAAATTTTTTGTTATTCCTCAAGGAACAATTGCCAGAGAAGGCAACAGTTCTGTGCACTCCTGGATTTACAAATGTCATTTTCTGTATCAGTGCTGGCTGCAGAGTACCTTCTCCTGCAATTTATATGGGATGTGATGAGTAAACACTGGCAGTGTCCTGGCAGGAATACCAATTCTGGAATAGAGGAAGAGAACGGAGCACAAGGGAGGAAATGGTCCCCAGAGCAGGTATTTTCCAGCAGCCAACACTGTGTGGAAGACAAATTTCTGCATTGTGGGGATGGTCAGCGTGGGCAGGCCGTGGAACTTGGCTGTGGAGCTCAGTGGGTGGCTGCTCCCATGGCCTTGGCCCAAATCCTGCCTGAGCAGAAAACTGACAATCACAATGAAAAAGTCTTTAAAAACTGTTGTGAGATATGAATACAGCAACTGGAGCAGCACTACTGCCTTGGGAAAGAGCCTGGTAGCCATGGATTGGAGCAGCTGGAAGAGCTGCTGCAGTGCCTGGAGCTGCTGGGAGCCTCTCCGGGCGCTGCCACGAGGAGCTTTAGTTAATTAAGCTCTGAATTATGAATTATCCATAGAGGATAAAACAATGCACTGATTTATGGCAGGGGAGTTAAGGTGGCGTGGGCTCAGGTGGGTGCTCCCAGGCTTCATCCCTGCTGCACAGTGAAAGCCTTTGTTCCAGCGTGGGATGAGTCCCTGGGACGTGACCCGGGACTCTGGGAAGCTGTGCTGTGGCTGGGGGCCCACACAGGGGCATTGCATCACTGAGGGGCATCGAGAGAGGTGCAGAGGTTCTGCCCTGGTCCAGGGCTTGGCTGAGGGCGGTGCAGGGGCCAGACCACCCAGCACCCTGGGCAGGCTGCCTGTGGGTTCCTCCCCTCCTGCTCCCCAGGGATGCTGCTGCCTGCCACCCCCCAGCGGGTGTGTTTCCTTCTGCCCCCTCCAGACCCTAATGGGCAATAGGGGCCCTATTTTGGAACTGTGCAAAGTCTTCTTGTGTTGGCAAGGAACAAGGACTTCCCCCCTGAGTGGGCCCCCAGCTGTGCCCGCCGGCACTCGCTCAAAGGGGCTGGATCCCAGCCTGGCCTCTGGCTCAAACCCCCCATTCAGTGCCGCACTTGGAAGGCAGAGCAGGGAGGCAGCTTGCTCCCAAAGCCAAAGGCTGGAGTGGCTCTTCCATCTCAGAGGGACAAAGGCCTTTTCTGCCCTGGGACAATATTGCCACTCACCAGCGATGCCCCCAGCCAGCAGAGCCTGGGGACGGCTCCTTTCAGCTGCACCAGGAGGGGCCTCAGCTTCCAAGTCTAAAGCTGAGGTTATTTTTCCACTTCCTTCTGCCATTGAAGCCCTGCCGGGCACTGTGGAGGAGGGGTGAAAGCTTCCCAAGGAGCTGCAGGGAGGAGATGGGTCCACTCTGCACACAGAGGGCTCTTTGGGGCAGAAGCCTGGCACCCTACATCTACCTTGTGTGCCCTCCCAGGAGCCCCGCGGAGGAGCTGCACCATCCTGGGGTCCTCAGCAGGATCCCCAGAGTGTTTGGAGGCAGCTCACTCAGATCTGGAGCCAGGACTCAGGGGTCTGTCCTCGCAGCACCTCTGTGCNCCCCCCCCGGGGGCTGCCCTGGGTGCGGGGGCAGCAGCTGCCTGCGAGGTGCTGGGGGGCTGCAGGAGCCGCAGGGTCAGTCCCACCCCCTGCAGGGCAGATGCTGCAGGATGCAGGATGCTTCCCGCAATGCGGGTGTGGCTGAGGGCTCCGTGAGCAGCACCCAGGCTGGACAGAGCCCCTGGCAGCGCCGCTCCTGCCCCACGACTGCAGGGAGCGGCGAGTGGGCAGCGATCGATGGGCACAACTGCAGAGCAAACGCAGCAGCGCCGGGCTGCTGCATCACCATCACGGAAATAAATGAGAGATTGATTTTCTGGGCACTTTGGATCTCGTGGATCTCAGCGGCCGTGACAAGTGGAGCGCAGGCATGGCCAGCTCAGAGGGGCTGTCACCCGGGGTGAGGTGGCTGGAGGCTCAGGCACGTGAAACGGAGGCAAAGCAGCTCCGAGGGGCTCCAGGGCCCCACTGGTGATGCAGGGAACAGAGCCCAGGCAAGGCTGGGGGCATTGGGAGGGATAGAGAAGCGGGTGCCCTGTGCTTCCCATGGGAGCCCCCTGGTTCACTGGCATCAGCTGCATCCTGAGCTGTGGTGAGCAGCACTCGCCTGCCTATCAGAAAGGCACCCTCTGCCTTTAACATCTTATCTTCAAGCTGCTCTTGCTAAGTCACATCTGACTTAATTATGGTAATTAAGATTGACATTAATACAAGATTAAAATGTGAAATTAAAATTAGCTGTGAAACTTATCTGAATTTTTAGAGCAGTTATTGATTTTCTTCACTGTTAATCAAAGGTCTGAGGTAACGGCCGATGAACACAGTGCTAATTAGAGCAGTGCCCATAAAGTGGCCTCAGGAGACACTTCTCTTATTTCCTTGGAATACCTCGGGTTTCTGACCTCGCAAACCTCTCCAGCCCTGAGTGCTGCTGAAGAAGCCCAAGAGCCCACGTTTTACCTCCTCCTGTCGGCGCCACTCCCAGTGCAGAGCTGGGCAGCAATGGGCAGTGATGCCCGGGGCTTCACAAGTGCTGCACACCCAGACACAGGGCTGGAGGAGCTGGCCCAGCTGGAGGGGGTTCAGGAGACAGGAGGCAGGCAGGAGGGCCCTGATGTTCCAGGGGGTAGCAGGGGTACAGTGACCCTGGGAGCCCCGAGGCTGCCATCTCTCCCACTGCACACGTTGCTGCTGTTCTCAGGTTGAAATGTCACAGCCCATTAGGCCTCAGCACTGGCTGCAAGAGGGAAGTTACTCAAATCACACCAGCTCTGGGGAGTGCATCCCCCAGTGCATCCCATGGCTCATTCCAGCCCATCTCCCCACACACGCTCCTGCCTCCCAGCTCACCTGAGTCCCCAGCAAAGCTGTTGGAGGGACAAGGGGACCCCAGGATCCCAGCACTGCTTCGAGACCCCCAGGCTCACTGAGCAGCATCATTGCCAGCAGCAGGTCCCTTTCCCAAGGTGTGATGCCCTGGAATCACGAGGTGCTGCATCGTGGGAGCTTCACTCCAAATGTGGCCGAGGAGCCAAGGTTCCAGCCTCACCATCCCCTCTCCACCACTAACAACTTTTGCCACTTCACGGGCATTTCTGCATCACAAATACAGCATTTGGTCTCTTTTCCTGCCTGTTTCCATGGCACTGCTGTTGTTATCTGGCTATCTTAGGAGTTTACTACAATGCAGATGAGCACAATAAAAACCACTCAAGGAAAACTGCTAAATGAGAGGCAACTTTTATCTTTAATAATGGCAGGTTGGGAGGGAAGTGGGGCTGGAGTGGAGGAGGAGTGAAGCAGGCTGTGCTTGCTCTACCACAGATAGCTTTGTTTGACCAAATTAAACCTCTGAGCAGGCGAGTCCCACTTGGGTATGAAAATGGCAGCGTTAAATAACACCCTGCACCTCTCAGTGATTTCTCTCTCTTTCTTATTTCGTCCTTCTTGTGCCTGCTGCCCAACTGCTCCCAGCTGGCAGTGGCTCGGAGTGACATGGGGAATGCAAATGTCCCTGTGCCTGCTCCCCAGCATCCCCAGACTGCTGCCTCTGCTCTCAGCAGTGTCGGTGCAGGAAGGAGCTCAGCAAAGCCCAGCAGGGAAAAGCAGCAGCAGGATCAGTCCCTGTGTTTGGATGGTTCTTGACTCGGTGCGTTGGTGACATTGGTGGTGACACCAGTGTGTGGTGGTCGTTGCTGAGGTAACGGGATCAGTGCAATCACTCTCCCAAAGGTAGCAAGGACTTCTCAGACGGCAGCATCAACAAACTGCCTGTTTGGGGGAGAGGCTGGGCTCCGTCTCATGCTGTTTGACACTCGTGCTGTGCTTTGTGACATTGTTCTGGCTATTTGACTTGACAGGCAGAGCGGCCAGGAGGACCAGGCATCTCTCACCAGGAGGTGATTTACAGTAAACATTTCAGGGCAGGATTTGGGATTTCAAGAGAATGAAACCTCTGTTCCTGTTCTTATCAAAGTCAGTGTAATTACACCATGTGCTCCGGTGGCCTCAGAAGGGGCCTCCTGGGAGCCCTGGGCTCTTTGCAGCTGTTGGTGGCCTGGGCAGCACCAGACTGGGCAGCACCAGACTGGGCAGCACCAGACTGGGCAGAGGGCTCCTGGGAGCCATCTGGCCCACAGTCCCCCCCATAAGCAAGGAGGCTGTGAAACTCCAGGGCCAAGTGCTGTGCACGGACTCTCTGCATGTTGCTTCTTTTGCCACAGGAACAGAGGATTCTCCAGTGCTCACCCAAGGCCACAGTGCCAGCCCCACATTATGGGAGGCCCTGAGCAGCACCCACAGACTGTGAGCTCTGGTCTGCCCAGAGCCCCCACCCCGCTGAGGTCGGGCAGCTCTCTGCAAGCCAGGCTTCGCTGGCTCCAGCTGCAGGACCAGAGATCAGCACATCCCTGATCCTAAGGGGGCCATGGGGTCTGTATCAGCCTCCCCACAGCACCACTGCCCTACTCACAGAGTGTGTTTGGGGACCCGGAGGAGAGGGAATGGGAATATGGCTGGGCTTGGGGAGGGAGGTGAGAGCAGCTTCGGGTGCTGGGGGGGCCTTTGTGTACTGGGTGGGGCTGGGATGCTGTGACAGGCTTGGAGTGGTATGGGGCACTTTTGGACAAGGGGCAGTGAGATGATACAAGAAACTGGGCACAGGCTGGGTGGGGGCCTGCAGTGGAGAGCACTGCCCAGGTTGGGGGGGGGGGCACTGGG
>VXBA01001901.1:355364-392036 GCA_013399895.1 Serilophus lunatus | reverse complement strand
GGGGGGGGGGGGGGGGGGGGTCACCTGGGTGGGCAGGGGGACACCGGCACCCTGAGAGCCCCCTGCTCCCATCAGGGCTGCAGTGGAGTGAGCACCAGGAGGAACCACGTCTGTGTGGAGCCTGGGGGCGCTGGGCAGCACCCAGCCGTGCCCCTTCATTGCTGGGACAGCACAGGGGCCAAACCCCTGTACCCCGTGGCTTTCCAGAGCCCTTCTCAGAAGGACCTGCTCCACAGGATCACGTTTGCTGCTGACACACACAAGAGCAATGCTGGATTGATGGGATGCAGGGAGCAAACCTGCGTGGTGCAGGTGCCTCAGCAGCTCTCCCTGCAGCTCCAAATCCAACGCAGTGTCAGGTAACTCAGCCTGCACGAGCCAGGAGCAGGGAAGGGGGAAGGCTTTGCAGCTGGAGTCATTCCTGCTGAGGTGCTTAGGGAAGGAAGGTGTCCTTCATCCCAGGGACAGGCCACCAGCTCCTGGCTGTCTGTCTCCTTTCACGGCTTGTTAACAGACAAGTTGTTAAAAATGTTCTTGCTCTGTCCCACGGGGCTGGTCCTGCTCTGTCCACATCCTGCTCCATCCACATCCTGCTTTACCATGGATAAAAATACCTGCACAGCGGAAATGGCAGCAGAGAGAGGAGTGAGAATGTGTGAGAGGAGCAGCCCTGCAGACACCAAGGTCAGCGAAGGAGGAGGAGGTGCTGCAGGTGCCCATGGTGCAGCCTATGATGAGGCAGCTATGCCCCTGCAGCCTGGGGGGGTCCACAGAGGTGCAGAGATCCACCTGCAGCCTATGGAGGACCCCCAACCACAGCAGTGGGAGCATGGGAAGCTCAGGGAAGCCCATGCTGGAGCAGGTCTGCTGGCAGAGCCAATCTCCCAGAGCACGTGCTGGAGAAGGTTTGCTGGCAGGAGTCGTGACCCCATGAGAGACCTGTGCTGGAGCAACTGGGTTTCTGAAATCAGAGGAGATCCACAGAGCTGGGCAGCTGGAGGAACTGACTGGAGCCTGGGGCTGAAGGGGCAAAGGGATGCTCATTTTCCACACCAGGCAGTGACATGTTGCTGATTTCCATCAGAGCCTCTGGCATTGACTCCTAACCAAGTGCAAGTGTTGGTTGTCTCTGACTTGGATCCACATCTGTGGTCCCTGTGCTTGGGGGATGCCTGATCAGCCACGGTTGGTGTCTGTGTCCTGTCACGGATCAGGGCACCCTGGCAGGCCTTGGATCCCCAAAAACCAGGGGGTGTCAGGAAGGAACTGCCAGGAGCTATAAAATTAGGGACTGAGTCTGTCAGGGAGTTCTCTTTTTGAAAGGACACCACTCCTGGCCCAGTGTCTCCCATAGATGACATGGATGTGGGATACTGAGCCCTTTGAAGCCACACTGTGCTGCTGGGAGTTAATGTCACATTGTCACAGCTGTGGGAGCTGCACTGAGCTGTAACTCAGGGATCCAGCCGAGTGTCCCAGTCCTGGTGGCAGCCAGAGCCTGTGGGGAGGGAACAGGGGCACCTGGGGCCAGTCACAGGGATGGGAAGTGGGGGTAACAGTCCCCCAGCCTGGGAACCCTCTGCTGCAGTGCTCTGTCACACGGTGCCAGAGGGCTCAGGGCTGTGGGTATGCAGAAATAATGCTGTCCCCAACTTGGGACCTCCCCTTGCTCCAGGGGGACAGTGTTCCTGAGGTGCTGAGGAGCTGCTTCCCCTTTGTTTCCTCTGTTTGGTGGTGCAGCTGTGGCTGGCGTGCTCCCAGAGCTCCGACCCAGCTCAGCCATCCCTTTTTTATTCCTTTTTCTTCCTTTTGCTTTCCCTGGGAAGAGGCCAGGAGAGCAGCTGACCAACGCTGAGTGCTGGCTGAGCCTGGAGCTGAGGAGGCTCTGCCTGGATTCCCAGGTCTGCAGAGTTAAGCACGGATTTATCCAGACCTTTCTCTTTTTTCCTGACCCCAAAATCTATCTGCAGCAGGTGTTCAACCCCTGGAGAGCCCAGGAGACTACCCCAGGGGCTTGGCTCTGTGTCCCCTCCGCAGGGGCACTGGCAGGCCAGGCCAGATGGCTGCAGCAGGAAGGTGCGAGGAGACTTCATGGAACCGAAATCCAAGCTGCTGGCACCGAGGAGGGATCGTATGAGCAGCCTGGCCACTCATCCCAGCTCTGAAGGCACAATTCCAAGTGCAAAGCTTTAGTCTGGGAAGGAAGTTTGGTGCCAACTGCAAAGGCATCCAAAAACCGAAGCCCAACAGAAGGGATAACTGTGGGGCGGATCCCGGAGCTGCGTCATCTGCTCGGCGAGAAGGATCTTCACATCCTGCTCTGTCTCGCTGTCTTGCACGGTGCTGCTGAAGCCGGGAGCTGCGGGGCTGGCAGCGCCCTTGGGGGGCAGCTCTGCAGGGTGGCCCCAGAGGAAGGACGGCAATCGTGGTCCCCAGGGACACCAGGAGACTTTTGGTGGCGTGCTCCAGCCCACGGGCAGGGGAGCCACCGAGAGGACCTGGCACAGAGGGCACGAGGCAGCAGGAGGGCGCAGGAATAACGGGGGAGGGACCGAGGGAATGTTCTGGAAACCGGTCAATCCAGGGCAATTTCAGAGCGAGTCAGAACTGCTGAAAACATTTGAAATTCAAGAGAGAATCTCCATCTGACTTTTTAGGGTGGATTAATGGAGCATGGCAACATTTTGTGGATGAGATGCTTCATCTCGGGTAGAGTGGTGACCGGGGGACAATCCTGAGAACGTCTCTTCTGATGTGCCCTCTGCCACCCTGCGTCTCTTCCATGACAATGGGGCTGCACAGCGAGCTGCAGGAGCAGGGCTTGCAGCCCCTGATGCTGATTTAAATGCAATTCCAGTAAAAAACAGGCTACTCCTGACAGTCCTGAACTTCCATTTGCAAAGATACCGAGTCCTTAAATTGACAAACTACTCTGGCATGAGTCCTGAGAGCTCCCAGTATAGCAGCACATTCCCATTCTCCACAGGAGCTCTGCAGGCACAGCTTAGAAATGTCCTCTTGGACACATCTGATACCCCAAGAGCATCCTTAGAGGAATTATTCTATTCCCAAGATTGGGGTTAATCAGCTCTGGTGCAGAGGGAACAGATCCTGGGGCATCACCTCCCAAAGCAGCCACCCACGGCAAAAGCACCCCAAAAATCTAGGGCCCCAAGACAAGGAAAACCTCCTTTCCAGGGCACACAGACAACATGTCTCCCTCTGCTCCTTATCATCCATCCATATTATCCACACAGCAGTTTTTAAATTGCTGCTGGACACTATATTTACATAAATATGTGAGCCAATGAGGTCTAAAACCCCAGTGAGTTCTAAACGGTGAATTAGGTTTTTGGAAAGAGGATTTTATCAATTTACTGCGAGTGCAAATCAACAGAGCAGAATTTACAAACCCATCAAAAAGCGAGGTGACAGTTTGGAATTAATCCTCTGCCCCAGGCACACGATGTACCTCCACAAACATCTCCCAGCATAAATATATTTGAGAAATAGTGAAGGGAAACGTAACTCCTAATGCCTGTGCACGCTGGCGGCAGCGGGAGATGAATGGAGCGAATGTCATCGGGAAGGTGCTGCCGCCTCCTGCTTTATTTTTATCCAAGACTCAGTCCCCAGCC
Organism: Serilophus lunatus; assembly: GCA_013399895.1. NCBI lineage: Eukaryota > Metazoa > Chordata > Aves > Passeriformes > Eurylaimidae > Serilophus > Serilophus lunatus. Next base: position 388,398 of record VXBA01001901.1, on the reverse strand, counting down.
TGGGCTGAGATATTGCCGTTTGTCTTTGTGCCAGAATTTCCTCCAAAGAAATTTTCCCCCAATAATCTCTCTTCTTCATCTACTCCTTTTTTCAAAAATATAATTAAATTTAGTTCCTCCACATCCCCCTCCCCGCTGCTTGGATCAGCCGTGGGGGGGCCGAGGGTCCGTGTCCCCCGCGGGTGGGGTGGGGTGGGGGATGGCTGTGGCTTTGGGACCATTACTGGCACCCTTGGGGCCACTGGCAGCGGCTCGGGGGTTTACTCGGGTCGCGGGGATGCTGCGGGTGCCCCCAGCCCTCTCCTGGGGGAGCCGAGTTCTGGCATCTGCTGGGCAGCGATGCTGCTCCTTCCATGAGGACGGAAAGGAGCTTTGGGTGTGGAACCCAGGGCAGCCTCCTACAAGGCACAAAAATCCTCCTGGCTGCTTGTCCCGAGCCCCGCAGCAGGAGCGGTGAGGGGCTGGGGCTGCTCTCCTCTGCCCCGAGGGATTCAGAGCTGCCGCGGAGATGAAATCAGTGAGGCAATATCAAGTAAAAGCCAAACTTTTCAAGCTTTCTAATCACAACTAGAAAGGCTTCTTTTCAGCTTTTGTTTGCAGCTCACAGAGGAGCCCGTGCTGCCAGCGGGGAGATGGCTGGCTTTGTTGTGGAGACGACTGTGAAGGACACGGGCTCTGTTCCCGTTTAGGAATGCATTGAGGCTTTCCTGGAATTCATTAGGAAAGGTAGGGAGAGAAGGGTGCAGTGAAACAAGAGTCCTTGCAGACGCAGCGTGCTCCCCAGGGGCAGAGCTCTTCAGTTTTTCCGCTGCAAAATGTCTTTTACAACATCTAAACACAAAAACGGTCCCATTCCTCTGGCGAGGGTTTATCAAGAGCCTTCGTGCAAAGGGAAGCTCCAAGCTCAGCGCCCCAGGAGCCGGATCCTCAGCCTCGCTGGGCTGTGGTCCCCCCACATCTGCTCCCTTTGTCCCCCCTCCCCATGAGCTGAGGCTCTGCCAGCCCTCGGCAGGGAAGCCCAGACTGCTTCGGGTCGAAAGAAACCTCGAAGCCCGTCCTGTTCCACCCTCTGCCGCGGTACTGCCAGTGTCACATGGTGCCAAGTCGCCTTCAACGGGAAACCAAGGAGCTGCCCACGAGGAAACGCAGTTCTGTGCAGCAGGTCCGAGCCCTCCCCAGCACACCCACCCTAAGGCGGAGCTGGGGGTGGAAATGAGCCCCCAGGGCCAGCACTTAAGGGCTTCCTTGCTTAACTCAATCAAGCCGTGATTAATAAACAGCCAGGCCATCACTTGCACAGGGTTTCTGATCTTTCTGCATAAGGAATTTTTGGGGGTAGAGGAAGGTGAGACCACCCAGCCCCTTATAAAGGAGATGTGTTTTCATGCCCTTTGTCAGCGCCCCTGTCCTTATTGCCAAGGCGGGACACGGCGCAGGGGCAGCAAAGCTCGGTGGGCACAGGACAAGGTGACACATCCCCACCCAGGGCAGGTGCCCTGGGGCAGGTGGGGAGTTCCCTGCAGCCAGTGGGTCTCTGCTGCTGGGATTGCCTGGCTGCTGGTGGTGCCCTGGCAGCAGCACTGGGTGCAGAGGGTGCCCCACACGTGGTCAGGCTCGTCAGCTGGGCACAGCCATCCCCACCACCCCAGCAGCCCCCGGACAAAGGCCCATCCTCTTTGTTCTCAAAGTACTTGCACTCCAGCAAAGCCTATCATTATCCTTTCTGGCATAATTAAGATCAATCAAACGGAATAACAGAGCAGAGGTCAAGGAAGGCTGTTACTTCCTCAGGGAACAAGGGGCTGCTTTCGTCAGAAGTACCAGGGAGCCAGCTTAATTGTTCTAAATTTGAGAAATTATGAATGTGCTTTATAATTTTGTGTTCTCCCACACTGGAGAGGAAGGGCCTGGAAGAGGCTTTGGATTGGAGCTTCTACCCTGAAGGCACTGCACCCCCAGCCCTCGGGGCTGCTGCCATGGAGCAGCTCCTGATGCCCAGAGCCCTGGTTTGCAGGGTTTGAGGGGTCATGCTGGCCTGGGAGGAAAAATCTGTGCCCTGTGCCTGCCCAGCTGATGTTGTGTGGGTGCAGCTGCATGTGGAGGAATGCAGAGGCTGCTGGAGCAGGCAGGGGAGCCAGCAGGGCTGGGTGCTGTGCCCAACCCCAGGAGTGAAGCTGCTGCTGCTGCTCGCCATGCAGGAGGACTGTGCTCCTTTCCTGACATCCTGATGGCTAATGAAAAGATATTTGCTATCTGTATTAATTAAAATAAAGTGCAGCAGCTCGTCGTGAGGCTCTGTGGGAGAAGCTGTACACGGGTTATCATCATCCAGCACAGTGTCGTGCAGCAGTGGAATTAGTTCTGCCAGGCCATCTTTAAAACACAAATCACTGATGGCTGATACAGCTGGCAATTAATTATGTAAAAACTGGTGTCACTGGCAGAGAGATGAGGGCTGAGAAGCAGCAGCCCAGTGCCCTGGGGTGGGCTGGGTGGCCCCAGGACCTGGGGTAGGGTAGAGGGGCAAAGGCTGTGCCAGCCCCAAGCTGCTGCTCTGCCCCCCCCCGCCCCCCCCNCCCCCCCCCAGAGTGACTCCATTTTTAGTCAGAAAATTTTTAAAAAAGTTAAAAATTGAATTTCAGCCAAACCTTGTCTGAAAAAGGGTTCTTTCTGAAGGAGTGATCCAGTGCAGAGGCACATCCCTGGCATGGAGAGGCTGCACACTGGGGACATGCCAGGGGTGGTTCCCATGTGGAGTGGGCAGTGGAATGTGCCTGCGGGCACAGGGAGCTGCCGTGCTGCCAAACCCCAACCTGTCCTAATACATAATGAGGAGCCAGCAATGAAGGGCAGGTTATTGCCTTTTTAGAAGGAAAACACTAAATAATGGAGGCTGACAACGCTGGATGGAGCTCGGAGCAATCTGAGCTCGTGGAAGGTGTCCCTGCCCATGGCAGGGGGTGTGACTGGATGAGCTGTAAGGTCCCTCCCAACCCCAACCATTCCAGGGCTCTGTGGTTCCAGGATCACATCTGCTGGTGCTGCTCTGGGCTGTGAAACAGCATTTGGGAGCCCAGCGTGCCCCCATCCCTGAGCTGTGCCCGCCCCACCAGGGCACACGGGGGGGTGGAACAGGGAGCCCCCGGCTGCTCCTGGCAGCCTCGGCAGCACAGACCATGCCCAGAATCGATGGAGGCCAATAACTGTAATAACCACAACCATCAGCTTTCCCTGCCTTCCTGATTGCCGGCAGCGGGGCCGTTCCCGAGCTGTCAGGAGTCATTAGGCACCGGGGCTGCATCATTTCAGAGCAGCCCAACAGGGTCTTTTCAAGGGCACAGGGCGGCCCCTGGCAGCAGTGGTACCTGAATGGCTCCTGCAGCACGTTCCTGCATGGCCTCAAGAAGGGAGGAAATGCAAAGAAAAACGTGGTCTGGAAAAAATCCCCCCCCCGCCAGAGCAGCTCCGTGGACTGGTGTGGTGTGAGCAGCAGCAGGACGCACTGCCCCCAGCTCCTGGCCTCACACACCACCCCAGCAGGCAGAGCGAGACCCTGGGCAGGGAGAAGCAGGCATGCAAGGCCTGGGAGGTGTAGGGGACTGAGGCACAGCCTGGAAATCTCCTGGGATGTGGAGAATCCTCAGTGTCCCACTTCCCTCACTGTGAGCAGCTCCAGCTCTGCTGCCTCTCCCTCGTGCATGGGGGGCTCCCAGATGCTGCATCTCTGGTGGGAACAGCCTGGCTGAGTCCACGGGGAGAGCAGAAGGCACCGTGTGCTCTGTGCCAGATGTCACCAGGGCCAGATGTCGCCTGTGCCACCTTCATTGCTGTGAGGCACCTCTGCACCTTGGGAAGGGAGCCAGGACCTGATGGGCTTCAAATCTGCCTTGAGATGCCCCAGGGCAGCTTTTAGGGTACTCCAAACAAACCTTTTGGGGCACCCCTGGAAAAACCCACAGAGGAAAGCAGGCAGGGGCAGCTGTGGTGCCAGCTGTGGTGCCAGCTGTGATGCCAGCTGTGATGCCAGCTGTGTCCTGCCCTGCTGCTACAGGAGAGGCAGTGATGCACCCTGAGGTGCTGCCAGTCACTGCTCCTCTCAGGAGTCTGCACTGGAGCCATGCTGTGGTTCCTGTTACATCCTGTGGAAGAAATGTAAAGAGCTACCAAACAGGTTGAGCAGAGGCAGCTCAGCTCTCCCCTGTCACTGCAGGGGCTGTGCCATGAGCTGGGGCTGGAGCCAAAACCTCTGGCTGCCCCAGGCTGAGGAGCACGGGGCAGTGATGCTGTTCTGGTCACCTGCATCTCTAATGTGACGTTGTCACCTCGTATTTCCAGTTCTGGAGTGGAAATCAAATCAAACCCCACAGTGAACACACTGCAGACAGGTAGAACAACAGAGGAGGTTTTGAATAGGCAGATATTCTGTGGATGTGACTGCCTGGGAGTGAGTCCATGAATGATTTATAGCCAGGCAGAGAAACAGTCAGCGATTATAATCAGACTAAACTTTGTCTCTCCAGATGTTTTAGAGCTGTGTATCCAGTAATTGCTTCCCAGTGCTCCCAGGGAGTTTGGCTGAACCCACCAGAGGAGATCTTGTGCTGTTCCAGGGTGTCTGGTGGAGTGCCTGGGCTGTCCCTCTGGCCAAGGCAGGGTAGGCAGGGACATGAGTGCGGTGCCTGTGCTCCCACAGAGCCCCTGCCTGGCACAACAAGGGATGCTCCCGGAGCTTGGGGACACCAGTGTGTCAGGGAGAAGAGCTATCAGGGGCAAAGGACTTCTGGCCATGGCATTCCAACCTCCCTACCCTGCCCAGGGCGGGCCCAGGGGGCAGGAACTGCCATGGCACTGAGCTTGGGGCTGCAGGCACAGAGGGCTCTTGGCCCACTCCCTGTGAGCAATGTCCAGCCCACAGCAGAGCTGCTGAAACCTGGGCTGCAGCCCTGCCAGGGTCACTACATCCCTGGCAGTGTTCCCGCATCCCTGGCAGTGTTCCTGCATCTCTGCTGGGGCTTCTGCATCACTTCTGGGCCTCCTGCATCACTTCTGGGTCACCTTCATCACCCAAGAGGCAGTGCCAGGGCTGAGCATCCCTGCCAACACCTTGGTCCATGCAGTGCTGGCACTGAGAGGCCCTGGCACGGCAGGGACGTGGCTGAGCAGAGCCCAGCTGGGCAGGAGCCCCCAGGAGCAGCACAAGGGGAGCATGAACTGCTTCCACAGGGCTGACCTGCTCCCAAAGAGTTAATCCCAGCACTGGCTTCTCCAGATCTGCTCCGCTGCATCTTAACAGTGATGGGAGATTAATTATTTTAGCTGCAGAGAGCTGACTGGAACGGGGTTTTGTAGCTAAATATACTCTCTCTTTAGGAGCCCATTTAATTTTATGCCCTGATGTAGATGGCTGGGCTGAATGATTGGTGGAGAAAGAAGGAGCTTCTCTTTCTCCTCTTCAATTTGTAGTCTGAAAAGCTGCCAAAATCCCTGATTTCCTCTCCCCAGGAGGGCCCTGAGGAGCGAACATCCCAGCTGGGGAGCACGGTAGAGTCACTGCATGGGTCTGCCTATGCTCCTTCATCCCTGTGGATTCCACATCCCTGAAAAGGTTCAAGACCAAGTTGGATGGGGCCTGAAGCAACCTGGCCTAGTGGAAGGTGTCCCTGCCCACAGCAGGGGGTGAAACTGGATTATCTTTAATGTCCCTTCCAATTCATTTAAACCCAAACAACTCCGGGGTTCTGTGATCCCTGTGACACATCCCTCCAGAGGGGGGGCACCACTGGGGACACGGCAGCAGGGGGTGGGACAGCAGGGGCACAGCTCTGCTCTGTGCTGTCCATGGCTGGTGCTGGTTCTGGCAATCCTGAGGATACTTTTGGCAAGGCTGGGGTTTTGAGGATTTACCAGGATGACCAGAAAGCTCAGCAGGAAACTTCCTATTTACACCTAGTAAATAAAGCCAGTTTCCAAACTAATTAATTTCTCCTTGAGCACACCCCATTAATTCACTTCAGCCAGGTCAGGCCATGACAAGGCACAGACGTGCTTTTCTTATCCTTAATATCATGAAAATCTGCCATAAACTCAAATTAACCCCTGCCCTAAAGTTTTGCTCTCTGCAATGGCTTTTGCCCCCTGATCCCTGGTCCCCACCAGTCCATCTATTGCTTCTGGAATACCAGGATAGTTCATCCCTCATCAGCTGGACATGAGGTGGGAGCCAGCTGGGAACAGTCAGTATGGGACAGGTTGTATCACTTCTGTGCAGCAAATCTCTTGATTCCCCTGTAATTGGATGAGCCCCTTTAATTCTTCTTCCTCATTAGCTGTTGCTGCTGCTTCTCCCTCATCCCCTTGGGAAGGACCTGGGCAGTTCCCAGCAAGAGATGGATTCATCCCCAGGGCTTTGGGGCTCTGCCAGGGCAGCTCCACGCCGGGATGGGTGCTGGGGTGAGGGGTGTCAGTGTGCCAGGGCTGGGGACACACAGATTCCGGAGGGAGGGGGCTACAGGCACATCCCCCAAAGCCACAGGTGCCCGTGCAGAGCTGCCATAGCAAAAACAAATGCCCGAGAGTCAGTCTCATTGATTCCAGCTCCATGAAGCAGCACTGGGGAGGAAAATCCATTTTCCTCATAGCTTGGAGAAGTGTGTAATTTCCCAGCATCTGTCAGGCCACTGAGGATCGTTAGAGCAGTTACGAGCATCCCTGGAACACGTGGAAGGGAGAGGTTTGCAAGTTTAATTCCATATTCCCGGTGGTGTCCTTGCTCCTGAGCAGAGTCAGCCAGGCACAAGCAGCGTGGATTCGCCAGTCAGGGACCGGCAGGATCGATTCCCACTAAAACAGGTTTTTAGGAGGGGGGTTTTTTGCTGGAATATTTCCCACCACCTGCAGCAGTCCATGCTCAACTCCCTGCTCCCACCCAGGACCACAGCCAGTCCAGGGGGCTTTTCCACCCCACTCAGCCCAGCTCTGGAACCAAGCACGGGCTGCCCCCCAGGACCTTGTCCCAGCCCCACGTCCACTGCCAGTGCAGCAGGTCCCTCTCCACGGGCAGCAGGTGCCAGGGAAACGCTTCTCTTCCATCCCTGGAAGCGTGCAAGGCCAGGTTAGGTGGGGCTTGGAGCAACCTGGGGCAGCGGAAGGTGTCCCTGCCCGTGGCAGGGGCAGGTGAATGAGTTGGTCTTTAAGATCCCTTCCATCTCAAACCGTTCCAGGTTTCAGTGATTGCAGGATTCGGCGATTCCGTGATTCTTTGCTCTCCTGCCTTTCCCGGCACAGGCGGGTTTGCTGCTGGGTGCAGGAGTTGCAGCTGAGTGGACAGCAGGGTGGAGAGCCTGGTCCTTCCCAGCCACGGCTCCTCCTCGGGCTGGGCACCACTGCCAGCATCCTCGCCCAGTAATGAGGGGTTTCCATGGCAACCTTATTTGAGCATCTCGAGTGACACAGATGTAAATTACAAAATGAAATATTCAGACCAGAGTCCTACGAGCAAAAATAAACCCCTGCACATGGGCAATTGAGCAGCATTTTAAAGCAGATTGGAAACTCCCCAGGGCCACCGGAGTCTCCGTGGTATTGGGAAATTCGTGGGAAGGAAAAGAAAAGCGTCCTGACCCCGTTCTGCCCCAGGAATCCCAGAGCTCAGCTGCATCCCAGTCTGAGCCCAGAGCGGGACACGTCAGCGGGGAAAGGTTCTGGTTCACCTGCACTGCAGAGGATCCGGCACACGGGGACAGCAGAGGGATGACATCCATGTGCCCCCTGGAAGTTTCTTGACTCCCGTCTCCTCCGGGGCATCTTTTTCCTTCTGGCTTATCCTCCACCAGCTGCTCCGTGGGACAGTCCATGTGTTCCTGGCACGCAGCACCGAGCCCTGGAGTCCTGGGGCTCCCTGAGCTGCCCTCCCCCTGGGCAGGACCCCTGAGCTGCCCTCCCCCCTGGGCAGGACCCACGGACAGGCAGCGCTCCCGCATCCCTTGTGCCATACGGGAGAATTACTGTTTTCTCCGGCTGCCCTGGGAATGTTTGCCTGAAATCCATCCCCAGCTCCCTGCCGCTGCCTCCCCGGAGACCCAGAGTCGCCTTTACCCGGAGAGAGGCTCCGGAGCTCCCGGATGACTCACCCAGCTCCGATGGCTACGGCGTTATTTGCTCAGAGCTTGAACGGGCAGGATGCTCTTGAGGAAAAACTCTTTTTTTTTGCCATTGGAAAAACTTACTTTGCTGAAACTGTAACTGCAGGAAAACGTGGGATTCACAGCTCCTGCTTGGAGACAGGGTTAGGGTTATCACATCGAGGCTGCGGGGACATTTGGAAAATGTGAGAGTGTTTCCATTAAGATTATTCTGCTCTTTAAGATTCGAGGTAAAAACCTTTTAAAATCTGAAACTGAACCAAAACGCTTCCAATCCATCACAGCCGAGTGTTTTGATGGACACAACCTGCTTTTTTCTCAGATCCTCACTTCCCACCCAAACCCTCTGTTTTCCTCCCTGAGGGTGAAATCTGTGCTGCACGTGCTGTAGGTTGGCACGGGAAGAGGCAGGAGAGCAGGAGGTGCCACTTCTCACCCCCCAGACCCCTTCGATGCTGGGTTACACCCGGGACCAGCCTCAACACCCCTCTGTTATCCAGGGTCTGCATCAGCCCTGTATGAACTCACAAGCCCTGTGACCCCTTTCCTCCCACTGCCCACCCTCCTTCATCCACTGGGTGGGAACTGGGAATTCCAGGGCTCTGCAGGCAGAGGCTGGGGTGGAGGGCTGGGATAAGTGCTCGGTCCTGGAGGGGGTGCTGGGGGGTTGCAGGAGCATCCCCAGCCCTCTGTGAGGGCTCAGGTGAGATGCTGGCAGCAGCTCCAGGCAGGATTAACCTGGCCCAGCACCCGTCCATCCTCCTGAGCCCGTCACAAAGGCAGAGCACAGGGCTGAACACCACCAACAATGGCATCTGGATAAGCTTTAGCCATTTGTGCTATAATCAGATCCTAAACCCTCCTGGACAGCGGCTCCTGAGCTCGGGTGTTCCAGCTGCCATGGCCAGGAGCTGGGCAGCCTGTGCCCCCCGGGCAGCAGCGATACCATCAGTGTTAGTAACGGGAGCCCACGATACAGCTGCTCGTGGTTCAGCTCTTTCAGGAGCACAGCAGCGAAATGAGGCCTTTGTGATTATTCCAGCATCCTTTTATCAGGCATTTGCAGCTCCTTAATTCCTCTAAGCCCCTCTGGCTGAGGTATCTCAGCAATCAGGTTCTCCCTGCGCTTTCCAGCCTTGGCTCCTCTGGGGTGGCACACACATTTCTGCCTTTGCTACCCATTAGATGTGGCCCTGTCTCCCTCACTGGGGCTGTGGGGGCCTGGGGGGACCCCCTCACATGGGGGTGAGGCTTTGGGGCTCCCATGGGTGGGTAATGCCCTTCAAGCGCCCAGGTTAGTGCCAGGTCTGTGAGAGAGGAGACACTCTGGGAGCCCCTTCCCTGCCACCCCTCCTGTCCTGTTGCCTCTCCAGAGCCCTGTGCCACCAGCCCAGGCCTGGCACGGGGCTGTGTCCACTGGCAGCTCCCACACTCAGCACAGTGCTCAGCATTCACCTCCCACTGAGGAGCCAGTGCTTCCGACACAGCTAAGTATAAACGGCGGGGGAGTGAGGCGGCTTGGAGACATCCTCCCCGGAGCCCAGCTTCCTTCCACGGTGCTTACACTCTGTATCCAGGCAGATCCCAGAATAGACCTGAAGATGAGCTGTCGTTTTGCATTAAGGTCACTCGTGCTGCAAACTGCCCTGGACATGCCTGTCCCGTGCCCACGCTGCTCTGCAGGGCACAGAGCCACCAGTGCCACCCTGTGCTGGGGGTGCCGAGGGCTGCGGGGCCACCACGGAGGATTCCAGCGGTTTGGAGAAGCTTTTCCAGTCCCAAGCCACCTGCAGAGAGCTCCTGACTGAGATACAAGATAAACGCCTTGTTGGTCTCGACAGCATTTGTTTCCTCCGGGGCTGCTTTAGCAGATTAGATCGAGGTCAGACGTGACAATTTCTCTTCCACCAGCTCATTGTCTCAGGATGTGTTTCAGCAGCCAGGGAGGGTCCTGCTTGGCCTGCCTTTGCCCCAGCCCAGCCTCCTGTGGGCTTCCAAACCTCATCTCTCACCACGGTCACCCTGTGGGCTTTGGAGGTGGGAGAATGGCTGTGTGCATTCAGATCAGCACAAAAAGGACCTTACCAAAGCCCACCCTGATCAATACCAGACATGAAAACCCACTACAGTCCTTCCTTAAGGGTGTGGATACTCGGTTCTGCCTCCCCAGATGGGCTCCAGGCAGCAGTGAGTGGGCAGGGGGCTGTGCTGGGGCCGTGGGCACTGCGGGGCAGCACTGGGGTTGGTGGGGAAGGGGCAGGGTCTGGCAGCCCAGGGATGTGCTGGAGCAGAGCTCAGGTTTGGGGGAAGTGATGCAATCTGGAGCTGAGCTCATTAATCACTTCTCTTTCTGGTAACATGGAATAAGTCTTTACTAATCCTGGATGCCAAGGCTTCTGTGCCTCCCCCTCCCTGCTCCAGCCGGGCTCCATTCCGCCTTTTCCACTTCCCTGGAATGCACATTTGCCCTTTACAAACTGAAGCATGTTCAGTGTCTCATTAAAGAGTCGCTTTACAGAGTGTTTTATTTCATGCTTTGTTAAGGACAGAATCGGGTAAATGCATCCTGGCAAAGGATCTAATAAGGAATTAGTCAACTTTCCCAAGGCATAAAATAAGGTTTAATGGCAAAATCCATTAAGAGTTAGGGTTTGTACGAGAAACAACCCAGGGATGCTTGTTTGGTGCTTCTGGGAACACACCCAATTTAAGGACTCGGGATCCTGTAGGAACACCCTGCCTGTCCTGCTGTGTCCCACCAGCCACCAGTCCCCTCACCTCCCAGGGCCAGGCCACCTTCTCCCTGTCTGAGAGCCCCATCTTCTCCCAGCATGGAGAAACCCTTTTGCTGCAGAGCACTGAAACTGCTGAGCTGAGCGGTGGGACAGCAGCCATGGGCTGCCCATCCCAGCCCTGGGCTTGAGAGGAAGCCTAAAGCCCATGAGAGCCCTGCAAAACCTCTCAGGGAAGGAGAGTTGGCACTGGCACTGCTTTGGGGGTCGATTCCCCCCATGAGCCCATGGCAGGATGCCCATGGAGGCCAGGACCAGCCCAGGGTAGGATGGAGAGGAAGGCAGAGACACCCAGCAGGGTGTGGAGGCTCCTGGTCTGCCCCCCCAGCAGCGTGGGGGGACCTTGAGGCTCCCTGGGAGAGCCAGGGAAGCTTATCCAGAGCTGACACAAGCCAGAGGTTGCAGATGCTGTGTGTGAAATGTCTCCTAATGTGCTAAGGGAATCAGCTGATGGATTTGCTGAACTCCTTGCTAATTAATGTTTTAACCCGTGGGAAACAGCAGGAGAGGCCAGGAAGCCCCTGAGGTCTGGGACAGGTTTGCTGGTGGGTGGGTCCATGGCTGGAGTGGCTGGCAGCAGGACACAGGGTGTGAGCACAGCTCTGCCCCTGGCTGTCCCAGGGGCAAAGGACCAGCCCTGGGACTGGCACTGTGCCCATGGGCTCCCCACAACTGAGGAGCAGGAACAGTGCAGGCTCTGCTCCTGGGTTTTGGTGACTCCATCCCTCAGGCTAGCTCACCAGCCTGTGCTTTTCCCTGTTACGTTTTTTTGCCTTCAGTTCTTGCCAGAAACTGCTACGATCTTCCAGAAGATGAAACAAAGTCATTTTGCAGCAGCTACTCAGTCCCTCTGCACAGGCTCTTGTGCCTCCCTCGGGCTCTGTGGGCAGTGTGACCCAGCAGTGTCCCTGTGTTTCAGATTTCAATCCAAAATCTCCTTTTTCCCTTTTCATTCCAGTCCTACCTGAAGTCAGACAATCTGAAACACAAAAAAACCCAAGTTCAGTCTAATCCAAACACTGTGTTTTTGTGTAAAGCATCCGTAATATCAACTGTAGTGATGTGCCCGGGGGGATCTGGAGGTTTGTCTGGAGTCTGCTTAGGAAGGAAACCCTGGGTGCTGCTCCAGGCCCCCAGCCCACAGAGGACTGGCACTGTGGTGGGCACACGTCCTGGCTGCCCCCGTGGGCTCATCGTGGCACCTCCAGCTGCTTTGGGGAGTGAGTCGGTGCCTTCACGTGGAGCCCTGAAGGGGAGCAGGTGCCTGGGCAACCCCAGGCCAGCAGCAGGGCTGGGAGCTTGCAGACCCCCTGTACCCACACGAGGGCAAGGATCTCGCATTTTGAGGGCTCCAAACTCTCCCAGGGGAGCTGAGGGGGCTGGAATTCTGGTCTTTAAGTACCGTGCATTAAGTGCTTTCCCTGGCAACTGCTGTTTCCATGGAAAGCTTTGACTCTGGCTCTTTGTAGTGTCTCACAGAGCTCACAGCATATTTTACCCCATGAACCACAGCCCAGTCACCCCACTGGCACTGGATTAATCTGTATTTATGCAGTTGCCCCCCCCCAGCTGGAGCAGTACTGGTGGGCATCCCAAAGGTTTGCTTGGGTTTGCCCAACACAAGAGGTGCCCAGGCTTGTGTTGTTCAGTGGGGACTGGTCGTGCCTTCTTTGGGAGAGCAGCAGATGTTCCTTCAGCCACAGCTTCCCAGGAGACTGATTCCATGTGAGCAGCACAGCTGTAATTTCATGCCCAGACTCACCCCAATCCCACTTTTCCCTGTTGTTTTGCAGACAGTGGATCAGGGGCAGTGCTGGTCCCCGTGAGCCCAGACCCTCTCGCTGCGGGTGAGCTGGTGGACAAGACAGACAGTGGAGCTGTGGAGTTCAGGCACAGCACAGGTTTGGGTGATGGAGCAGAGGATTTGGGGCATGCCACGGGTTCAGAAGCTGGAGCCAGGGAGCTGGGACATGCCACTGCCCTCAACCTGCTGCCAGCCACGGAGGATGGTGTGGAGCCAGCAGCAGAGGAGACAACGCTGCTGGTGCAGAGCCACGTCCTGCCAACAGCCACTGCTGCCCCCGGCACTGACTCAAAACAAACTTCCCCTGCTAAGAAAAAGCCACCAAAGCAAGTGAATACAGGAAGGAAGCACCCAAGGCTCAAGCCCACGCTGGCAGGGCCCCCGGGGACTGCCTCCCCAGCCAGCCCACCAGGCTCCAGGCTCCCCACCGCTGCCCAAGGGCCACGTGTGCCAGCAGAGGACACGGAGCAGAGTCCCTCCGAGCTGCCCTGGGGGGACCAGGCCACCACCAGCCACGCCACGTCGCAGATCTCCCCGTCCACCCTGCCACCAGCCCTGCCTCGGCCCTTCCCTGACCACGTGGGTGTCGCCAGCGAGGCTCCGACGGTGGCTCCCGGTGGTGGCTCTGTCATCCCAACCAGCAGCGCAGAGAGAGACGTGCACGGCTCTGCCTCGGAAGAGAGTCAAGAAACCACCACATCCACCATCGTCACCACCACTGTCACCACCACAGAGCCCACCCCGGGTAAGCTGAGCTGCTGGAGCACAGCACAGGGTGCAGCAGGTCTGTGCTTAGGCAGCCCTCTAAAACTCAGCAACCACCCGTGTTTAGAGGCTGCCTGAAATCTGCTGTGCATCAAACACTTGGTGCTCAGAGGGCTGGAGCGCCTCTGCTGTGGGAAAAGGCTGGGAGAGTTGGGATTGCTCAGTCTGCAGAAGAGAAGAATGTAGAGTCCCTTCCAGTGCTAAAGGGTCTCTAAGAGAACTGGAGAGGGACTGTGGACAAGGGTGTGGGGTGACAGAACAAGGGGGAATGGCTTCGAACTGCCAGAGGGTTAGATGGGATATTGGGAAGAAATTCTCCCCTGGGAGGGTGGGCAGGCCCTGGCACAGGGTGCCCAGAGAAGCTGTGGCTGCCCCTGGATCCCTGGGAGTGTCCAAGGCCAGGCTGGAGCCCCCTGGGACAGTGGGAGGTGTCCCTGCCCAGGGCAGGGGGTGGCACTGGGTGGGATTTAAGGTCCCTCCCAACACAAACCATCCTACGGTTCTGTGACCCCAGGGGTTGGCTGGTGGAGCAGGGACCCCAGCGCTGGGCTTTGGGGTGTGGGAGGGAGTTGCCAGTCCCTCGGTGTGATTGCTGCCATGTGTTCCCCCAGCCCTCTGCAGCATGAGCTTCCATGACCCCGAGGGCTACATCGACTCCACCGACTACCCCCCGCTGCCCCTGCACGGGTACCTGCAGTGCACCTACAACGTCACCGTCTACACGGGCTACGGGGTGGAGCTCCAGGTGAGAGGTGCATCCCCACGGCCGGGTCCCCCTGTCCACAGCACCCGCAGCTTTAGGCACCACCGCCAAGGGCACCTGCATTTGCCAAAATAACCCTTCCCAGGGAAAAAAAATAGATTTTCCTAAGGCCTTGTAATAAATAAACTGCACAAGGGGAGCTGGTACATCCTGAATGTCAGCGATGATCAAGCTGTTTAAATGTCACCCAATTAATTTAACAACGAGGTACTGGCAGGCACTTTGCTAACGAGGCACTGGGTTTGGGTGGGGAGAAGCAGCAGCCTCCTGTGCTCTGCCCCTCCCGACCCGCTGGGAGGAGGGCAGGTGGCCGCAGGGGGCGCAGGAAGCCCCAAGGCAGAGGGGTGGGCAGCCCAGCTCTGCTCTCCAGCCAATGCAGCTTCTCACCATGTGCCCACCCAGGAGAGTGCAGGGTCTCTCCAGGTTGATGTGGTCCATCAGCTCTCCCCAAAACACTCCATTCCTCAGCCTGGGTGAGGATGAGCCAATTAACATCCATTAACTTTCAATCAGTGTAATTAAGACCGTGCATTGAAAGGAGGAGGAGTTCCAGTGGGGTTGTCCCTGCTGTCCCTCTCGGTGGGCACATGGGGGGAGGTGATCCCAATGCCATGGTGGCCACCAGGCCCAGGGAGGAGGTTGTCCTGGGGCAGTGATGACAGCCAGCAAAACAGGGCAAGCACTGGGGTGTCTGAGCATCTCAGACATTTTTCCATGGCAGCAACTGTCTCCCCAGATCTGCAGGGTGCTAAAGACAGGCTGCACTGCTGTAAATTTGTCTCTGTCTATAATCCATCAGGTGACACCACTCCTGACCTTGCTCTGTTGTGAGCCAAGGCTTTAATGGAGCATAAAATTAGCCTCTCCACCCCCCAAGCTTTGCATTTCACTTCGTTGATGCTTCTGAGCATTTCAGACAAATTAAATCCCAACAGCAGGTCCGTGCTGGCAGAGTGTGGCCTCATCTGCAGCTGGCCAGTGCCCTGAGCCTCCTGGCCAGAGCTCTGGGAGCTCCAGTGGCTCGGAGGTGAATTCCCTCGGGCAGGTGCTGGATAAGGCTGTGCAGCTTCTCCAGCTGCCTCTCGTGATGTGGATGATCAGTGCTGTTGGAGGGGTTTGGGTTTAGTTCACAGCTCCTGTAGTGAGGATGAGTAGGGAGCTCTTGGTCTAGGAGGGGGCTGGGCTTTCCTGCCAGGGGGGTGTGGTGCAGGAATGACCCAGAGAGAATTCCTTTCTCCATGGGGGTGGGCTGAACTGGGAGCTCTGGAGGACAGAACCACTCTGGGATGCTGTTTTGGGAGATGCCAGGCTCGGCTGGGAGTGAGGTGGGTGCTGTGTCACTCTGTGGTGGGGTGTCCTGGGCAGCTGGGAAGGGCAGGCTCTGTGTGGAGCCTGGGCTGGTGCAGGGTCTGAGCAGGTCCTGCTGGAGGCTGGACACGGATGGATGTCCTACTGAGTGTGAGGAAGGTCTCCCCCAGGGTGGGTGGCACAGGGAGGGCAGAGCAGCTGACTGGAAAGTGCTGCCTCTTACATCTGTGAGTCTCTTTAAAGGCATCTGCAGAAGCAAAGAGAAGCCCCTGCATGAGGGGGCCACCTCTTGATGAAGGTTCTGTGGGAGAGCCTGGTAGTGACAGCAATGCCTGTGGCGTTCCAGCCCTGCCTGAATCTGCTTCTGCAGGCACTGGGGGTTGTTCAAGAGGTCACAAGGGCCCTCTGCTTCCTTTCCTTACATCCTTTGGAGCCAGACCCTTGCTCACTGCAGGGGAAATCTGCCTTTGGGGAGGAGTTGGAGCAAAGCTTAGATGTCAGGCATGATCCTGGGAAAGGCTGTCAGCAAACCTGCTGGGTGTCAGGAGCTGCCCCGGTCTGTGGGAGAGCTCAGGGTCCCTGCTGTGCTCACTGCCAGCAGCCCCCTGCACCCCTCACCTCTCCCCTGACAGGGAGAGCTGTGCCTCTGCCTGTCCCTGTGCCAGCCAGGCTGTGCCATGGCAGCCCTGGGAGCTGGGAGCAGCCAGCTCTCCAAACGCTTCATGAAGTTTTATTTATTTTTAAAATTCTTGAATCTTCTTGGCAGGAAATAGAATTTCCTTAAAGAGGTTTTCTAGTGGGTGAGCGAGGCTGGCAGCCCGACTCGAGGATCCCTCCTGCCTTCCCAACAGGCTCTGGAGGAGCTGACATCAGTGCAGGCTTTAATCAAAGTCAGAGCTTGTCCTCCCAGCCCCTGGCAGGAGCTCCCACATATGGTCCCTCTCACAGCGGCTGACGGTCCCTGGCACGAGGCCACTGCATCGTCTGGGCTCGCTGGTGACTCCAGGCTCCTCTGGGGATGCCAGCCTGGCGCTGGCACTGGGAATGGCATGTGACATCCGCAGTGACACCCAGCTCTGGGCTCCTGTGGGCCTGGCTGTACCAGAGAGGAGGGGTGTGTGTCCCATGGCACCTGGCACAGCTCCTCAGCTTCCTCCCTCCCAGAAAGCTCTGCCTGCTCCTGCTGCTCCCCTGAATCCCCTTCCCGGGCAAAGCTGCTCTGGTGGCACTCCTGAACAATTCCCTTCTGGATTTCCTGGAGTGATTTGGCTCTGGATAGTCTGCACGCTGCCGGCATCACAGGAGGGAGCCAGATGGGGAGCAGGTTTGGCTTTGAGGGATTTCAGAACAAAATGTGTTAGAAACACCCTGGAAACATCTTTGCAAGGATTGAAACCCAGCTGGGGAAGCAAAACTCCATCTCTATTAATTTTGTATGAAGCCCACTCAGCATCGCTGGATCCCGTGTCCCAAAAAATTCACCCCAAATAACTCTTAGTGATTCCATTTATTAATAATTAGACCTGAGCCATCCCAACAGCTGCTGTGTGTGCTGGCTGTCCTGGGGAGGCATGTTTTGGGGACAATATCTGGAGAAGAATGAATGACCCAGGGCAGGTTGGGGGCCACAGCTGCACTTGGCTCATGTTTCCAACAATGTTTTTCCATGCCAGGATCCAGCATCCTGCTGCAAAATAAAGGGAAATCAGCTCCTCCTGGGGTGAAGCACGGGCTGGGCTGAACCCAGACATGCTCTAACTCAGCCTGGGGATGCTCATCCCAGCACTGAGGACCAGGAGTTCCAAGGATTTTATTTCAGGGCGGGCAGGTATTTACGTGGTGGGGTCTTTTCTCCTGAGGAAAGGAGGTCCCAGAAGAAGGTCAGAGGGTGCCAAGGGCTGTGTGTGGCTCCTGCAGTGCCAGTGGCCCGTGGGGCTGGGCACAGCCCCACCTTGTGTGCCAGGGGGAGGTGGCATGATGGTGAGAGCAGCCACAAATCCCTCCAGTCACAACATTGTCGGGAGCACTCGCAATCACGGGCTGGGTGCTAAATATAGAGCCCCGGGCTCACACACTTAAGGAAACAAACGATCTGATGAGCATCTTTCTGCTGAAATATGAGCCCATTTATTAAGCTAAATGGACGTGAAATGCAAATGTGAGGTTACTGCTCAGCTATTTCCAAATAATAATTAGAGCCTTTTGGGACTACTCATTAGATGCACTTGTTGTGTGACTCCCCATCCACTCCCTGCTGGGGTGAAGGATCCTGAGGAGGATTCCTGGTGCAAGGGGTGGATGGTGGGCAGTGAACCCTGTGGCAGTGCCTTGGTTGGGTTGCAGCCCTGTGCTGGACAGTCCAGCCTGGCTGGCACTGCTGAGCTCAGGCCACGGCCGTGCTCTGGTGCCTCGAGATGCAGCTCTGCTCCCAGGGCTGCTGTGGGCAGAGTTGGGGCCTCGTTTATGGTACCCCTCCATCACTCCTCACACCTTTCCTCACTTGCCCAAATCCCTGGCTCCAGCAGGAAGATGTGGATCAGCTTATGCTGCCCAGGAGCATCCAGCTTGCAAGAGCATCTCCAGCTGCCTGCCCCCACTGTCCCAGGGAGTGGGGAGGGCTCAGCGGCCATGGGAGTCCCTTGGGCTCGTGCAGGGCACAGGCTGCTCCAACAGCTCCTGCCCACAGCGGGACACAGTGCCCAGAGTGGTGCAGAGGGCAGTGCTCTGAGGCCACTGTGTGCCCAGGGCTGGGATGTGACCCCGTACCTGGAACCCCATTGGGACCCCCCCTTTCACCCCGTAGCTCACAGGTCTGTGCTCCTCCCCAGGTGAAGAGCGTGAACCTGTCAGATGGGGAGGTGCTCTCCATCCGTGGGGTGGATGGCGATGCCCTGGTGGTCCTGGCCAACCAAACCCTGCTGGTGGAGGGTCAGGTGATCCGCAGCCCCACCAACACCATCTCCGTCTACTTCCGCACCTTCCAGGACGAGGTGGTGGGCACCTTCCAGCTCCACTACCAGGGTAAGTGTGCCCCTGACATGGGGGGGATGGGGGTCAGTCCCGTTGGGCTGCAGGGCTGGGAGGATGGTGGGCTCTGCTCCCACACACCAGCCAGGCTCCTGTTTCACCTCCTGCCCGTACTCAGAGCATTGGCTGGGGGGTTGTGCCCAGAGCAGAGGGTTCAACGTGCCCTGATGTCCCTGACTCTGATGCTGGCTGTGCCTTTCACACCTGCCTTGCCCCGTTTCTGTCCCTGTGCAGCAGCTCTTCCCACACAGGCTCACACTGCCAGTCTATTTTTTACCTCAAAGGGCTGTAAAAAATAAATGAGTTCAAGCAAATTAGCTTTAAAATAGAATCTAGGTCTGGGCAAGAGCAGTAACAGGGGGGTTGGCACCTGGCAGCCAGGTCTGCCTGTGACACATGGGCACATCCAGCACGCCCCTGTGCTCCCCCCACGCGGGGGGACTGGGAGCAGCTGAGCCCTGAGCCCCAGGTATGTTCTTGTTCCAGTGTTTATGCTCAGCTGCAACTTCCCACGGAGACCTGACTTCGGAGACGTCACCGTGATGGATTTGCACTCGGGTGGAGTTGCTCACTTCCACTGTCACCTGGGCTATGAGCTGCAGGGCCCCCGGGTGCTGACCTGCATCAACGCATCCCGGCCACACTGGAGCAGCCCCGAGCCCATCTGCTCAGGTACCTGCACATCCTCACGGCTGAGGAAAGCGGGGGAACACACCGCTGCCATTCTTGGTGCCAAGAGTTGAATGAAGCCCTGGGGGAGGGGGAGGGCCGTGCCCAGCTCTGCACACAGCCTGGCCTGAGGTGCTGCGTGTGGTTGGGTGGTGGCAGCAGGATCTGTCTCCTCATTAGGCAGCCAAGGGAAAGGAAATCACAGATTTTATGTGGATGTGTGAGTATATATGTGTGTGTATGTCTCTCAGTGTGAGCATATATGTGTGTTTGTGAGTATAAATAGGTATTGGTAGAGCAAAGCTGAGCCAGGCAAAACGTTTCACCTGCTGGGCAGGTGCCAGTGGAGGGGCTGTGAGGGTACAAATGCCTCCATCCTCTTTGCCCTGCCCCGGCCCCCTGCCCATCCCAGCAGGACCATGCCCTGTGTTGCAGCTCCCTGTGGTGGGACAGTCCACAATGCCACCATCGGCCGTGTCCTGTCACCCAGCTACACTGGGAACCAGTCCAGCAGCATGTACTGCGTGTGGGCCATCGGGGCACCTCGGGGGCAGAAGCTGCACCTGCACTTCGAGAAGCTCCTGCTGACTGAGAAGGACAGGTGAGGCTCCAGGAACTGTCTGGGGGCTGCTGTCGATAGTTAGATTGGCAGTAAACCCATTTCCCCACAACCCTGGGCTTGCAGAGAGCTTTGTTCTGTGTGAGGGGAGGAGCAGGGCACTTTGCTGGGCACTAAATACAGAAAAATGGAGTAATTTAGGTTGGAAAAGCCCTCTAAGATCAAGTCTAATTGTTCCCCCCAGCACTGCCAAGGCCACCACTAAACCGTGTCTCCAAGTGCCACATCGACATGTTTGTTAAACCCTGCAGGGATGGCGACTCCACCACCACCCTGGGCAGCCTGTTCCAGTGCTTACCAGCCCTTCTGGGGAGGGAATTCTCCCCGATATCCAATCTAAACCTGCCCTTGCACAACTTGAGACCATTTCTTTTTGTTCTGTCACTGGTTCCCTAGGAGCACTGACCCCCACCTGGCTTCACCCTCCTGCCAGGGACCTCCCAAGAGCAAGAGGGTCTCCCCTGCGCCTCCTTTTCTCCAGGCTGAGCCCCACCAGCTCCCTCAGCCTCTCCTCAGCAGGCTTGTGACCTCTCCCAACATCATTCCCCCCCTCCAGCCCCTCAGTATCTTCCTTGTCATGAGAGATCCGAGATATGAACAAAGCTGGGAGCTCCCAGCTGTCGCCCCTGGGTGCGGGGGCTGCCGTCTCACAGCCCGCGCCGTGTGCTCCCGTGCAGGATGGTGGTGTACAGCGGGGACACCAACCAGTCTGCCGTGCTCTACGACTCCCTGCGTGCCGACAGTGTGCCCTTCGAGGGCGTGATCAGCGAGGGCTCCTCCATCAGGATCGACTTCCTCGCCGAGGAGCCCGCGGCTGCCACCGCGTTCAACATCCGCTTCGAAGGTGATGCGAACCCGTCCCGGCGCCCCGAGGGCAGTGCCCGGCCTCAGGCAGCACACCCAGCCTCCGGGGGCTCCAGCAGCTGCGGGCACACAGCTGCACGGGGGGTTTTAGCTGCCCCTGGCACTGGCAGACCCAGCGCTCCACTTGTCCCCGCGTCCCCGTGGGCGCACAGCGTGACCCGAACCTCGCAGACGCTGCGGGAGCTTGGAGGAGTCTGTTTGTCTAGGGAGAAATAGGGAAAGAAATCATGAAATGGCATTTCCTCCAGCAGGAAGGTCTGTTGGTGAGCTGAGTGTCCATGGGGCACGTCTCCTCTCAGCAGGTGCTGTATCCTGGATGGAGACCCTCCAAGCCCAGGCTGGAAGGGCCATTGGTGTCATAGGGATCACACAGCCTGTGGTGACTGTCACCACCGAGAGCCCAGTGTGTCCCCTTTCCTCAGCCTCCGTAACGTGGCACCACTGTGCACCCAGGACATGCCAGTGGCAGGGGCAGCTCCCACTCTCCAGGCCTGACTCCTTCAGGGACAGGGCACAGGACCAGCCCTGGCAGCTCGCACAGCTTTGCTCCAGTTGTCATTTAAGTAGATCCCACTGCAGGACGATTCCCACGGGAGCTCCGTGTCCCTGAGCAGGCTCAGTATCATGCAGTAATCCCGGGGTGGGTGGCTCAGCAAACACAGTGATCAGCAGAGCCGTGAGCAAGTCCCTGATGCTGATACACCCCAGGAGTGGGGTTTAGTTAAACCTGCATGGCTCGGAGCAGAAAAATTGTTGTTAATCCTAATTGCCTGTAAAATACGCCACGGAAGAGGCCGTGCATTGCTGGTGGGGATGCAGGGGGTGGTTTCTAGCTGGGGGCAGCAGCAGAGCCCAGGGCTCCCCTGGTGAACTCCCAGAGCAGGGAGAAGCTCCGTGACCCTACGGCTGACGGGGCTTCTCCTTCAGCCTTTGAGCGGGGCCACTGCTACGAGCCCTACATCCAGAACGGCAACTTCACCACCTCCGACCCCACCTACAACCTGGGCACCACCGTGGAGTTCACCTGTGACCCCGGGCACTCCCTGGAGCAGGGCCCGGCCGTCATCGAGTGCGTCAACATGCGGGACCCCTACTGGAACGACACGGAGCCGCTGTGCCGAGGTCAGTCCCCAGGGTGGGGGGGAGCACCCCTGGGGCCCCGGCGAGCCCTGACCACCTCTCGCTCCTGCAGCCACGTGTGGGGGGGAGCTGACTGCCGTGGCTGGGGTGATCCTGTCCCCCAACTGGCCCGAGCCCTACACAGAAGGGGAGGACTGCATCTGGAGGATCCACGTCGGCGAGGAGAAGCGGCTTTTCCTGGACATCCAGCTGTGAGTAGCCCAGGATCTCAGTAGCTGTTTCACCAGTTCAGTATCCTGCTCTCGTTGCCCCAGGGATCTGTGTCATCCTGGAATCACAGAATTCCAGAGTGGTTTGGGTTGGAAGGGACCTTAACACTCATCCCATCCCCCACCCCCACACCTTCCACTACCCCAAACCCCACTCCAAACTCCATCCAACCCTGCCTTGGACACTTCCAGGGATGGGGCAGCCACAGCTCCTCTGGACAACCCGTGCCAGGGCCTCCCCACCCTCCCAGGGAAGAGTCATGTCTTGTCCTGTTCTCCCTGTTGGATTTTCCCTAGTCCTCTGTCTGCACTGGACGCCCTGGGCAGGACTGAGGGTGCTCCCCGAATTCAAAACGCTGTCACACCACCCACTGCAGCAGTTTGTTGCTTGTCCACTGGTTTTGGAACTTGCCCCAGGGAGCGGTGCCACAGCAGCCACGAGGCCATGTGACACCCCCTGTCAGGAGCCGGGTTATATGGGGTTAGGAGAGCCTGGGGGCATCTGTGAGCTGGAAACAGCTCAATCTTTGGGCTGAAGTGTGAAATACAGGCACTAAAGCAGTAGAGCTGCTCAGCAAGCTCAGGCACGGGGTGAACATGTGGGGTCAGAGTGGAACAGGATCAATGCCAGGTTGGGAGCTCTTGGTATGGTAATGTTGCACTGCAGAAGAAATCTCCTTTGATGCCACTTTGAGTTTTCAAGAGGAGGGCATGTTTCAAGTGGAGGCTTAGAGACATGGAGATTTTAAAGCTTCTCATAAAATCCCAAGTTGGAGCTCCCAGCTCACCTCTCCCAGCTCTGTGGGGGCTTGGGCTGAACAGTACTGGAGGCCAAGTGATTTGAAATCATCAGACATAAATGTCACTGAGAAAACCGTGTTTGACAGAAAGCAGAGATTTACTACAAATGTCAGCTTGCCATGGGGATTAGCTGGGCTCCTTCCAAGAACATGCCTAATAAAACATTTGGCATTTGGCTCAGGCATCTCCTGTGGGGACAGGAGCACCCTGATGCTCTCCCCTGGCCCTCTCCCGTCCTGGAGAAAGGGAGGACCTGGTGTTCCTGCCCCAGCCTCTCCTGTGCCCGCCAGCATCAGAACATTGGCGCTCCCGCTACTGGTGCCGTCTGTCCTCCCTGTACTGGTGCCGGCGGCGCTCCCAGAGCCGGGGATGTGGACACGGCAGGGCTGCGAGCAGGGAAGGAGGTGCCAGTTCCACCCTTGGGGCCGATGCGATCCGTTCACCCATCCCACCACCGCCGGGCAGCCAGAGAACTCGCCTGGCAGCAGCGCTGGCACCAGAGCCATGTGTGCCCCGGGATGTTCATCCATCCCCTGCCCTCGGCCTGGCAGCGAGGGGAGAGGAGCGAGCCCCCCATCCCCCCCCGGCTCCGGGGCAGGCAGGAGCCGCTGCTGCCGCTGCCCGGTGGCCGCGGCCGAACTCGCCATCCCCGAGCCGCCACTGCGCTCTGCTGGCCACTGGCACGGGCACGGGCACGGCACCGGCACCGGCACCGGCGGGACCCGCTGCCCCCGGAGCCACCGGCACCACCCCGGCCTCGCCCCCACCAGAGCCGCCCCCCGAGGGAGGAGGGGGCCGGGGGGCTGCGGGGCTGCTGCTCGCAAACAGGCTGCCCATCCTGCCTGGGGAGGGTACAGGGATGGGTGTGGACGGGAATGCGATGGGGACGGGGACAGGATGAGGATGGGACAAGAGAGGGATGGGGATGGCACAGGTCAGGGATGAGCCACAAGGCAGGCTTGCTGCACTGTGGTGCTGGGGCAGGTGGTCACCTCGCTGCCCCTTGAGCCCCACACCATTTGTCCTGCCCGGGCTCCCTGCCCTGCTCTCTAACCAACCTCTCCTCTCCAGCCTGAACATCACCAACAGCGACATCCTCACCATCTATGACGGGGACGAGCTCACCGCCCGCATCCTGGGGCAGTACATCGGCAGCAGCACCCCCCAGAAAATCTACTCCTCCAGCCCTGACCTCACCATCCAGTTCCACTCAGATCCTGCCGGGCTCATCTTTGGGAAGGGGCAGGGATTCATCATGAACTACATAGGTATGGAGAGTGGGGTCCTGGGGGGTCCCCTGCCCTTGCTATGCAGGTGAGGATGTGACACACAGCCAGCCCAGAGTGTCCAGGTGCTGGGTCTGGAAGCAGAGGAATGGCTGTTGCACCAGCACACCCCACCGAGCTCCTGCAGAGCCCCAGCCTCACTGCAGGTCTCTGGGTCAGTCAGTTCTGGGGTGTCCACGTGTGTCTCCCCTCCTCTGGGCTGGCAACAAAGCAGTGCCAATTTTGGTCCCTGTTAGCCCTGGCCAGGCCCAGAGGGAAAGAAATTGCTGGAAACGGGGATGCAGGATCCTCACACACACCCTGTTAGGCATGAGCTGATGGTAGGTGAGGTCACTGAAGCCAGTCCCCAGGTGGACTCCTCAGATGGACGTTCCCAGCTCCAGAGGGGCTCAGACTGCACCTGGAGACATCTGTTGCCTCTCCTTTGGGGTAGCCCTGTCTAGCAGACCAGAGCATTGGGTGCCCATGGAGGGGACAAGGACTGGAAAGGGACATCCCTTCCCCACGGTTGTCTGCAGCATCACTGGCTGCCTCTCACCACCTGCCCTCCCCTGCCAGACTCCTTCCAAGCGTGTTTGCCTTGCACTGCTGACAGCCTTGGCTCTGACAAACAGAGCAAGCTGCAATGCAGAGCACCTGTGAGGCTGCAGGTCCCTCCTCGGTGCTCTGCAGCACACAGGGACAGGCTCAGCCATGGGCACGGGGCTGGGGAGGGCAGGGCACAACGAGGGAGGGCAGGGCACAATGAGGGAAACAGGACACAGACCCCTCACCTGAGCAAACAACCATGTCGTGACCATGGCACTGCTCCTGCACCTGCAGCCAAAGCAAAGCTTGGTGTTCCCCCCTTGTCCTGACCCCAGCACAGACACTGCCTCATTTTTGACAGCTCAGCCCCACCACCTCCTTGTAGGGTCAGGGCTGGGGAGGCCTCAAAGAGCCCCTGTCACCCACTGCTGCCCTTTCCCTGGGCCCAGGGGATGCTGCCCACGGACCTGCAGCCATCTGTGGCCGTGCCATTGGCGTGGGGGGGGCTGTGCCTCCGGGGAGGGACAGGCACTTGGGAGGAGCTGTGTGCCCAGGTGTGGTGACTCCAAGGAGGGCTGTGCTGTGGGGTCTCACTTGGTGGGTGACAGCCAGAATCTCTCTGGGCTGCAGAGGTGTCCCGCAACGACTCCTGCTCCGACCTGCCCGAGATCCAGAATGGCTGGAAGACCACGTCACACACAGAGCTGGTGAGAGGCGCTAAGATCACCTACCAGTGTGACCCGGGCTACGACATCGTGGGGAGCGACACCCTCACCTGCCAGTGGGACCTCAGCTGGAGCAGCGACCCCCCATTCTGTGAAAAGAGTAAGTGCCCCAGCACAGGGCTGCTGTGCCCACCCCACACCCCTGGAATGGTGCTGGTCCTGCTGCTCTGCTGGGGCTCCCCACTCCAGAGGGGCTCCCTGCTCCGAGGGGCTCCCCACTCCAAAGGGGCTCCCCACTCCAAAGGGGCTCCCCACTCCAGAGGGGCTCCCCACTCCAGAGGGACTCCCTGCTCCGAGGGGCTCCCCACTCCAAAGGGGCTCCCCACTCCAGAGGGACTCCCTGCTCCGAGGGGCTCCCCACTCCAAAGGGGCTCCCCACTNTGCCCCGAGGGCCCCCCCCCTCCAAAGGGGCTCCCCACTCCAGAGGGGCTCCCCACTCCAGAGGGGCTCCCAGCTCAACCATCCTCTCCTCCCCAGTCATGTACTGCACAGACCCGGGGGAGGTGGAGCACTCGACCCGCCTCATCTCTGACCCGGTGCTGCTGGTGGGCACCACCATCCAGTACACCTGCAACCCTGGCTTCGTGCTGGAGGGCAGCTCCCTGCTCACCTGCTACAGCCGAGAGACCGGGACGCCCATCTGGACCTCGCGGCTCCCGCACTGCGTCTGTAAGTTCGGGTGGTCTCTCCTGCTCTCCCACAGCTCAGCTCCTCTTTCGGGGTCCCAGGGAGCCCTTTCCTGTGGATGGGAACTTTCCCAGCTGTGAGGGGAGGTGCAGAGCCTTGAGCTACCTGGAATCAGGGTGGGATGAGACCTTGGGTGCTTCCCTGCTGCCCTCCAGGCTCCTTTCCCTCGGCAGCCCAAGCCCCGGGCTCACCCTGGATGTGTTTCATTCCCTTCCAGCTGAGGAGTCGCTGGCCTGTGATAATCCAGGACTGCCAGAAAACGGATACCAAATTCTTTACAAGCGCCTCTACCTGCCAGGAGAGTCCCTGACCTTCATGTGTTATGAGGGCTTTGAACTCATGGGGGAGGTGACCATCAAATGCATTCTGGGCCAGCCGTCCCACTGGAGCGGACCCCTGCCCATCTGCAAAGGTAACAGGGAGGGGGCTGGGGGGGTGGGCACAGCCAATGCCTCTGTCCCCAACCTGGGGCAGACCAGGGACCTTGGCCTGACTGAAGACCCCTGGCAGTCCTCTGGCTGGGAGCTAAATTTGGCTGAGAACTGGCTCTTCTCTGGATTTTGGCTGAGTGACCTCTGCTTGTGCCAGCCCACCCAGTCCCAGCCACGTGCTTAGAGACACTAAGAGCTTATTAGAAACTGGGAGTTCACAGTGTGGTTTGGAACCAAAGGAGGCAGGACACTTCAGGTA
Source organism: Serilophus lunatus (assembly GCA_013399895.1). NCBI lineage: Eukaryota > Metazoa > Chordata > Aves > Passeriformes > Eurylaimidae > Serilophus > Serilophus lunatus. The sequence continues at coordinate 361,580 of VXBA01001901.1, read as the reverse complement.
TGGGCTCCCCAGCAGCCAACCGCTGCCAGAGCCCAGTCAAACCCAGCTACATACCAGTAACTCCATTTCTCTTCCAGTGAACCAAGACAGCTTTGAACACGCTCTGGAAGGTGAGTGATGTGGGTTTCCAGATGCACAGAGCCCTCAGCCAGAGCCCAGGCAGGGGGACAGAGAAGGGATCACACGGTGCCTGCAAATGCCAACATAATAGACCTTGTCCTTTCAGTAGCAGAAGCTGCTGCAGAGACGTCGCTCGAGGGGGGAAACATGGCCTTGGCCATATTCATCCCAGTGCTGATCATCTCCCTGCTGCTGGGAGGAGCGTACATCTATCTCACAAGGTGGGGCTGCAGTCAGGCTGGGGACTGGCACAGAGCTGGAGGGACACGGCCAGGGCTGGCGCAGCATCACCGTGCCCTTGCCAGCTGCACATCCCGGGCACGTCCCTGGCGAGTGCCCCGGGGTCCCTGGGGTGCTGGTAGGGCTCTGGGATGGGGGAACTGGGAGATGGGGCTGGTCATATTCTGTTCTGGGGTCGATCTGTGCAGCCCAGTGACTCCAGCGCCTCCCCACAGGTGTCGGTACTACTCCAGCCTCCGCCTGCCCCTCATGTACTCCCACCCCTACAGCCAGATCACAGTCGAAACGGAGTTCGACAACCCGATTTATGAGACAGGGGTGAGTCCTGCACCTGTGCTCTGGGGACCTTCCTGAAGGGCTTGGCTGGGGGGGCAGCCTTGGGATGAACCCCCATCCTGCTGTGGGAGCGCTGGGTGGAGGAGCAGCCTGTCCATGGTGGGCACTCCCCAGGAGGAGGTGGGAGGCACAGGGGGCTGCAGGGTCCTGGAGGACCGAACCCTGTTCCCCTGGGACCAGAACAACCCCCGAGATCTCTCTTGCTGCCTGGGAATGGGGAGATGATCCCGAAATGCAGCTGCTGCCCTCAACTGGCCTTTCTTTCCTTTCCTGCAGGAAACACGAGAATACGAGGTTTCGATATAAAGACAGTGGTAAGAGAGTCTCCGGCTGCAAACTTAATGTGCTCTCATAGAACTTCCTCAGTAACTAATCCAGAGACCACGTGGAGTATGGTTGGACCCCCGGACCCGCTGTTGTCTTTCCTTTTGCCTCTTTATTGAAGATTTTACTGTTTTCTTCACTGTATTTATTCTATTTAAACTGCGATAGGTGTGCTGCCGAGCCCTGGGCACAGGCAGCAGTGGGAGCCGGGGCAGAGCTGGGTCCTGGTGAGGCCAGGGGGGCGTGGGGGCAGCTGCTGTGTCCCCCTCCATGGCAGACTGTCCCCTGGCATTGCCCACACACACGCAGGGGGATTTTTGCGGTTCTGGTGTTGATAAAAATTAAAGATGTCTCCATTGCAAGAGCCTGCGGTTGATTGCTGGGAGCTGAGGTAGCTCAGGGTCTCACCCACGGTCCCATCCCCCAGCTCCCGGCTCCTCAAGCGGGACCCTCGCCCGGGGGGCTCAGGTGGCCCCGGCACAGAGACTGTCCTCGCTGTGGGGCTCAGGAAAGCTGCCGGCCAGGGAGCAGGGACAGCCTGGCACTCCCCAGGTACGTGCTGCTCTCGTGTCCCACTTTGCTGTGGGTGTGGAGAGGCAGCGAGCCAGGACTCAGGGGGCGATGCTGTGTGGAGGAGCAGCAAGCAGTGAGCCCTGGTCTCCAGCCCAGCGAGGCTGGGCAGTCCCAGCAGCTGCCCTGCAGTGAGAGGAGCTCTGCAGCCGCTGCCTCTCTGCTCACACCGTTGTTCCTCTCCAGCAGCACCTTCCATCCATCACCCTGCCAGGAGCACCCCAACCCCATAAGAGTCCAAGGTTATCCCTTAGCCCCCACAGCATCTCAGGGTAAGGAGGATGGGCTGGGCTCCCTGTCACTGCTCCTGTTGCTGCAGGAGGGTCCACAGCCGCCCCCCAGAGCAGGAGCAGCTCATCCCACCCAGCATCTCCTGCATCAGCACCTGCCTGGGTCTCACAGCCGGGCAGGAGACAGAGAGGGCAAGAGATGAAGGTGTACTGGGGAAGGAAAGGCAGGGGGGAGCCGTGGGGGCTCCAGCACAGGAGACCCACCCGTGAGGAGCAGAACAGGCAGAAATCACCCCCTTAGAGCCGGTTCTGACCCCCAGTTCCACCCTTGTCAACCCCTGTGCTCCTCCATCCCCCCCTGCCAGAGCCAGACACCAGTGGGGCCACCCAGTCCCTCGGGACACAGACCCCAAAGGGCCACCCTGTCCCCGTGCCCCCCACGCCACAGCTGCCAGCCAGCTCCTGGGGAGGGCAGCAAAGGCACCGCTGTGTCCTTGGCTGCTGATGTCCTTCTTTTGTCCTTGTAGAACAATCGCAGCCGCGGGAGGCTGGGTTAGCTCGGGGTGGTGGTGCAGCTCTGCAGTGTACAGCTGGGATTGAGGGGTTTTCCTTTAAAAACAACGAATGTGTGTTTGTAATTTGTAAAGGTTAAAACAAAAAAAAAGAAAAAAAAAAGAAAAAAATGTGCCAAAAATGTACGAATCATTTCATTTCCCTTCATACATGTCTGTTTTTATAAGAACAATGTGAAAATTGCTGGGATTAAATATTTTTGAACATGATAAAGCAGTTCCGTGGGAAGCTCTAGCGTTCAGTATAACCTTGATACCGATTGTTCTGTATTTTTAAATGTCTGAAATCAGTTTGCAGAGACTCAGGCCAAAGGCTGCAACGGTGCAGGGGAGTGTGAGGGCCGGACACTCCTCATGTCCCACCGAGGGGTGGTGATCTGATGCCACTGGTTTGGCTCTGAGTGACAGATCCTGCCCCGGGGCAGCCCCACAGTGCCCCCTGCTCCAATGGGATGGAGGTACCTGAGCTGGCACAGCCCTGGGGTCATCTCCTCTCTGGGGGGTGGCCCCAAGGGAGCCACCACCATCTCTCCCTGCATCTCCCAGTCCCATCTTCCTCCTTTCCCTCAGCACTGCCTGTGCCAGCCCAGCCCAGTGGTGCCTCGTGGAGTCTAGGTCCTGCCCCAAGGCACTGGGACCACACTGGACACCCATGGCCATGTCACAGAGGAATGCAGGAGGTTTGGGGGAGCCCTGTTAGCCCAGCACCACTGGGCAGGGGGCCTGTGGGGACATATCCTGCCTGTGCCTTGCTCGTCCATCAGCTGCCCAACAACCCGTGGGTGTCCCCTGGCAGCCCCCCAAAACCACAGGGAGAACACTCGGGGATCAGGGCTGTCTCCCCTGCCCCCCACGTGGCTCTGCACGAGCTGAGGTGCAGAGCAGGAGGGAATGGCTCTGGGGAGATCCCGGGGCTGGGTAGGAAAATCCCCCTGCTGCTCCCCGGGGCCCTCTCTCAGCTGAGCTGCTCTTGCAGGGGCAGAGAAGAGCCTCCAGAAGGTTCCCCTTCATCAGGTGGGCAGGGCAGGGTCCTGCAGGAAATCCTGAGCACAGCAGGATGGTGGCTGTCACCTCACCAGGGGGCAGGGCCACTGGGACACCCCAGCTGAAAGAGCATTTCCCAACGCCCGCGGAGCTCCAGGGGTCCCCGGCAGCAGGGAGGGAGGGGGGCCTCGGGCCACCCAGTGCCCAGGGAAATGCCCTTCCCCAGGGCACCCACCGCCCGGCTGAGGAAACCTGGGGCGTCCCGTCCATCCCTGCAGCTCCCCACCCAAAACAATGCAACGACCCTGCCCTCTCCAGACGTGCTTTCAAACGAGGTTATGCCGTAACATCCACCAAGGCTGCGCTTAGCAGCTGCCAGGCTGATGCACAGGGCGCGAGGGAGCCAAGGCTCTGATGCAGAGCATTCCCGGGGGAGGGAGCTCGGGCTATTTTTGGACAGAGATTGCAAGAGAATTAAAACGAAGGGAAAAAAAAAAAAAAAGAAGAAGAAACGAAACCTTGATGCTGCCATTCCTCCTCGGTGACGTAAAGCCGGAGCCAATCCCTGTCCTCACGCCTTGTGCTGCGGATGGAGCTTTGTCTGGGAGCAGCAGCTTCGGGCAGCAGCCGCCTCCCCCTGCACGGGGCTGGGCGGGGGGCACACAGCGTGCCCGTGCCATGGCACCCACGAGGCCGAGGGACCCCTGAGCTCCGGAGTGGAGCTGCAGGGATCCTTTGACTCCTTTCCAGCCGCATCGCAGGGTGGTGAGGGAAAGCATCCCTACCCAGCCCAGGGCAGGCAGAGCATCCCTGCCCAGCCTTTCCCAGGAGGGCTGGGAAAAGCCCTGGGATGCCCTTGGCACAGCTCTGGCAGCGATACCCTGGCAGGAGCCCAGTCTTCGGGCAGCCTCCTGGCTCCAGTGGTTCCTTCTCCCTTTTCCTGATATGTCCTCCCGGGGCAGACGCTGTTTGTGTCCTCTCAGCTGCTGCCAAAACTGCACTTGTGCTCTGCCAGGGCCGGGATTTCCTGGAGTGTTTAGGCTGGAGCTGGGACAGCGCTCCCTGAGGTGCCCTCCCTGTGCCGAGGAATCATAGGATCATGGAAAGGGTTGGAAAGGGCCTCTGAATATCATCCAATTCACTTTCCACTGCACCAGGTGGCTCCAAGCCCCATCTAACCCGGCCTTCAACACCTCCAGGGATGGGGCAGCCACAGCTTCTCTGGGCACCCTGTGCCAGGGCTTCTCCACCCTCACAGCCAAGAACTTCTTCCCAATATCCAACCTAAAACTATTTTCAGTTTGAAGTCATTCCTCCTCGTGCCATTGTCCAAAGTCCCTCTCCACCTCTCCTGCAGTCCCAGAGGAAAGCCAGGGGCAGGTTGTCCTGCAGAGAGAAGAATAGTGGCTGAGCTGTGGACCAGAGCCTGGGGGGTTCCAGTGGGAGCAGAAGGCAGAAGGAGGGAGAGCCCAGAGCAGCAGAATCTGTGGCTGCCGACAGAAGGATGCGCTGTCTGCCAGGAGCAGGAGCTGCAACCTGAGGCTGAGAGGTCTGGGAAGGAGCAGGATGGAATAAACTACTGCCCCTTTCACCCTACAGCACACAACGCTGCCAGGGTCCTGCAGCAGCAAATTGAGGTGGAGAATGTGCTGGTGGGAACACAGGGAAGGAGCAGGAGCAGGCAGGAGGCAAAACTGTGCCAGGATAGAAAACCAGGAGCAGCTTAATTCTGCGATAGTTGGGGATGAAGTTGCCCAGAGGAAACACACACACACCTGAGAGGCTGTGCAGGGCAGCTCTGGTCCCACTTCCAAAGCCCAGCTCAAGCTGTGCCAGGGGAGGATGTGTGGGCAGCAGATGGCAAAACTCGCAAAACAAGGCAGGGCTTTCCTTGTGCCAGGAGCAGTGACACATGTCCCACGAAGCTCTACGTGGCACCACCAGAGGGTAGGGCAGGGCAGTGCGCTCTGCCTGCGCCTGAGAACTGCCTGCACCCGAGCTCTGCCTGTATCCCAGCCCTGCCTGTATCCCAGCCCTGCCTGCATCCCAGCCCTGCCTGCACCCGAGCTCTGCCTGTATCCCAGCCCTGCCTGTATCCCAGCCCTGCCTGCACCCGAGCTCTGCCTTTATCCCAGCCCTGCCTGCACCCGAGCTCTGCCTTTATCCCAGCCCTGCCTGCACCCCGGCTCTGCCCGAGGACAGCTCAACCCAGCAGCTCATCTGGCACGCAGGGAATGGAGGAGGGAGACCGGGAGCACTGGGGCCCCTGGGGCCTCCGGATCTGACAGCACGAGCTTTCGTGAACAGGAAATGGGTTGGGCAGGAAAAAAGCAAGCAGGACGGCTCACATGAAACTGTTTCTCCACCAGCACTTCAGAGTTGTTAAGAGGAAACCCCAACTGGGAACAGCCTCCCCCCATCACGGGTGCTGCAGCACATCCTCACATCTTTGCTGAGGCATTCCCTGGCTGCCTGCATCTCGGGCGTTACCTCCCTGGGAGTTCCTGTCCCCTGCATGCCAGACGCACTCACCCTTGGGGACCAGCAACCCCTGCACCCTGGGGACTGCAGCCCCAGGGGCCCCAATCCCCGGAGTCGGTACTCTCTGCTCCCTGATACGTGCTGGCATCTCCGTGGATCCCTGGGTGCCTGCATCCCTGGAGCCAGCATCCTGCACATCCCAACTGCTGCATCCCCAACAGCCTGCGTCCCTGGAGTCACTATCCGGCCCCCTGCGAGCCCCCACCCCCGGGATCAGCATCTCCGGGGCCAACACCCTCTGCGCCCCGACTGCTGCAGCCCCCAGTGCCCGCACCCTCGGAGCCGGTGTCCCCGCATGT